>JANAVB010033820.1:11931449-12135414 GCA_029216955.1 Iris pallida | reverse complement strand
TAAAAATCACTCCTCTCTCTCTCTCTCCTTATATTTCCCATTACTTCTTCATCTTCTTTCATTTACTCCTCCCACCTACCAAGCCCTAGCCAGTGCAATTGCTTTATGATGGATCTCAAATTTTTTATTGTTCCATTGTCTTTCGTGCTTGATTCGAAGCCTCTTTAGAACTTGAAAATTTTGGTTTTTATGGTTACATTTTTGTAGATCTAAGTTTATAGTTTTTTTTGTTTTTCTTAGTTTTGATCTCTTAAACTTTGTTATTTTTGAAAATACTTGTTCCATGTTGTAGTAAATTCAATTTCATTCAGTTTTAGACCTTTATTTTGCCCAATTTCGAGTCCTTTAGCCCAAGTTATGGACATTGGAAGTTTCTAAAAACTCCATGGCCAAAACCTTGCTGGTAGGTACGATACCTCCGCACCTTTTGGTTTCGTATACCTTGCACCTCACACACCTTTTGGTCCTGCACCTTGTAGCTCGCACACCTTTTGGTTTGTGCACCTTGCGTCTCGTGCAACTTTGGTCCGCGCATCTTATACCTTGCACCTCGTGCACCTTACAACCTCGCGCACCTCGTGCACCTTGTACCTCGTAGACCACGTACCTTATGTACCTCGTGCACCTTACAACCTCGTGCACCTTGCTCCTCGCACGCCTTACACCATGCGCATGCGCCTTTGGATCGTGTGCGAATCACTCTAAATGACTGTTTTTTGTCCATTTAAGCTATTTTGTAGCTAGAATATTAAAAAACTCAAAACATGAAAGTAGTAGATCTTTATCTTGGTTTCAAGAATCTTTCTATCTCACTTAACTAGAGTTCATTTGTGACTTAGTTTCAATCACACATGGGTGTTCTCGATCTTCTTTGTATGTTTTCTATACTTTGGCCTATATTGCGACGACCCGACTTGACACTTGATAGTCTGAGATAGTAAATTGAACTTGACTTGAACATGATAATATAAATCCGTCTTGATAACTCTTGATGAGTGGCCGTCGAGGCGCACTCTAGACAAGTACTCTTGACATGACAAGTAAACCTGACATGACATGTATAATCTTGATTGCTATTGCGATGGTTATTCATGTCTTGCTAGTGTAACTCTTGCCTTAATCCCGTCGTTGATTGTGCCTGTACACGCTATATGTCTCCTCTTGCATCATGTCTAGGACATGGATTCCTGTTTACCATGGTCAGGGATTCATAATGAATCTGATTAGGTTAATGACTAGATTGATCAAGTAGTTCATATAGAGAGATTTTCCAGTTACAGGTGATCCCGTTATCCCTGCCACACCTGTGGACTCATAGTCTGTCGATGAGTATTGCGTATTTCCAGCACACATTCATATGTTGCACTTATTGAATCATAAGCACTAAAGTACACCAGTAATCTTGATAACTCTTATAACTCTTGTAAATCACCTCGCCAGAATAACCTGGATAGCTGCATGGCTTGTGACTACGGGAACAACTCAACTGCATCTTACTAGTAACTAGGCCTGTGATGTCACGCCCCGACACGAAAAATCGCTCGTCCTCGCATCGACTTATCCAAAATTATCGTCCTCGCTGGACGTGATGCCGTACGAGTCTGGAGTTGCACTCGTACAAGACAAGATATCAAGTTCTCAAATGATTATCTTTGATTTGTTATTAGCAAATTGAACAAGACAAAGTATACAAAATAATTCCCTTTATTGATAATAAACTGAGATTACAAAGGCTTTCAATAGCCCAACTGAATTTGCCAGATTGGCTACAACACTCAAGTTCTCTCTTACCCACAAAGGATTTTACCGTTTTATACATCATGCCTTCTATATCTCGGTCGCTTCAATCCTGTTGCAAGTTCGAGCGTCAACGCGATCGCATGCTTCAAACGCTACGGCATACCATGCCTCTGCGCGATCAAGCGAAGCTTCATCACGAATCCAATCCCTGTACCTTGCATGAAAGCTGGTGGGGAATCAGTACGTTCGTCCTCGCATGTACTGATGAAAAGACCTTCCTTCTAAATCGACATTTAGCATTTATGTTGAATCATGCAACTTAGCTTATGATCTTGCTATATTCTCCTTAGGGACGATTTCATGGCATATTTGAAAGCGGTAAAGCATGTTATTCGAATTGAATAGGTAAGCAGGCAAGCAATCTTGTGTTTGTTTCGTGGTGTGACTTCTTACCAACATAGACACACTCGCCATTGCTCCTAACACAAGGTGAATACGCCCCCATTCCTTCCCTATCATGTTATAAGTGCTCTCTATGCGGGATCTATGTGTGCAGGATACATACGTGCCTACACTTTCAACCCATCGTTCCTTAACTTTATGAATGTTATTGGCATATCCGTGCCAGAATGGACTAAAGGTGTTTCTCTTTTTCTTTCCTTTCTTTCTTTTCTTTCTTTCTTTTCTTTTCTCAAATTGGGTAGCCCGGCACCTCTCGTAGTGGGTTGTTATCCCAATTACGGAGATCTTCCGTTGTATACCATCATTTGTGGTTTTTTATATCTCGCTAAGCGGTCGCTAATCGTCTTATGGATGTGTACCCCTCAAAGATTATATCCCTCCTAGGCCGAACGGTCCCCGGTGCATCGGCGCAACCCATTCGAAGGGAACACCCGTGCACGGGAGATTATCTCATCATTTCCTCAAGTCCATTCGAACATGCAACACACTATTATTCAAACAATCAAACATAGTCTTGAGTCCGAGACTCAGACTTTATCATCTCTTATTTCTTCCATTAACTTTCTATGTTCTCACATCCATACTTTGTTTCAATATTAAATAGCATCATGCCTCAACTCAATGTTCGTCAACCGAATAACCCGAAGGTCCTGAACACTTCTTGAGACATCATGTCACATCTGACAGTTCCGTCACCTTCATGCCACAACTGTTCTCTTTACAACGAAGCCATATTTTATGATTCTCGTGCACGTAGGCACGCTTTGGCACGATTATTCTTATTTCTTCGAGTCATGCATGTGATGCACGCCTCGATACCGTAATTCTATGTTCTTAGCCTTAATATTCAATGTTCGTAGCTTGCACGCTAGGGAGCTCGCCTTCAAAATCTTTCAATATGCTAGCCTTTCTAACTCGTACGCGAATGCACGGAATGGCTCGTGCACGAAGGCAGTCGTCGAATACAGTTATCCCATGTTCTTGTGGCTTGCGTACCGAGGCGCTCGCCTTTGCGATATCCAATATTCTATAGCAACTCACGTATTTGATGCACGTTTTATTTTAATTTTTCTAACTAGTATTCGACGCACACTATGAATTATCTTCCGATCGGACCATGTCCATGGCGTCGATAGGTTAACTTAGCATACAATGATACATTCTTACTTAGACATGAAGGAGTAAAAGAAGAGTCAGTCCTCCCACCTCAAACCGATACGCCTTGTTGTTTACCGAGCCCATGCGGCTCAATTTCATAACTTTGTTGTACGGCCAAATCTTTTGACTTAGTCATTCTAGCACTTCTTGTTTCATTAAACTATTCGATCGATTTTGGCCTATCGTGTCCAAGTCCCAGCTCGTTGCGAGATGGTGATTTGGTTTTGCGGACCCGTTGTGAATGAGGTAAAATACTGACCTCTAATATTTCAGCGTAAATGGACAGCATACACATGAAACCAACTAAAATCAATACTTGTATCGATTCAGACTTGCACCTTGGGTCGATTTGATTTCTTAAAATCTTCGAGCTGACTCAACGCATTCATCCTTCGAAGAAATACAGCGCTTCACATCGATTTAACTTGATGCATTCTTTGGGACAATACAACTCTTCGCATCGACTTAGTTTGATGCATTGCTCGGGACAACGTTACTATCGTATTGATTCGCATCGATACATTTTATTCGGTCAACGCGATTCTTTGAGTCAATGTCAGCGTAATGTACCGTACGGAGCGGGACATTACATGTGATAACCCTAGTTAGCTATGATAACAAGCCGTAGGACTTGATTGGTCGTGCCTGAATGCTTCTCTCGTGATTAACATAGGAATTATATTCCACCTCTTGTTTCTCTAATGTAGGCTAGCATGCCCTTTAACTTGTCTTTCATATTATTTAATTATGTTCTTTTATCATTTATTATGGTTATTATATGCTGGTTTTAGTTCCTAAGTAGAGCTTTCCTTGTGGCACTTGCTCTTTCTGGGGTCTGACCCAGCTAGTTTTGTATAGCCAAATTTCGGAGTGATACCCGAGGATCTTCCTGCTTATCAGCCAGATGGTGAACACCAGGCGTAATCCCGGCAACGAGTGGGTTTCTATTTTGCTCTCCCACTCTATTATAAATTATTCTTTTGAGACGTTTAGCCGTCGAGCAAGTGTTAGCTCATGGTGAAACTTAATTTCTATTTGCCTAAGGGTTTTAAGATGATTGACAAATCCTAGGGTTGATCACGTATGACTTAACTCTTGCTAGTCTTTATATTTTGTTTGACTAGCTTCATGATCATCTGAATGTGTAATATTTGGACGTCTTACTTTGTATGTCTGTTGATCTAACATCTTGTAACATTTACTTGCTTGCTTGAGATTGAGATAATAGATTTGTTCTTGACCATAAGATATTGATGGCTTGTAGATAAACCCCCATGCATCCAGACAGCCGTGACTGTATTGCGAGGTGGTTTGCACTTCAATGTACATAGCTGGCTGTGTCTGTCTCCCTCTCTCCTGTATTCTGGTTTGGGGCGTAACACGATTTAAGTGGTGGCCCATGCAGGTCTTATAAATCAAGATGTGTGAGTGTTTTACCGAATATATGTCTCAATCAGCATTCGCCCTTGATCTCTACTCGTGCTTTTTAATCTTCCTAAATCTTGGCCTGATAAGGTGCTTTATCCTTGATCTATCTTGGTCCTTCCTTATTATTTCATATGTCATTTTCTTCAGTGGCATTATTCCTGGTCATGCCGATCAGCCGGGTGGAGCACCCCAGAGAACCAGCAACAAGTGAACTAGCCGCAATCTGGGGACCAAACCCAGCACTCAGGGGTAGCATCCTGACTCATGCCTTCTAGGGAGCAAGAGCCGCTAGTTCAGCTAGCCCGGCCTGTAGAGCCTGATAATAGAACCCTGATGGGACTCATCCGGGACTTGCTTGCATCACAAGACCGTCGGGTGATGCCCTGCAGTAGACAGTACAATATGCTATGGGCAAAATTGGCTATCAAGGGAACAATACGGCTAACAGCTTCAAGCATCTGAACCCTCCTTTCTTTGATGGCAGTAAAGATGCTATTATCGTTGATGCTTGGCTACATGATATAGAGGTTATTCTGGAGGCAGCTGGGACTCCAGAGGAAGAGAAGGTGGCCGTTGTGCACCTACAATTATTGGACTTAGCCTACAGCTGGTGGGCGATGCAAGCAGTTGGACTGGCGACACCTGTCTTGTGGGCGGTATTCAATGATAAGTTTCAAACGAAGTACTTTGATGTATTAGCTCGGTATGATCTGCAGACAAGGTTCAGCAATTTCAAGCAGATGGGAAGGACGGTCGATGAATATGCGGCCAAATTTTCTAGGCTTAGTCGATTTGCTCCCACCTTGGTGGCGACCGAATTGGACCGAGCGCAGCGATTCCAGCAGGGACTCCACTTAGATATCATTCTAGCAGTATAGCAGTTTGAGCACCAGAACTTTAATGCTATTTTGAGACCAACTAGGAGACATGAATATACCTCCCAGAGGATAGTAGATCGAACTGGAGGATGAAAGAGGCCTCATGGACATCTGTCTAAGTCATCAACACCAGACCCGGCAGCTAGGGCTTTGACCATTAGAGCTCCTAGGAGGGCGACTCCAGTTTCGTCGGTTCAGTACTCGACTCCGACATATCCTCAGCAGCAGCAACAGAAGCAATCGTTCGCAATGAGCTGCTCTCATTGTGGGAAGCCTAGGCACATGGTTTCAGAGTGTAGCAGGGCACAAGGGTTGTGCTTGGTTTATGGGGCACCAGATCACAAAATTGGGTCTTGTCCGCATAGAGCCAGTTCATTTTCATCAATCTTGACCAGTCCATCAGTTATGGCACCAGCACCAGTATATCAACAGCATCAGCAGTACTAGCCTCCGAGGTCGTTACTGTCTAAGGCTCAATAATATGCTCAGGCCCAAGCTCAGATTCGGAACAGGCAGAGAGGTCACCAGTAGAGGGTACCAGCACCAAGGGGACAGGGTCAAGTTATAGCTCTGACCGTGGCAGAAGAATTGGCATCAGGTGAGTTGGTGGCAGGTACCATTCTCATCAACTCTTTTCCAGCATCAGTATTATTTGATTCGGGTGCATCGCATTCATTTATGTTTGCACGATTTGCCACACGAATAGGATTGGAGCCCGAGTCATTATCAGTAAGGCTCAATATACTTACTGGTAGTGGTCTTGTGGGAGTAGATAGAATCTTTTTCTCTTTCGAATCGTAGTTAGTGGTAGAGAGTTTTTTGCTAGATTGATAAAATTTCCGATGGTCGACTATGATGTGGTCCTAGGAATGGATTGGTTGAAGGATCAATACGCAAGAATAGACTGCCATGTTGGCAGGATTATTTTTGGTATTCCCAACAAAAAAGTGTTTTTATTTTCTAGAGGTGAAGTAGAACCTTCTGTACCAGTCTTGCGGATGGCGGTAGCAGCAGCAGTTCAGTTTTCTAGAGTAGTAGAAGAATTTCCTGATGTATTTCCCGAAGATCTCCCATGCATGCCGCCAGAGAGAGATAGAGTTCACCATTGATTTGATTCCAGGGACGGCACCAGTATCAGAGAGAGTCTATAGAATGGTACCATCAGAGTTGGAGATCCTGTACAAGATGATTGAAGAACTCAGAACCAGTGGATTCATTTGTGCTAGTGGATCATTTTGGGGAGTCCCGATGCTTCTTGTAAAGAAGAAGGATGGTACGTCAAGATTATGTATTGATTATTGTACCTTAAATTTTGTAACAATTTAGAACAGATATCCCCTACCAAGGATAGATGATTTATTCGATCAACTCAGTGGGGAAGCAGTATTCTCGAAGATTGACTTACGATCGGGTACCATCAGATCAGAGTCAGAGAACAAGACATCCCGAAGACAGCATTCAGATCTAGATATGGACATTGGGAGTTTCTCGTTATGCCATTCGGAGCAACCAATGTGCCAGCAGTATTCATGGATCTTATGAATCATATCTTCATGCCCTGTTTAGATCAGTTAGTTATAGTGTTTATAGACGACATCTTAATCTATTGTAAGAGTAAAGCAGAGAATGAGCAACATCTCCGAGTAGTCCTTCAGATTCTCAGATAGTACCAGTTGTATGCGAAGTTTAGTAAGTACAAATTTTGGCTTGATCGAATTTCGTACTTAGGTCACATCATCACCAGAGATGGAGTAGAAGTGGATACCCAGAAGATAGTAGCGATAGAGACATGGCCTATACCTAGTACCATCACAGAAGTTTGCAGTTTCCTTGGATTGGCAGGCTATTACCGATAATTTGTGTCAGACTTTGCTAGATTTTAGCACCATTGACGCAGTTGACCCGCAAGGATATGCAGTTTGCTTGGATAGCAAAGTGTCAGAGTTTATTCAAGAAGTTAAAGCAAAGATTAATGATGGCACCCATTCTCACGCTTCCAGATGGAACTGGAGGATTTTCAGTTTATTGTGATGCTTCAGGCAGAGGATTAGGATGCGTCTTAATGCAACATGGCAAGGTAGTAGCTTATGCATCATGTCAGCTTCGTGATCATGAGCAGAATTATCCAACCCATGACTTGGAGTTAGCAGCGGTGGCTTTTGTACTTCAGTTTTGGAGGCCTTACTTATATGGAGATTGGATAGAGATTTTTATCGACCACAAGAGTTTTAAGTATGTGTTTATCCAGAAGGATCTTAACATGCGTCAGAGAAGGTGGCTAGAGCTATTGGTAGATTATGATATCAACCTGCAGTATCATCCTGGAAAGGCCAACGTAGTTGCAGATGCATTGAGTAGAAGAGCAGGAGCTTATTTTCTAACAACACAGCCAAAGTTATTAGCGGATCTTCAGAAGATGGGTATAGAGATAGTTCTCCCTACTAACGTGGCATTGATAGCCAGTATACAAGTTTAGTCCAGCATAGTAGAGAGAATCAAGGTAGCTCAATCAACGGATTCTAAGCTTCAGCGGCTTAGGGCAGAATGTGAAGCAAGACGAAGAGCAGAGTTATGCATTCATGAAGATAGCATGCTCCGACATGGAAGGTGTCTTTGTGTACCCAGTGGTGACATCAGGCAGTATTTAAATCATCCCGGTGGTACAAAGATGTATCGTAATATCCATCAGTATTTCTGGTGGAATGACATGAAGAGGAAGATAGCTCAATTTGTCTCTCGTTGTTTAGTTTTCCAACAAGTTAAAGCTGAATATCAGAGACCTGGTGGACTTCTTCAACCTTTACCAATCCTAGAATGGAAGTGGGAGCATATTACCATAAATTTTGTAACTGGGTTACCTAAATTCCCAGCTGGGAGAGATGTTATATGGGTTATAGTTGACCGACTCACCAAGGTAGCTCATTTTCTCTCTTTCAGGATTGGTCATTCGATGGATCAGCTAGCAGAGATGTATCTCAGACAGATAGTCAGATTGCATGGAGTGCCAGTCAGTATCTATCGGACAGAGATTCAAAATTTACATCATACTTTTGGCAGAGTCTTCAAAAGAGTTTGGAAACTCATCTCAAGTTTAGTTCAGCTTATCATCCGCAAACAGATGGTCAGTCAAAGCGCACGATTCAAAATCTTGAAGATATGTTACGATCATATACACTTGACTTCGGGAGTTCGTGGGAAGATCAACTACTGTCACGACCCGCACCCAGTGTAAGGGTACGAGAAATGGGTACGTCCAACCTACGTTGCGGTGTCGGCAGTAGAACGCTGTCCTAGGTCACATACATCTAACACAGTATAATGTAACTACACAAAATATACTCTCCAAATAGAGGACAATAAGGAAGGTACATCTCAATCACAATTCTAAGGTAGAAGTAGCACGATACGTTAGATATGAAATCTTAAATAGAGAACATACAAACAAAAGAAAATAAGTCTAAGTGTCTATATGACACAACATCTCAACATCCATAAATATAATACAACTCAGAATGTCAAATACAAGACAAATGAAGTAAGATAAACAGTCTAGCTATCTAGCCTATACTATAGGGATGGTGTCCTCAGCTGCTACAGGATCATCCTGTGGAACCAACTCACAGGTGTCATTTAAGTGGGCTTCGTAGTAGGTGGTACAGAAGTCCTTATTGTAATGCTCCGCTCCGCAGGACGTGACACTCATTCTCCTCTATAATATTTTCAATAGGTCCAGTCAGGACAGGAACGAGCACAAAATCTCTCACTCAGTTCATATTATGGCAGGAAATGTAAAGCAAGCAATAGAGTAAGATACATGAACTATAAGAATGTACATGAAAGATAAGAGATATATGGTAAACTGGAAATATCTGTATGATAAGTAAGAACTGTAAGTGACTAGTGATTCAGAGCACAAGATGATTATGTAACTGACACGATATTATACATGAGTAATCTACAGAGGTTGTACACGAGTAAACTAATAGAGTAATCACATAACCACTTCTACTCCTCCGTCCCCGATCAATACACAAGGATACATTCAAGTTATGTTATTGTACATGAAGTTTAGTTATACACAAAGATCATGTAAGCACATGAGAGTACATGATTTCATACGATTTGTGTACGAATAACACGAATACAAGGAGTACACGATGCCTATGATAAAATACATGAACGCAAAATATCTGATGTATCCGCTAAAGGGAACATCGCATGAAAAGCTCCATATAGTACCAATCCGTGATAACAAGTATCAGCATCAAGTAAAGTAGTCTAGAGCAAGAATATAGATCCTAACAAGTATGAAATGTCAGAGAATGTACTCGCCTGAGATCCTGAATGTCTATGAGTATAAAATGTCTGGATCGAGGTATCTGAGTCCAATTTAGAGCAACACAAGTTATGATGTATACAAGAAAGTAATATTTGAAGTGTACTATGCATTCTGCATGATTCTATGTCAGTAGTCAACACTAGTCAACTGTGGTCAACCTCAAGCCAAACTTTGGTCAATAAGTCAACAAGCCTAGGTTAAGTCAAGTCTAGGCTAGATATGCCTATGCACATCTATAACATACCTTAGCACATAACTCTACATATATTATATCTAAACATGTATATCAACATTCATATATATATATATATATATATATATATATATATATATATATATATATATATATATATATATATATATATATAAGGGAAAGGGGGAATCATATGTGTATGTGTGCATATTATAGAGTGTGGGTGTATGTGACAGATAGGATAGTGTTAAGGTGTGTGTGTGTATGTGTAAACATCAAGTATGAGTGTGTACTTAATTAAGTGTGTGAATAAATCTTAGATTTTAGTGAACATATAGTCAGTTCAAATTTAGTTTGCATTCAACCCCAGAATCCCAACAAAATCCATATTTCAGTTTTAAACCCATTATCAAGTATCAGTAAACATATACAGGTATTAGAACACCCAAGTTCCCATTTTCAATTTCGAAACCCAAATCAAGTGTTGACATGTGTCTATCATGCATGTGTCAGTCTTAGGGTCATGTCTTCCTGGACACGAAGTATCCAAAACATAAAATAGCATGTATCGGTGAACACAGGAAAACAGTGTCTCGTGGGGGTGTGTCGGGCCCCATAAGACACGACACAGGGCACTAGTAGCCACGTGCTCATGTTCACGTATCCAGGGTGGATAGGTCTAGGTGATCAACGTGTCACCTAGTGTCCACGTCGTGTCTATGGGTGACACGAAGTACGTGTCAGTAGCTAAAACACACAGTGTACAGAACAGTATAAAACACGTGCATAAGCAATATCGTGTTTGACACGTAACCATATGACACGAGTCTTGGGGGACACGATGTCAGTCGTGTCCCCGAGCTCTATGCCAAGTGGCACGTGTCCAAGTGTCCCACACGAGGAGATCTCGTGCTCGGGTAGCAGGGCACCCGAGCACTGCCTCGTGTAGTATCCCGTGCCCAATTTTGGACACGGACACGGGTGCAATCGTTTTCAGAATTGGGGGTTCGTGATCCCTACACATAGGGCTACAAAACTGTTCAAATAGAATTTTAAAATAACAAAATCAATTCCTTAGAGGCATAGGTCGAACACCTTAGCTATAACTCCGATATGCCTCTGATACACATATCAAATGGACACCAAATCCTATCAAACTTGGCCTACCGGGGTATGGCACCTAGATGTATGCATCTATGAAGAGAAATCAGAATTTTAATAGGTGTATAGAGGTTTGCCTATTGAGAGTTGGAATCTCAATGTAAGGAGCCTAGTATTGATGCTTTTCCCAACTTGCTATGGTCCCAAAGCCTCCAAACCTTGCTAGCTATCTACCAATGGCTTCCTCTATACGAGGGAGTGTGTTGCAATTGATTTAGCTCAATTTGGAGTTGATTTGAACAAGGGGTAAATTTTGGGGAAGAATTCAATTAGGTTTTAATTTGGAATGAAAAGAGGCAAGAAATCACCAAGTGTTGTATTATATAGGGGGGATCAATGGTGGCCGGTCATGTATGTGCTAGGTTAGGTTTTGGGGGGTAGATATTTACTAGTGGGTAGGCTTTAGTAATCCAATTCTAGCTTTCTAAGGAAAGGCCCATAGGAATTAGGATTCAAGCCAAATATCTTAAACAAATATCTCAATAAAGTTAATATCTAGATATTAGTAATCTTGGCACTTAGTTAGAAGGTTCTAATGTAATATCTAGTCTCATGATCATATCTAGATTAAGTTAACTTCTAGGTTAAGGCTTAATTAAATAATTAGCACATATTTAATTAATAAAAAATTAATTTCATAAAAAGTCACAAATGACTATAATATCCTTAGGCCAAAAATATGGTAGTGACAACTACATTTAGTGGAGTTCTCCTACAATAACAGTTTTCAGGTCAGTATCCAGATGGCACCCTTTGAGGCACTATATGGCAGAAAGTACAGATCACCTTTAGCCTGGGATGATGTAGGCGAGAAGCAGATGCTTGGTCCAGAAATGGTTATGCAGACTATCGAGGTGGTCAGACAAGTTAGAGATCGTCTTCGAGTTGCACAAGATCGTCAGCGCCATTGGGCCGATTCTCATCGATGTTATCTTGAGTTTTCTATCAGCGATCACGTATTCCTTAGGATCTCGCCTACCCGTGGCGTCATTTGATTCGGCGTACGAGGAAAGCTTAGTCGTATGTATATAGGGCCATTTGATATTCTCGAGCGAGTAGGTGATGTGTCATATCGTCTCGCTCTTCTGCCATCGTTATGTGAGGTACATGACGTATTCCATGTATCCCAATTGCGATGGTACATTCCAAATCCGAGTCATATTCTTGATCATTCGGAATTGGTTGTTGGTACCAACCTTTCGTATGAGAAAAAGCCTGTATTCATATTGGACCGAAGGGAGAAGATACTCAAGAACAAAACTATTAGTTTAGTCCATGTTGCTTGGGGTCATTACTCTTTGGGTGAGTCAACTTGGGAACGTGAGGATGATATCTGATCGTGATATCCACATCTGTTTGACTCATGAGGTATAATGTCTTCCTTATACTTTATGCTTTTAACTCCTTGCTTACATGAATGATTGTTTAATTAACTGCTAGTCGTAGATTGCCTATGGTTAGTGTAGCTTGTCCCGACATCTCTAGCCTCTTGATTAAATTTTGAGGACGGAATTATTTTAAGGTGGGCATTAGCAATGGTTATAATCGTTAGCAAATGTTTGTTTTGGTGTAGTGGCCATTAGCAACTAGTAGATCAAAAGATTTTTTTTAAATGAAAAAACATCACTTCTTCCGTTAAGAAGAAAAAAACATAAACGAAATCATAAAAATTATAGATCGTACTTACTCGTATTCGAGGATGATCGCACCATCGTGAGCTTTTGCGTTGTAAAGATATGTGCCAATAACGTGTTGTGAGATAAGTGGCTAACGTGTTAGTCTAAAAACACTAAAAGGTTCTCTAGAAATTCGAGAAGAAAGAGAGTAATATATATTTATTAATATAAGCAAATAATCCCATAATGGAGATATTGTTAGTCTTGTATACAAAGTTATAATTGGTTACAGCTGATAATAATGAGATCAACGGATCTTTAAGAGATTAAAAAAAAATGAGTCTATTTTTGTACACCAACCAAAATTTGGATGATATTCACCATTCCATCTAATAATTGTCACGAGTCAACCTAAAACTATTTCGTTTTAATTTAATTTTTCATACCTCATAATAATGAAAAAATTAGTAGTAAAACTACTTTTGTTTTTAATTTAAGCTCTCTTCTTATAATAGTAGAAAAAAAATAGTTTTAGGCTTGCGTATAACTACCATTGAGTGGGATGGTGAATGTCACTTCCAAGTTTTGTTGGTCGAACAAAAATGGGCTCATAAAAAATTTCTAGCTATTGAACACAATCAACAAATAAATAATTTTTTGACTATACTACTTTATTGAATCGAATTTTGATCTCACTTAAAAAATAAAATAAGGATAATAATAATACAGAATATGGTAAACAAGTTGTACTATCTGGTGCCGATTCTCTCCACTTAATAAATGGACACGCGAGATCCGCATGGTATTATTATATACATCCCTCCCACGTTATAACCAGATTTCTAGGCGCAAGTTTGATTCTATAACATTTCATGCATATGCAGCATATCATGCGTTTACAATATAAATAATAAATTATATATTCAATCTATGCGAAAAAAAACAATATTTTGCAGTGTGTCAGCTTCATGATCCACGCGGAGGCCTCGAAATATATATATTTTTGAGAAATTTTGAGTGGCATCCCACTTTTTTTAGCCTTATTTAAGGTGCATCCCACAACTTTACACTATTGTAATTTACCCCCCACTTTTGACGGTTTCCGTCCAAAATGAACGGTCAACTGGGTTGACCCAAATTTTTTGACAAAAATACCCTCCGACCAATTGTCTTCTTCCCCGTGTCTCTTGCCGCTGCTCCTCCCGACCTCGCCGCCGCTCTCCACCCCCCTCCCCGACCTCGCCGCTGCCACCCCCTCCCCGATCTCGCCGCTGCCACCTCCCCTCTCCGACCTAGCCGCGGCTCCGCCCCCTCCCCGACCTAGCTGATGCCCCCCTCTCCGACTCGATCTCCGACCCCGCGAACCGCAACAGCAACAACATTCGCCGGGGGGGAGGGGCAGACGAGGTCGGCGAGGGGGGTGGCGAGAGACGGGGGCGCGGAGCTAGGGCGTGGCGGAGCTAGGGCGGTGATGGAGAGGGAGGGGGCGGAGCTAGGGCGTGGCAGAGTGGGGGTACGGCGGAGGGGCATTCGTCAGGGGGGAGGGGGCAGGCGAGGTCGGCGAGGGGGGTGGCGAGAGACGGGGGCGCGGAGTTAGGGCGTGGCGGAGCTAGGACGGTGATGGAGAGGGAGGGGGCGGAGCTAGGGCGTGGCAGAGCGGGGGCGCGGCGAAGCGGGGGTGCGGCGGAGGGGGTGCTGGTGATGGAGAGGGAAGGGGGCGGAGCTAAGGCGCGGCGAAGCTGGGGTGCGGCGGAGGGGTGCTGGTGATGGAGAGGGGTGCGGCGGAGCTAGGGCACGGTGGAGTGGCGGTGCGGCGGCGGTGGTGATGGTGGTGTTGGTGAAGATGATGGTGGTGGAGGTGGTGGTGGTGAGGTCGGGAGGGAGGGGGCAGGCGAGGTCGGCGAGGGGGTGGCGAGAGATGGGGAAGAAGACAACTGATCGAGGGTATTTTTGTCAAAATATTTGGGTCAACCCAGTTGACCGTCCATCTTGGACGGAAACCGTCAAATGTAGGAGGTAAATTACAATAGTGTAAAGTTGTGGGGTGCACCTTAAATAAGGCTAAAAAAATTGGAGTGCCACTCAAAATTTCTCTATATTTTTTGCCGCCCAATAAGAAGAACAGCAAAGCAAATCTATAATATAATCCATTGACAATACAAAATTTAAAACCCATAACGTATTAAGAACTAGTTATCTTCGTGACTTGGTCTTTGATAATCCTTTTAAGTTATTTTATAGACATATTTTAATAATTTTTTAACTAAAGTATTTTGTAGTAATTATATTTTGTTGAAAAACAACAACTCCTTTTTTTTTGTCATATACGTTAAACCTCTGTATAGACCAATAGCCTTGGGACACAAAATATAATTAGCAAATATTAAATAATCAAAAAATTAATAAGATTATTAATTTATCAAGGTGTATTTAGTTTATTATTTTTTAAATATTCTACCGTGTATTTAGTTTTTTTGTTTTACGAACTACTAATTCTATGTATTTGTTAATTAAGTAAAATTATAAATTCAGTTATTCCTTTTCTAAAATAGATTGTACATTGTTTAATGTACTACATTATTTCTTTTATAAACATTTAACCAAGAAAAATATCTGTATAATGTCTCTTTTTATGAAATAATAATTTTACGTATTTGTTGAAACAAGTAAAATTTATAATAATATTCTCATTTAGGGCTTGTTTGGTAAATGGATTTGGATTTTGGATTTTGGATTTGGATTTGGAAATCCAAAATTCAAATCCAAATCCAAATCATGGATTTCAAAATCCAAATCCAAGTCCAAATCCAACTCCAACCAAACATAAGATTTGGATTTATGATTAATAACTAAATTATTATTAATTAAAAATTAAAAATTAGTTAATTTTTAAATAAATAACGATTAATAATTAATAATTATAAATTATAATTAACGATTAATAAATAATCATTAACGTTTAATAATTTTTAATTAACGATTAATAATTATAAATTATAATTAATCATTAGTAATTATGAAATTAATAATTAAAGATTAGTTAATTTTTAAATAAATAAAGATTAATAATTAACGATTAATAATTAATAATTATAAAATATAATTAATGATTAATAATTAATAATTAAAGACTAATAATTTTTAATTATTGATAAATAATTATAAATTATAACTAACGATTAGTAATTAATCATTAACAATTAATAATTTTTAATTTTTAATAATTAACGATTAATAATTTTTAAATAAATAACGATTATTATAATTAAAAAATTAATAATTAACGATTAATAATTAATAATTAACGATTAGTTAATTTTTAAATACATATTAGTTAGTTTTTAATTAACTATAAATTAAATATTTTAAAAATAATAATTATAAATTAATATAATGATGATTAGTACATTGTTAATTAAATTATCATAAATATGATTCTAATCATGATTAAATATTATTAATTAAGATTATAATAAAATAGTTATTAACAAATTATTAATTAATATTATAATAATACTATAGATTATTAATTATGATTATAATTGGATATTAATTAATAAATTATTAATTAAGATTATTGTTATGATTAATAAAATTATTATAATTATGATTAATAAAGTAATAAATTATTAATTAGTATTATTATAAATTATTAAATAATAAAATTATTAATTAATAAATTATTAACTTAGAATATAATTGTGATAACTTACTATTAGTTAGTTTAACTATTTTTTAACGAAATTATTAAAGAATAAATATTTTAACAAAATTATTAAAGAATAACTAATTTTTAATTTACTAATTTTTAACAAAATTATTAAAGAATAAATATTTTAACAAAATTATTAAAGAATAACTAATTTTTTTCTCCCAAATCCAACCAAATTCATGTTCTGGATTTTGTCATACTTTTCATATCCAAATCCATCTCCAACCAAACATTGGATTCCATAGATTTCTATCCAAATCCATAAAAATCCAAATCCTACCTCCAAATACGGTTTACCAAACAGACCCTAGAGCGTTATGGAAAATGATCAAGATGATGTTTCTACTGTAAGTGGAGTCCATTTCACGAAAAAAAAAAACCTCAAGTGATGACATCGAATAATTTTTTTGTTGGGATTTTCTAACTGCTTTAGAAACTTTAGTTCCGCATTGGAAAATCACCAAAGTATATATCCCAATATGTAGTTATGCTTTGTATTAACATGCAGATGGGATGTGATTGTCCATGCATGTGGAGTGTAGTGCCCCGCTCCTCGCGGTCCACTATGTAATACCCATGGCTTGCTGACTCAGTCTTGAACTGGGTATTTGGAAAAACTTTTGCCGGTATCGATTGATCACGGATGAAATGCAATGAACCTTCCAATTGATGGATTGGCTTCTATTGAAATGAATCCAAGAGTTTTTTTGGATGTTTTCTTTCGCTGCTTGGTTTTGATGAATGTGTTTTCGTGTTGGTTTTCGATGATTGGTTTTCATTATTTGCTTTCATCGCATTTCGCATTCATTCTGAATCTTGAGAGAAAGAGACCGAAGTATGCTAATCAATTGTTGGTGCCAATGTAGGACGCGTGAACGGTTCGTGAACGACGCGTGAAGTCCCTCCTTCTCTCAACTAAGATTCGTCTCGGTGAGTTGCTTCAACCGAATAAACATTGATCTGTACGTCTAATAAAAATGATCCCTAGTCCAGTCGGTTGCCTTGTCCCTATGATCAACGATATCACATCAACAAAAGATAAGAGAAGATAATTGAATTGAGTCAAATGCAAGAATATGTACTGCTACTATATCTGCTCCATAAGAATGATCATCTGTTCGGTTACCAAGTATGCTTGAAAATGTAGACATGTACATACGAACTTGTACGTGTTGAGATGAACAAGAAGGCACGAAATGAACGTGTCGTATATCTGTGCATAAGTCCAAATGTGTCTCATCTGATAGAACGGCTAGAGCATGCACTTGGTCTCGACAACTTGTATACAAGAAAACATTTGTCTCTCGGGTGGTATCTGGGGGCACCTGGAACCGCTCGGCCTAGGAGAGATTAAGGCCTCCATGTGAAAATAGGAGTCGATATCTGAGTCCTTAGCGACGAGCTGAACTAAAGAGTCACAGCAGCTAATCATGGGGATACCCCATGGACCAATATGTAGAATAGTCCACCTGTATGACCCGAATGACAACTTCAATATCTACAAGAATGAATCATGAATTACTCGTTATACAAATTGTGCTAACATATTTTGTGCAGGGATGACTGTTGGCGATGGTAAGTTGCTTATGATATTTCTACTGTCATATTCTTATGAATTGTTAAAAAGAACCTAGACAAGTAGAAAGATCACTAGTAAATGTTAGCTTCACATGTTGATTTAGTACAGAGATTTGCGAGTTCGGCCAAAAGCCGCTCGCCAGTACATTATGTCTGCTGACCCACGTTGTGGGCATCCTTTTCAGAAAGCAAAAAAGTGACAGGGGGATTTCAAGTGAGGCGCTAAATCTCGTCTAGCCCAGTAGAGCTGTGGACTGCCTCGAAGCTTCCTTTTAACTCCAGTCAAGTTTCAAGTGTTCTTTTCCTTTGAAGGTGTCTTTATTTTCCAGCATCTAATAAAGGGATATCATGTATGGGCATTGTGACTATTTTCAAAAGAGAATCATGTAGCCAATATAAGGAAAATCTGAGTTGCAAAGCTTTGTACTTGTATTCCTATCAGTTTATCAATAAAAGAAGTATTTCTATTTCAAATTTTTGTGTCCAATATTTAGTTTTCTGCAATGAATGGGTGCGTGCGTGTGTGTTTTGCTTGACTAGTTGTTTTGTGTAGGTATACGGTCTTGTGCAAGCGCAACTTAGGCTTGCACGGCATCACGCCTTAGCGAGTACGATCGATTCTGCAAGGATCCAGGCAAGACGGACGACCCTAGCGGGATCGGGGCATGACAAAGTGGTATCAAAGCACAGTTTTACGTCCTTGGCCTCTTACAAATATCTTTTTTTTAAAAGTATATAAAGTATTTTGATGGCTTTCAAAAGAGTCCCGATTTTGAGTTATGAAAACCAATGCCCCATACAATAAGTCCATAATATTTTACGAGACTGACAGAAGTTATACTCTTTTGTAGTGAAATGGCCCATCCTCGACCAGCTTCCTTGACAGACCCGATAGAACGGATCATGACATTATTGGAACTACAGAGGCAAGACAATGAGGAGCGTGGCCAGATGCAACAGGCCCGACTGGAGGCTCAACAGAAATAGTTGGATTCCTTGACCCAACTTGTTACTGCGCTTGCGGCAAATCGAGATACCACCGCAGCGACCAAACCAACGAGAATGCCCGAGATTGAGCCCGTGGAGGGTGACGAGCCCCAGCCGGTACAAAGGCACTCTTTCTTTAGGCCAAATGACATCTTAGATGCGAAATCTTCGAAATTTGAAGGCAGGACATCACCCGATAAGGTGATGGACTGGATTGATAAAATGGAGAGTCTATTCGCGTTCGTAGGAGTTCCGAGTAGCAAGAAGGTAGTTTGTGCCGTTTTGCTTCTATGGCTGCGGGCAAAGGACTGGTGGAAGGCGAAGAAGCCGACGCTGCTAGCAACGGCTAGGAATGGGAAAATTTTATGGGCCTCGTTCAAGAAGGTGTTTCTGGATCAATATCTGCCTCCAGCCATAAGCAAGAAGATAGAGAATGACTTCATCACCCTGAAACAAAAAATATGTCCGTGGAGGACTATGAATCAAAATTTGCTAAGCTAGCAAATTTTGCTGCTGTTATGTTACCCACAGAGCAGACTCGCATAGATCGATTCGTTGGAGGTATGAATGTTGACATTCAGTTGAGTATGCTGAATCGAGAATATGAGTCGTATTTCCAAGCCTTTGAGGAGGTGTTACAGGTGGAACAGTTTTGCCTGACGAAGGTGTTAACTAAAATGCAGTACGGTCAGAATCAACCTGCCACGAGATATCATGATGGAGAGAAAAAGACTGACGGAGAACAGAACAATAAGGCAGTATGCACCTCCTGCATTCGACGAGGGCATGTTAAAGAAGACTATCGCTGCGCGAATGGTCAGAGTTGTAGTCACTGTGGCAAGAGTGGGCACATCAAGGAGGACTATCGTGCCGCTAATAATGCTTGCTTTGGTTGTGGCCAACAGGGTCACTCTGTCAAGAATTGCCCCAAAAAGAATAGAACGGCTCAAAATCGTAACGATGCTGAAGAGCGTGGGCCGCTGCCAGGCCTACCGTCGCTTCGAGACCATCTTCACAATCAGCAATTGCGAAATGCCAACACTGCGACAGCACATGTCTATAATCTCTCCACCTTGCTTGATCCCGAATGCAATACTAGTAGAGGTGAGTTTGTTTCTTAACTTTTGAGGACAAAACTTTTTTTCAGTGGGTTATTATGTAGTGTCCCGCTCCTCGTGGTCCACTATGTAATATCCACAGCTTGCTGACTCAGTCTTGAACTGAGTATTTGGGGAAACCTTTGCCGGTATCGATTGATCACGGATGAAATGCAATGAACCTTCCAATTAATAGATTGGCTTTTACTGAAATGAATTCAAGAGTTTTATTGGATGTTTTCTTTCGCTGCTTGGTTTTGATGAATGCATTTTCGTATTGGTTTTCGATGATTTGTTTTCATTGTTCGCTTTTATCGCATTTCGCATTCATTCCGAATCTTGAGAGAAAGAGACCGAAGTATGCTAATCAACTGTTGGTGCCAATGTAGGATGCGTGAACGGTTTATGAACGGCGCGTGAAGTCCCTCCTTCTCTCAACTAAGATTCGTCTCGGTGAGTTGCTTCAACCGAACAAATATTGATCTGTACGCCTAATAAAAATGATCTCTAGTCCACTCTGTTGCCTTGTCCCTAGGATCAACGATACCACATCAATAAAAGATAAGAGAAGATAATTGAATTGAATCAAATACAAGAATACGTATTGCTACTCTATCTGCTCCATAAGAATGATCATCTGTTCGGTTACCAAGTATGCTTGAAAATGTAAACATGTACAGACGAACTTGTACGTGTTGAGATTAACAAGAAGGCACGAAATGAACGTGTCGTATATCTGTGCATGTCCAAATTTGTCTCATCTGATAGAACGGCTAGAGCATACATTTGGTCTCGGACAACTTGTATACAAGAAAACATTTGTCTCTCGGGTGGTATCTGGGGGCACCTGGAACCGCTCGGCCTAGAAGAGATTAAGGCCCCCATGTGAAAATAGGAGTCGATATCTGAGTCCTTAGCGATGAGCTGAACCAAAGTGTCACAAGGCTAATCATGGGGATACCCCATGGACCAACATGTAGAATAGTTCACATGCATGACCCGAATGACAACTTCAATATCTACAAGAATGAATCATCAATTACTCGTTATGCAAATTGCGCTAACATGTTTTGTGCAGGGATGACTGTCGGCGATGGTAAGTTGCTTATGATATATTCTACTGTCATGTTCTTATAAATTGTTAAAAAGAACCTAGACAAGTAGAAAGATCACTAGTAAATGTTAGCTTCACATGTTGATTTAGTGCAGAGATTTACGAGTTTGGCCAAAAGTCGCTCGTCAGTACATGATGTGTGATGACCCACGTTGTGGGCATCCTTTTCAGAAAGCAAAAAGGAGACAGGGGGATTTCAAGTGAGGCGCTAAAGCTCGTCTAGCCTAGTAGAGCTGTGGACTGCCTCGAAGCTTCCTTTCAATTCCAGTCAAGTTTTAAGTGTTATTTTCCTTTGAAGGTGTCTTTATTTTCCATCATGTAGTAAAGGGATATCATGTATGGGCATTGTGACTATTTTCAAAAGAGAATCATGTAGCCAATATAAGGCAAATCTGAGTTACAAAGCTTTGTACTTGTATTCCTATCAGTTTATCAATAAAAGAAGTATTTTCATTTCAAATCTCTGTGTCCAATATTTGGTTTTCTGCAATGAATGGATGCGTGCGTGTGTATTTTTCTTGACTAGTTGTTTTGTGCAGGTACATGGCCTTGTGCAAGCGCAACTTAGGCTTATACGACATCACGCCTTAGCGAAGACGATCGATCCAGCAGGGATCCAGGTAAGACGGACGACCCTAGCGGGATCGGGGCATGACATGGAGTACCTAGAGGTTTAATTTTAAACCTCAAAGAAATAATCTTTATTTTGTCACCCTCTTTAAAAAATTCCATCCCGAAGGGGCTTAATGACTCAGGCGCAAAGTGGCGCTCACTTTGCACTTCTTTGTGCAGACTATGCGCTTATGTACTGCAGCAAATATGAGCGCATGTGCTGCTAAGCTCATGGACTCCTACTCTACTGCGTGCATGTGCTGCAGCACCAGTGTGTTGTTGTGCATATGCATGCATGTGCGTATGCGCAAGTTACGGAATTTGGATTATCAATTCTAATTTATTTTGAGGGAGTTAGTATTTTAGTCCCACATCGATCAAAACTAGAGATGTGGTTTCCATCATTCCCTATAAATTGACTCATCTTGTGTCCTTTTGGGAATAAACGAAAGAAATATAACTCCTATGAGTCCATTAGAGTCGTTCTCAAAAGTGTCTACGAGCGTTCTTGAAGTTCTCTTATAAACTAGCTGGTTCATGGGAGCAAATCGTTACTAGATGATGAATTTTGTTTTGAACAACGATGATTTTCATCACCTCAGCATTCCCTCTTCTTCTAAAGTTGTAACGTTAGGAAGAACATGTTTGATTTTGTTGCCTTCAAGTTTGCAAGTGTATTGTCAGTTTATAATTTGGGTTAACAATTTTTCGTTGGATGAGTTGAGTTCCTTCAGAGAGCAAATTTAGTTTGTATAAATATCTAAATCTCGACATATTTTGTTACAGTATCAGAAAACCACATTGTACTATATTAAGAAAAGTTAGATATGAAATTGAAGGCAACCTCAATTTCAAAGGGAAACAAATAACAACTCAATCATATTTTAGGAAGAACTCATTATGGAATCATAAGCATTATGTATCAAAAAATTATTAATTTATAGATACGTGTGATCTACGTGGATTTTTTTCCTCATGTATTATATTATAAATTTAGAAATTTATTAATTTAGCACATTATCCTCAAGTTGAAACTAACCGAAAATAATATTAATCTGAGGTTATTAGTTTATTCGTCTTATACTTCTCCTTGGTAACCACAAGCAGGGGCGGCCCGGAGGAGGGGCAGACAGGGCTTACGCCCTGGGCCCCAAATCCCAAAGGGCCCCAATTTTTTTAAAAGTTAGTAATAGTAATAAATAATAAAATATTGTTACTCTGATTTATTCTTCAAAGTGTAAGGTTCGAAGAAAATCATTATAGCAATTCAACAAATAGGACATGGCGCTTGGGAATTGGATAGCCGTCTAACTCTTTAATTTCAAAGAAAAGACTAGCCTTTCCATTGCTTCAAATTTTCTTTTACATTTTAGAGAAAAAAGTTCTTCACGTCACTTCCGATTCCAGACGACCTGCAATAATTTTTTTTAATTGTTCATTTTAATTCTCTATTCATTCTCTCTTTTGCTTATAAGCACAAACACTACAAAAAAACAGGCTTTTAGCGACGGTAGGATCCGTCGCTAAAAGTCGTTTTTTCCGTCGCTAAAGCCAAATAGCGACATATCAGCGACGAAAATGGTTTTTTCGGGAAATCACGTGTCACTAATTTAAATCAGTCGCTAGTTTGTCGGAAATAGCGACGGATTAGTGACGCATTTAGCGACAAGCTATTTATTGGAAAATACGACGTAGTAGCGACGGAAAATCTATCGCTATATTTACCGAAGAACTACCGACGTCTCAACGGAGTAATTCAGCATGATAGTAGCGACGGGCTAGCGACAGAAAATTACGTCGCTAAGATGTTTCCGATACGCTTTTGGTGTCGGACAGGAACATAGCGACGGAATAGTAAGTAAAACTTACGTCGTGATTTCGTCGCTGTACTGGAATATAATATTTTCCAGAACCTTAGCGACGGAAACGGCAGTCGCTATTCCGTCGGTAGCCTGCAAAGTAAATTTTTCAGGCACGTAGCGACTGAAAAATCATCGTTGTTCCGTCGTTAGCCTACAATTTTCTAGGTTTTCTGTCGCTGTTCCGTCGCCATTCCGTCGCTAAATACAATATTGCATGTCAGTATTTGTGTTTCCTGCACTCCACATCCATGACGACAGTTACACACACAATATACAGTCATATAAACAGTTTCCAAATACAATATCAGTATTCGTGTTTCCAGCAGTCCTTATCCCTATTGACAGTTTTACAGTAGGCACACGTATCAGTATTTGTGTTTCCTGCAAATTCTCAGTTTTATGCACACGTATCCCAAATATTTTAATAAAACACATACACACATATCAAAAATTAGCTTCATACACACATACGAATAATATTTTAATATAAGAAATATTAATACACATATCCAAAATGTTTTAATACAAGAAAGTACTGGTATAGTAAATCTAGGTCGTCGGGCGTGATTGTAACACCCAGTTTTCCAGATGAGAGTAATTTTAAAATTTTGTAATTATAATTATTAATTATTGATATTTATTTTATATTATGATATTTGGTGATTTTTGATCATTTTTAAACTATTTAAAAAACTGTTTTAATTCATGACTTGTGATTTTGATGTGCTGTTAGTGAAACCCTAGAGACTGTTTGACCTAGAGCCTAATCCTGTGATTTGGAATAACTATTTATCATTTTTAGCCTAGGGATAATTTCGTCATTTTGACTTATTAGAATAATTTGATTAATTATTGGATTGATGGTTGTTGAATTTGACTTTGACTAGTTAAGACCTTGTAGACTAGCCTAGAAGCTAACCCTAGCTATGGTGACCCTAGTCTAACTTAAGTTAACCTACTTTTAGTCATTAGAAATTAGTTTTAAGGTAGGAAGGTTAAGTTTAAGTGAAATGGTTCATGACTTATGACTTAACTCAATGACTTGTGATTTACCAATTTCATGACTTGCAATTAAGCCATAGGCCCATGACTTAAGCATAAAACCCAACTAAACCCACCCATGGCAGCCACACTTAGGGTTTTCCCTTGCCTATAAGTATTCTCTTAATGTATTCTTGCCTCTTTTGTTCTTGATCTAGATTTTGAAGGAAAGGTAAATTCCCATTCTCCTAAAATCTTAATAAATTCATTTTAACTCCTTTTTAACCCTAGCCTTTTGCATTAGGATCTAATTTCTGTGTGTTTACTGTTTTGGGGGTTCATCTCAGTTTTTGTGTCATTTAGAGCTTGGGAGTTGCTATTTAGAATCCTTCCATTTGGGGCTTTCTTGGAGTATTGACACTCAATAGATAAACCACACAAACCCACTATTTTTCCTAATTTCTTTGCATTTAGGGCTACATCTAGGAGTCTCCTAGTTGTCCCAGAAATTTGGGCACAATTCGTGTCCATTTAGTGTCCGTATCGGACACGTATCATAATGGATACATAGGTGTTTGTTAAAATGTCCCTTAGGGATTTATTTTCGTATTTTGAAAATCTAATTTCATGAATCCCTAGATCTAGGTGTGTATGTTAATTTTTGTGAAGGGTGATTTGTATTTTTGTGTCATTTTGTGTCGAATTTTTGGGTTGGACACGCCGTAAAAGATCCGGTTCAGTGCCCTACCTATCGGGACCTTGAACTCCTTGCACAAGACACTTTGAGATACGAAATTTGACATGGACACTCCTTGGATGTCTGAAATCATCCTCCCAAAACATGGGAGCGTATGGTGGCGTGTGCGAGGAGAAATCCTCTCCGCACTGGCCGCGCGGCCTGCTGTGCGTATGCAATTTTCTGCCCTGATACGGGGTCGGACATGCTGCGACACGTGCCTAGGACACGGTATAGGCTATCCTAGGGGTAGCCCTACCCCTGGCACACATGTATGCAAGGCCACGTGTCACCACGTGGCCAGTGTCGTGCACGGGACATGCGTGCACGAATGTACGACGCTGCGCACAGTCCAGTGCACGCGTGTGTGTCTATGAGTGCTCGTGGTGTTTGGACATGGCTGAGTCCACTTGGTTGGACATGAATGAGTGTCGTAACATGTGCACACTCGACACAAGGATTACCAACCCTAAATTTGTGATGTTAACACGTTTTTGATGAATCGATTTCACTTTCCCCATCTCACTGATACGTGCAATTCCTGTTTTCAATTCTGAACATAATGTGTTCTAAACTAATTTTAATTGATGTTTAAACTGCCATATTTGATTCATACATATGTATTAGTTAATTCTAGATTGGATTTGCATGTTAGATTAGGTTGTTTTCAAGAGAAATGGGATTTCGATTATGGGATGGGCTGCTAATGAGTTGACTGATACACAGTTTTCCGAAACTGATCCCCTGTTTAAATTTTCATATTAATTCACTTATACATGTGTGAGTTTACTGCTAGGATGTTTACATGTTAGATTGGATTTTCAAATTGGGCTTGGATTGATTATGAACTGTCATTTGTAACACTATGCACTGTTATAAATCCTGAACTTCTCATCCCCTTTTAAAACTAAATTTTGGTGTTAATTTGACATATTAGATTCATACGCATGAGTAATTACATTACTTAAGTGTTAGTTTATAATTGTGTTAGAGAATTTGATAAATAGATTTCGAATTGGTGTTAATGGTTAGGCTCAATTTGAACTGTCAATTTCTGAGAAATCCTGAGAACCTATTGTCAACTGCCCTAGTTCTCATTTATCCTGAGCAACACCATTTTTCTGAGTTAGACACTATCACATTGATTCACATCACCCATAAAACTGAGATAGGTTAACCCACACTTAGCTAACACTCTACACACATGTAACACTCTTCATAATTCCTGAGTTTTTATTGACACATATACACTCAGTTCACTCACACCTAGCTAGTTGTCACTTGACACTTCATTGCCTAATCCTGATTACCCATGCACACACACTCATGTAGTTTTACACACACACCCCCTAACTATTAACTGTTAACACACTAACCTATTGACATTATGCTCATTTCACACACCCTCACACACACACCATGCACACAAGCTCTACACACACACCCACACATTATGGTATCACACATAGACACATGTCCACATGTGCCTTACCCTATCACTCTATATATATATATATATATATATATATATATATATATATATATATATATATGTGTGTGTGTGTGTGTGTGTGTGTGTGTGTGTGTGTGTGTGTTATATCAATGTGGCCTATGTATAGTGTGATTATTTATATAATTTAGATTAATATGTAATGTATGTATATGTGAATGATAAACTATATTAACTTAATGTATATATGCAATGTGTGGAATGGACTATAGATGATATAGCCTATGGCTCATAGCCTGTGTATATGGCTTGAATGCCCAGTGTAGGTGTGTTGTTAGCTGTATAGCCTAGATATTGTGTGTGTATGCTAGAATAGGCTGGTTAGGCTTAGTGAGACTTGTTTGGGTTAGACTTGACCTAGTTGACCTTGTTTGACTAGTGTAGTTGACTAGAGTTGACCAAGGGTTGACTTTAGCCTAGATTGACCCCAAACATCATGTAGATGTATTGTAGCAGTCTGTTTTACTATTTTAGACTTGGAGTGACTTGTACTGTTCTATAGGAGACATACACTACTCCTCGACCAATAGATTCTCTTCAGATATTCAGGATACCAGGCGAGTACATTCTCTGATAGTTCTTCCATTTACTTGTCGTTTACTGTACTTCAGTTGTAGCTAGTTCTATTTGATTCTCTATTACAAATATGATTTGATATTGTTGGATCCATTTCATGCGACACTCACTTATTCATGTCTGGCCTCTATTTCTGGAATCACCTACTGGAATCACACTGGAATCACTTACTGGTATCATTCGTGTTCTGGCTGGACTTGTACTTATTTTGTGTCGGGTTATGGATTCACTTGTACTTGTTGGGCAGAGAAATATTGTAGTAGACATGTGAACATACCCAAATAATGGAACCACTTCCTTGGAATTATACTGGAATGATAGCGATCCCACACTTGGCCGAGTGTACGGTGTGCTGTATTACCTACAGCCGTTCACATGTCGATCCCGATATTTTAAAACACACTGTTATAGTATAGTCTGGACTCACCCTGGAACCCTTGATCACTGACTGGACTCACCTTATGTCGGACTCAACTTGTGCTGGAATCACCTGGTATTAGATTACATTGTTTGGACTCACACATGACTCTTATTATACTGTCTGGACTTATATCATGCTACTCTAGTTCAGCTAGATTATATTTTGTAGTCTTCATTGCCATGTTTCTCTTCTTGTTTAGTTACTTTACATTCCTTGTACCTTAACTGTTTCTCTACATTACTACCTGTACAAAACTGCCATGATTCATCAATATAACTGTTTATAGTTCTCTGTCATTTACTTGGGATATTCTTGATGAGTTGTACTCGTTCCTGTCCTGACTGGACCTGTTGAAAATTTTACAGATGATTGTCCTGAGGACACTTGCCCTACTTATTATGGACCCGGAGACGGGATGGCTACCTTTGACCCCGACACTCAGGAGTGATCGGGAGATTAGCTAGTTGACTTAGTTTGGATTTCATGTTTAGAACTTAAATTGAAATAAGTTGAGATGTTGTTTGTTTGAGATTATTATTACTTAGTAGTTAGTTTTATTGTTGTATTCAGTCTTAGTTATAAATTTCTGTGTTATCATATCGTGCTTAGACTGTGATTGAGATTATATTATATCTATACTTGTCCTCCGTTCGGAGTTGAGATTTGATAAGTACATTATAATTGCGTGAGTTGCTAGTTAGATAGTAACCTAGGACATCGTTCTACTATCGACACTGCGGCATAGGCTGGGCATTGTTACGCACTCGTACCCTTACAGTGTGTGCGGGTCGTGACACATTTTTAGTGGTGGCCCATGTAGGTCGAGAGTCGCAATAGTGCGATATCATAGTAGTACGGCGACTTAGTTGTACTGCTGCGAGCCTGCGATAGGATTGAGAGATAGACTTTAACGGAAAGGTACCCAATCACAGTTAGGAAAAATTTTGCTTCAATTCATACCATCTACATATCTTACTGATTTGACTTCTTTGAAATAAACTGTCCTCCTTTGATTTTATCGATTCCTGCTCAGTATTGACCTCCTTTTTTTATCTGTCTTCAGGATGGTGGAGACACGATCACATCGCTCTGGTACAGCAGCCGCTGGAGAGGGGTCTGCCACCTCTCGTCAAGTGCAGCAGCCTGCTAGGACTGCAGCACCTTCTGTTTCTGATCAGGCAGGAACGACTGTAGACTTTGGGGGTGTGCCTCCACCTGTTCAGAGGACGACCCCAGTCATTCCTGAGGTACTTCAGCAACAGCACCCACAGCCACTTGCAGGAATGGTTGATGCTACCCACCTATTTTCCTTTGTGGGGAGGATTCTGGCATCTCACCAGCAGCAGCAGCAGCGACAGACTGCTAATTTTTGTCAGGGGATTGACGAGACACATCAGCTGGTTTGTACTACTGTAGAGATGGTGACTGCTCAGGGGGAGCAGCAGCAGCCTTACCGGAAGGAGAAGGATATCCAGGACTTTCAGAAGATGCATCCTAGAGAGTTTCTGGGCACTGAGGGCATTCATTATGCGGACGATTGGATCGAACATATCGAGGAGATATTCAGGCTGGCAGAGATACCAGCCCAACTTCAGATCGAAGCGGCGGGTAGTCAGATGCAGGACTTAGTCCGTGCTTGGTACCAGACAGATCCCAGAGTAGGAGTTGAGGGCCAGACTTGGGCACAGTTTAAGGAGCTTTTCAAGGAACAGTTCTTCCCAGATGTGGCTCTAGGAGGCATAGAGGCACAGTTTGAGAGTCTGGTTCAGGGGAACCAGACAGTTGCTGAGTACGCCGGAGAGTTTTGTCGGTTGCCCCGATTCATTGATGACTTGACTGAGAAGACGAAGGTGAGGAAGTTCTACCAAGATTTTATTAGGAAGGTTCGGTCACTGACAGAGTGACCGGAACGCTACCTACACGGAGATCTTTTCTGGAGCTATGGCAGCGGAGGACGACCTTGGGTTGAAGCTGAAGAGAGGTCGAGACTTTCAGGGAGCCAGCAGCAGCAGAGGCCAGGCCAAGAGGTCTCACGTGCAGATTCAGCAGGCACAGGCACCAGTGAGAGTGCAGCAGGCACAGCATCAGCCTAGAGGACAGGACCGCGAGGTGCCAACTTGTGCCTACTGCAGGAAGGCAGGACATGTTTGGGAGTCTTGTAGGAGGAGGCTGAAGGTTTTTCTATTCTGTGGGTCTGGTGCTCACAAGATGATAGATTGTCCCGCTGTACCTCCTTTTGAGGGAGCTAGGCCACCTGTAGCTCAGCACCAGAGGGGTGGAGCTTTTGTGATGGCGGTCGAGGAGACTAACGCTGTAGGTGATGGGTTAGCAGGTTTGTCCTTCTCATTCTTTCTTCCCACTTTTTTGTGTGATTCCATTAGTACCTGCCATGATATTGCTTGTGATTTGCTAGATAGTGTAGCTACCCTGTTCGAGTCTGTGGAATCACGACTAGTAAGATTATGTTGCATGATTATCTCTTGACCTTAATTTTTGGGGGTTTGACCTAGAAGGGGTGCGATCATCTTAATTTCGAGGACGAAATTTTTCTAAGGGGGTAGGATTGTAACACCCAATTTTCCAGATAAGGGTAATTTTGAAATTTGTAATTATAGTTATTAATTATTGATATTTATTTCACATTATAATTTTTGGTAATTTTTAATCATTTTTAAACTATTTAAAAAACTGTTTTAAGTCATGACTTGTAATTTTGATGTGTTGTTAGTGAAACCCTAGAGACTGTCTGACCTGGAGCCTAACCCTGTGATTTGGAATAACTATTTATCATTTTTAGCCTAGAGGTAATTTGGTCATTTTGACTTATTAGAATAATTTGATTAATTATTGGATTGATGGTTGTTGAATTTGACTTTGACTAGTTAAGACCTTGTAGACTAGCCTAGAAGCTAACCCTAGCTATGGTGACCCTAGTCTAACTTAAGTTAACCTACTTTTAGTCATTAGAAATTAGTTTTAAGGTAGGAAGGTTAAGTTTAAGTGAAATGGTTCATGACTTATGACTTAACTCAATGACTTGTGATTTACCAATTTCATGACTTGTAATTAAGCCATAGGCCCATGACTTAAGCCAAAAACCCAACTAACCCACCCATGGCAGCCACACTTAGGGTTTCTCTTTCCTATAAGTATTCTCTTAATGTGTTCTTGCCTCTTTTGTTCTTGACCTAGATTTTGAAGGAAAGGTAAATTTCCATTCTCCTAAAATCCTAATAAATTCATTTTAACTCCTTTTTAACCCTAGCCTTTTGCATTAGGATCTAATTTCTGTGTGTTTACTGTTTCTGGGGGTTTATCTCAGTTTTTGTGTCATTTGGAGCTTGGGAGCTGCTATTTGGAATCCTTCCATTTGGGGCTTTCTTGGAGTATTGACACTCAATAGGTAAACCACTCAAACCCACTATTTTCCTGATTTCTTTGCATTTAGGGCTAGATCTAGGAGTCCCCTAGTTGTCCCTGAAATTTGGGCACAATTCGTGTCCATTAGTGTCCGTATCGGACACGTATCATAATGGATACATAGGTGTTTGTTAAAATACCCCTTAGAGATTTATTTTCGTATTTTGAAAATCTAATTTCATGAATCCCTAGATCTAGGTGTGTATGTTAATTTTTGTGAAGGGGGATTTGAATTTTTGTGTCATTTTGTGTCGAATTTTTGGGTTGGACACGCCGTGCGAGATCCGGTTCAATGCCCTGCCAATCGGGCCCTAGAACTCCTTGCACAGGATACTTCGAGACACAAAATTTGACATGGACACTCCTTGGATGTCTGACATCATCCTCCCAAAAGATGGGAGCATATGGTGGCGTGTGCGAGGAGAAATCCTTCCCGCACTGGCCGTGCGGCCTGTTGTGTGCGCGCAATTTTCCTCCCTCATACAGGGTCGAACACGCTGCGACATGTGTCTAGGACACGGTGCAGGCTATCCTAGGGGTAGCCCTACCCCTGGCACATGTGTATACAAGGCCACGTGTCACCACATGGCCTGTGTCGCGCACGGGACACGCGTGCACGTGTGCACGACGCTGCGCGCAGTCCAGTGCACGCGTGTGTGTCTGTGAGTGCTTGTGGTGTTTGAACACGGCTTAGTCCACTTGGTTGGACACGAATGAGTGTCGTGACACGTGTACACTCGACACATGGATTACCAACCCTAAATTATGATGTTAACACGTTTTTGATGATTCGATTTCACTTTCCCCATCTCACTGATACGTGCAATTCCTGTTTTCAATTCTGAACATGATGTGTTCTAAACCGATTTCAATTGATGTTTAAACTGCCATATTTGATTCATACATATGTATTAGTTAATTCTAGATTGGATTTGCATGTTAGATTAGGTTGTTTTCAAGAGAAATAGGATTTCGATTATGGGATGGGCTGCTAATGAGTTGACTGATACACAGTTTTTCGAAACTGATCCCCTGTTTAAATTTTTATATTAATTCACTTATACATGTGCGAGTTTACTGCTAGGATATTTACATATTAGATTGGATTTTCAAATTGGGCTTGGATTGATTATGAACTGTCATTTGTAACACTATATACTGTTATAAATCCTGAACTTCTCATCCCCTTTTAAAACTGAATTTTGGTGTTAATTTGACATATTAGATTCATACGCATGAGTAATTACATTACTTAAGTGTTAGTTTATAATTGTGTTAGAGAATTTGAGAAATAGATTTTGAATTGGTGTTAATGGTTAGGCTCAATTTGAACTGTCAATTTCTGAGAAATCCTGAGAACCTATTGTCAACTGTCTTAGTTCTCATTTATCCTGAGCAACACCATTTTTCTGAGTTTGACACTATCACATTGATTCACATCACCCATAAAATTAAGATTGGTTAACCCACACTTAGCTAACACTCTACACACATGTAACACTCTTCCTAATTCCTGAGTTTCTATTGACACATATACACTCAAGTTCACTCACACCTAGCTAGTTGTCACTTGACACTTCATTGCCTAATCCTGATTACCCATGCACACACACTCATGTAGTTTTACACACACACACCCTAACTATTAACTGTTAACACACTAACCTATCGACATTATGCTCATTTCACACACCCTCACACACACACCATGCACACATGCTCTACACACACACCCACACATTATGGTATCACACATAGACACATGTCCACATGTGCCTTACCCTATCACTCTATGTATATATATATATATCTATATGTGTTATATCAATGTGGCCTATGTATAGTGTGATTATTTATATAATTTAGATTAATATGTAATGTATGTATATGTGAATGATAAACTATATTAACTTAATGTATATATGCAATGTGTGGAATGGACTATAGATGATATAGCCTATGGCTTATAGCCTGTGTATATGACTTGAATGCCCAGTGTAGGTGTGTTGTTGGCTTGTATAGCCTAGATATTGTGTGTGTATGCTAGAATAGGCTGGTTAGGCTTAGTGAGACTTGTTTGGGTTAGACTTGACCTAGTTTGACTAGTGTAGTTGACTAGAGTTGACCAAGGGTTAACTTTAGCCTAGATTGACCCCAAACATCATGTAGATGCATTGTAGCAGTCTGTTTTACTATTTTAGACTTGTAGTGACTTGTACTATTCAATAGGAAACATACACCACTCCTCGGACAATAGATTCGCTTCAGATATTCAGGATACCAGGCTAGTACATTCTCTGATAGTTCTTCCATTTACTTGTCGTTTTACTGTACTTCAGTAGTAGCTAGTTCTATTTGTCTCTATCACAAACACAATTTGATATTGTTGGATCCATTTCATGTGACACTCACTTATTCATGTCTGGCCTCTATTTCTGGAATCACCTACTGGAATCACCCTGGAATCACTTACTGGCATCATTCGTGTTCTGGCTGGATTTGTACTTATTTCGTGTCGGATTATGGATTCACTTGTACTTGTTGGGCGGGAAAATATTGGAGTAGACATGTGAACATCCATATACTGGAACCACTCCTTTGGAATTATAATGGAATGATAGCCATCCCATACTTGGCCGAGTGTGCGGTGCCGTATTACCTACAGCCGTTCACTTGTCGATCCTGATATTTTAAAACACACTTTTAGAGTATGGTCTGGACTCACCCTGGAACCCTGATCACTGACTGGACTCACCTTATACCGGACTCATCTTGTGCTGGAATCACCTGGTATTAGATTACATTGTCTGGACTCACACATGACTCTTATTATACTGTCTGGACTTATATCATGCTACTCTAGTTCAGCTAGATTATATTTTACAGTCTTCATTGCCATGTTTCTCTTCTTGTTTAGTTACTTTACTTTTCTTGTACCTTAACTGTTTCTCTACATCACTACCTGTACAAAACTGCCATGATTCATCGATATAACTGTTTATAGTTCTCTGTCATTTACTTGGGATATTCTTGATGAGTTGTACTCATTCCTGTCCTGACTGGACCTGTTAAAAATTTTACAGATGACCCTGAGGATACTTGCCCTACTTATTATGGACCCGGAGACGGGATGGCTTCCTTTGGCCACGACACTCAGGAGTGATCGGGAGATTAGCTAGTTGACTTAGTTTGGATTTCATGTTTAGAACTTGAATTGTAATAAGTTGAGATGTTTGTTTGAGATTATTATTACTTAGTAGTTAGTTTTATTGTTGTATTTAGTCTTAGTTATAAATTTCTGTGTTATCATATCATGCTTAGACTGTGATTGAGATTATATTATATCTATACTTGTCCTCCGTTCGGAGTTGAGATTTGACAAGAACATTATAATTGCATGAGTTGCTAGTTATATAGTAACCTAGGACAGCGTTCTACTGCCGACTGCGACGCAGGCTGGGTATTGTTACACACTGTACCCTCACGGTAGGTGCGGGTCGTGACAGTGATGGAAACCTCTCAGCGGGCATGATGAAGACCTCTCGGCGGACTTAATGAGGTCCAAGCAGCAAACGTGAACGTCGACCTCTCGGCGCCATAGAAAAATTGAAAGAAATAATAAGTGATGATGTGTTAAAAATAAAAACTACTGTTATGTCATTATTCTAATGGAACTCGTATATTAAATTAAAACGTACGTACTAGTCTGATTCATCTTCCCAAGAGTCTTTTGAATCATCGTTTGATTCTGAAGTGTCTTCTTCTGCTTCTTCATTTTCACTATCACTATGATCTTCATCTTCATCTTCGAGTACTTGTTTCTCAACATCTTCCAATTCTTCATCAACGTTAACCTCCATAACGTCATCTACCGTAACCTCCATATCTTCTAAATCCTTTTCCTCAACACCAGCCAAACTTATATATGTTGGTTGAGGCTTGACCACCTCTTCCTCTTGGTAGGCTACATCCCCAACATTATATGTATTTCTTGCTTTGGTTTTGCATACAGCCCACCAATCCAGGGTACTGTGCCATCGGCTAGGATAACTCGTATAGTAAACTTGAAGTTTGACTAGCTAACACAAATGGATCAAAACCTCCATATCTTTTTCATGTTTTATTTCAACTGTAATGCCCCGCTCCGCACGGTGCATTATGGTGAGTCACTGACTCAAAGAGTTACGTTGGCCAAAGGTAAGCCTTGAGTCTATTGGAATCTGTAAATCGAATCGATGCAAAGGATAAGTTTCGTTTGAGCAAGTGCTGATTTTAGTTGATCTGGTGTGCAGGCTATGCTTTTACGCTGGACGATAAGAGGTCGGCATTTTGCCTTATTCAGTGAAGTGTCCGCAAAACCAAATTGTGGCCTTGTAACGGATTGTGGCATGGACACGGTAGGCAAAATCAACCGAGTAGTTCAAAGGAATGGCTAAGTCTGAGAGTTAGCTATGCAACCCAGTTATGGAAATCGAGCGCATCAACTCAGTAGAACGACAAGGCGTATCGGCTTAAGGTGGGTGGGTTCTTGACTCTCTCTCCCTATTCCTTCACGTCTAATAAAATATATCAATGTATGCGTAAGTAGCTATTGAGTTAGCGAGCGTGGCTCGGGCGATTTAAGGTCTCAGTATGTGTCAAACACTAACATAGAACATTGAACAATCGAACAATTGAAGCGACGTGCATCAAGTATACGAGTCATGTAGGGCGATGATGGTAGAACATTGAAAGATAATATCAAGATGTGCATCACGTGCACGCCTCCGAGAACATCGAACACTGGGCGTAGAACATTGATTACGACACCGAGCGTGCCCTCGTGCACGGAAGCTAAGAAATGAATAAGTAATTACGGAATTTGGCTATGTGAATAACTTATGAATGAAATGCGTTGAACATAAGTATGAGAAGTCTAAGCCATTGCGCGTCGTGCGTCAATATGGATGTGTTGGGGCACAATGCCGTCGAAACTTGAGATAGAGAGAATGGATTATGTTTACGGAATATGAATATGTTTATGGACATGAATATGTTTATGGAACGTGAGATTGGTTGGATGATATGACTTATGCTATGGCGCGTATTGTGGTCAATGGACTCGGATGGCCCGTGCGCGGGTGCGGCTTCCCTCGGACAGTTACGACCGGGGCACCAGGACCGTTCGGCCTAGGAGGAATTATGTATGGTATTTATGGTGCACATCATTCGGAGGTTTACGACCGGCCAGTGTTGTGATAAGCTATGATATCAGTAAGTATGGGATCCTTCGGATATTGGGCTCGAACCGTATCAAAGCGATCATAGGCTTACACATAAGAGATGCTAAGTATTACGGTACGAAACACCGTAACCTTCATATAGATAGGGCCGGTGGGCTGAGATGAGAGTTGGGTACAGGCACAGGGCCTGTCACCCTTGCATGTGTCTAATTTATGGTTGGTTGCGCGAATTGAATGATTTCTTATGAAAGTTCTAACCTTTACAGGCTAGGCAAATGGGACGGAGATGAGCACAATCACTATGTTATGTTCATTTTATGCCTAACTGTATCTGCTGCAGGAACGATATTAGACACATTATGATAAGCTGTTATTCGTGAATACTGCCATAAAACTGATCCTAAGGCTAAATAGAAAGATCACCAATTAATGTTGCATGTTTCACTAAATTTACTTAGTTTGGTTTGGGTGCTAGTGGGTCTTGATCAGTGCAGCGAGGACGAAAGCACTAATCCTCCACTAGTTTGTGTGCAGGTTCAGGATATGTTCGACTCGGAACAGGACTTGGCTTGGATGCGCCGAGGCATGGAGTCCTTAGTGTTTCAAAAGGAGATACCGCATAGGCGTTGGACTTACGACATGGAGATGTTCGACCGAAGACTACGTTGGCTATAAAGAGACATAATGTATAGAACAATGTAATCCTTTGTGAGCTAGAGAGATCATGAGCGTTGTAGCCAATTGGCATATATGTTAGGCTATTGAGAGCCTTTGTAATCTTTAGTTTGTTATCAATAAAAGGATTCTTATGTTATACTTTGTTTTCTTCCGCTGCTTATGTCATCAATTTGAGATAAACTCTATGTGAATCGTTATCTTGCCTTACACGAGCGCAACTCCAGGCTCGTGGTTACGCCCCAGTGAGGACGATGATTCGGGTGAAATCTAGCGAGCACGAGCGATTTCCCGGATCAGGGCGTGACAAGTTGGTATCAGAGCGGTTCCATTCTCTGGACCGTGAACGAATCTCTTTGACCCTCAGTTGCTTCGATATCGAAATTTAGTTGACTCTAAGCTGTTTCGGCAACATGGCTCATGGATCTGCTCGACGCTACATTGGATGTTCTATACAATAAGTCTATATTAAGTGCGTACATCTGCACAAGTATGTCGAGACTATCACGCTATCTCCGGGTGCCATTGGAGAATGTTAGTTGCACGAAGTGCAACGAGTTATGGAATGTTGGTCGCACAAAGTGCAACGAATATGGTGATGTTGGTTGCATGAAGTGCAATGTGATATACGTATTGTCGATCGCACGAAGTACGAGGAGTTATGTGTGTTGGTCGCACGAAGTACGAAGAGATATGTGTTGTTGGTTGCACGATATGAAATGAGTCGATATATGAGGCGATGCGTGTTATGTGGCTATAAATGGTTATGTGTTATTGGTTGCACAGAGTGCAGCAAGTTGTGGATCGTTCGTTGCCTTGGAGCAACGAGTCGACATGGTATGATACATGTTGTATGGCTATATGATGGATAGCGATATGTTAAGCGAGATTGAGTAACGACCTTAAGTATCGAGAGTAAATTGTTGCACGAGTTGCAACAAGTGAGATTGGAAGATCGGATGCGTAGTAACGAGTCGAGTTGGTTGCTAAGTCAAGTTTAGTGGACGAACGTTTATGTTGGCCGTATGTCGCGTTGAGCTTTGAATAAGCAAATGTTGCGTGTGCGATCGATACGATCGCCAAGGTAAGGTTAGATTGAATGTATGTCGAACTTGAGCGAACGATAGGACATGTTGGCTCAGTTGTTGTGCCAACTCGAGTAAGAAGAAAACTAGAGCTGGGATGGAAAGATCGCCATGGGATAGTTAAGTTGAAATAGATTTCGGACCTACGCGGAGTAATGTCGAGTAATGACTTGATTTTGAGTGGTATATGCAATACCACTTGTGCAATCAGTGTAGCAAAGTGTTGTATCGATAATGATAGGCTCGATTCCTGAGTGGTATATGGAATACCACTTAGCGATAGCTATGTTAAGCCGGTTGGTGGCTTATGATAGGTTATATTGAGACGATTGTATTGTTACGATATATTTGTCCTCAACGGACGGAGTAGTACCGAGACTTGAGTGGGAATGACTTGAGAGAAGTCGATGCAAGTATGCTTCGATAAATTTAGTAAACAATTATGTGCGAGTCGTATGCATAGATAATACGTCGAACGAAGATTCATTAAGTATAAGCCGAACGATAGACGGTGCATAGCGAAAGAAAGTTATGTTGAGAAAATAGTCGACCCGGTCGAATGTACGTGAGTTAGTACGAAGACTTGTTCGGAATGTATTGAGTAGGTACGGAGAAATCGTGCGAACGAATTTGGGTTAGCACGATGAGTCGGTAGCATGATTGGAAGTACGAGTTAGGGATATGAGAATGGATATATGAATTGGAAATTGTATCACAATGATAACTAGTTACAGCTGAATGAATCTTGATGTGCGCAAGACTTGATTCGTATTCGAGTTCGGATAATGGCAATGATTGCAACGAGTTTAAGCTTATGAGAGAGAAGATGTTCAAGTATGCATATCGACGATGGTATTAAGGCATATCAAAGACAATACAATAACTCGGGGATACTCTGATCGAATGAACAAAAATTATGTTGAGCATTATTGTTGGATGAATAGGATGCAAGTTAAGTTATGGCAATTTGGATGACAATGATAGGAATGCTTCGGAGAAATTGAGAGTGGATAGATATTACTTGGATGCAAATGAGAGGATCTTGATTACTTCGAGGATAACCACAACATTGACATTCTTGTCTTATACGAGTGCAACTCCAGCATCGTACATGCGTCACGTCGAATAGGACGATCATTCCGCATGAGCGCTGGTATGGTGATTCATCCAACGGGGATGATCGAACTTGCAAGGCATGGCAAATTGGATTTAGACTTGTGGTTTGATGCAAAAGTTGTTCGAGGATAGTTTCGATGAGTACGGGATGTGTCGAACTATGATCACGAATAGATAAACTCGGACGTGAGGCGAGTAGATGTCATACGATTAGCAAGAATAGTCGACGGTAGTGCATGAGTGATTCGAGTAGTAAACGGCACATCAGTTGCACGAGGGTAGATGAATTATGGATTGGTAAAGTATGTCGGATCGGATAAAGTCTATAGGAATAGTCGGAATTGATTTGGCTCCACGATAGGATATAGCATGGTTCGTTGTAACTGTCCCTCGTTGATGATCTTCAATTATCGAGCATAGTTTCGGGGCAGATGACCCTAGAAGACTTGACCGCCAAATCAAGTGAATATTGAAGTCCATAGGATGACCCAATGAAGTCGCATAAAGATTTTGTCGAGGATGAAAGATGATAGTGTAATTGAAGATAAGTCTAAGAGAGTATCGTGTTTTGGAAGTTAGCGAGTAGCCTTCGACTAGATCGATATGGTTAGAAAGTTTATGATCGATTGAATGGATACGTAGATAGACTTGGTTAGTCGATGATCGAGTAGATATTGAGGAACGTGCCTAGTATAGTGATACGATAAGGTGATTGCAAGAATTCTGCAATGCACGAGAGCGACGGATAGTAAGACGACCCTAAGAGTGGTGTAGTAGATCGGTTTGAGTAACGGTTAGGCTATGTATGTGTTGGGCACACGATCTATGTTATGGAACAAACTAGTCGAAATGATTCAAAATTGAGTAAAGGATTCGTACTCGGTCGAGAATGAGAGATGAGCGTATCGTAAGAGACCTTGGGTCAAAATATTATTGCCTTTGAGATCGTAGACTCATGTTGACCTCTTGTGTCGGGATAGATTAAGCACGATGTCTAGATAAGTTACCTAGCGGGGGTATCCCCAGACGCGATGCGTAGGCAGTTCGAGAACGTGGTCATGTTGGGATAGTTGTGTGCGAGACTTAGTACGGATTGTAGGCAAAGGAATTTATGACATGTTGGACTTAGTCCATGTCATTAATGCCAAATGTTATGAATATTGGATGAAAGACTTGATTTATGAGAGATAGGAAACGATCGGGCGCGTAGGCATTGTGGAGAATTGTTGCGATCGGATGCGCAATGACTCAATGCAACGCGAGCGTTAGATGACCGGCGAGAAACTTATGAGATCGAAGTAACAGTTTTGAGTTAAGTTATATACAGAAATGTTGGAAGAGGATCACGTGTTATGGAATAGGTGCTAAGGTCTGACCAAGTCGAGTATGGAATGATTGGTGTTTGAGGATTTAAGTTGAGCTTGTTAGTTGTCCCGAAATCCTACAATTGAGCTTGGCTGAAATGCATATATTAGTGGGACGCCTAAAATATGTGTATGATCTAATTAAGTAGTATGATTCCAACGATAGTAGTACGAGATCGTGAAAGATCTAGCGAGACACTTGGGTTAAGTGTTGGTTTCGGTTCGAGGACGAACCTTGTTTTGAGTGGTTATTATGTAATGCCCCGCTCCGCACGCACGGTGAGTCGTTGACTCAAAGAGTTACGTTGGCCAAAGGTAAGCCTTAGTTGATTGGAATCTATGAATCGAATCGATGCAAAGGATAAGTCCCGTTTGAGCAAGTGCTAATTTTAGTTGATCTGGTGTACAGGCTATGCTTTTACGCTGGACGATAAGAGGTCGCCATTTTGCCTTATTCAGTGAAGTATCAGCGAAACCAAATTGTGGCCTTGCAACGGATTGTGGCATAGGCACGGTAGGCAAAATCAACCGAGCAGTTCAAAGGAATGGCTAAGTCTGAGAGTTAGCTATACAACCAAGTTATGAAAATCGAGCCGCATCAACTCGGCAAAACGAAAGCGTATCGGCTTAAGGTGGCGGGTTCTTGACTCTCTTCCCTATTCCTTCACGTCTAATAAAATATATATTGTATGCGTAAGTAGCTATTGAGTTAGCGAGCGTGGCTCGAGCGATTTAAGGTCTCTGTATGTGTCGAACACTAATTAGGGCCGGTGGGCTGAGATGAGAGTTGGGCATGCACAGGGCCTGTCACCCTTATGCATGTGTCTAAGTTTATGGTTGGTTGCGTGAATTAATGATTACTTATGTAAGGTTCTAACCTTTGCAGGCTAGGCAATGGGACGGAGATGAGCATGATCACTATGTTATGTTCATTTTATGCCTAACTGTATCTATAGGAACACGGTATTGGACACATTATGATAAGCTGTTATTCGTAATACTGCCATGAAACTGATCCTAAGGCTAAATAGAAAGATCACCAATTAATGTTGCATGTTTCACTAAATTTACTTAGTGTTTGGTTTGGGTGCGAGTGGGTCTTGATCAGTACTGCGAGGACGAAAGCACTAATCCTCCACTAGTTTGTATGCAGGTTCAGGATATGTTCGGCTCGGGCCAGGGCTTGTCTTGGATGCGCCGAGGCATGGAGTCCTTAGCGTTTCAAGAGGAGCTACCGTAGGCGTTCGGACTTGCGACATGGAGATGTTCGGCCGAAGACTATTTGTTGGCTATAAAGAGACATAATGTATGGAACAATGTAATCCTTTGTGAGCTAGAGAGATCATGAGCGTTGTAACCAATTGGCATATATGTTGGGCTATTCAGAGCCTTTGTAATCTTCAGTTTGTTATCAATAAAAGAGATTCTTATGTTATACTTTGTTTCCTTCCGCTACTTATGTCATCATTTGAGATAAACACTATGTGAATCGTTACCTTGCCTTGCACGAGCGCACTCCAGGCTCGTGCGGCATCACGCCCCAGCGAGGACGATGATTCGGGAAATCTAGTGAGGACGAACGATTTCTCGATCGGGGCGTGACATCGACAAAGGCAAATTGTTTGTCAATCTTCCATCCTTGCTTGGGTGTTGTGTCGAACCAATGACATTTAAAAACCACAATCTTCGTATCAACAGAATATTCAACCTCTACGATATCTCTTAGAACACCGTAATAGTCGAATTCGGGATCGGCATCGTAGACTGAGGCTCTCACACAAACTCCAAATTTTTGGTATAGTTAGCCTCTCATCGATAATGAATGATTGATAGGCTTATCAGTATTTCTAAATTTAAAGCCATTGATTGTATATCCGCTCCAATACTTTGCCTTCTTGTTCGGTCCAATAGCAATTGTTTTTAGCCCTTTGTTCTGCAACTGTGTACCAGGACGGAAGACCTAGTGTGGGTAGTATCAGAAAAGTCATTAGACAAAGTGTGGATAGTAACATATCAAATTTAGAATGGCTAATGATTATAATCCTTACATAATTTCGGAACCACGACGGAAACTTCATATCGACCTCTCTAGCAAGATCATCATCATCAATATCAGGTCTTTCCATTCTAATCTCAGCTCTAAAAGTAGTATAATAATAGGGAGAAACGTTAGCACACTTCTAAATATCGAATTTAGAATGACTAAATGGTGTCGCTTATTTTCAATATCTTCCATCTCTTAGATGCTATTGAGGCATATATCCGATGTGCGGCTTCAAACTCATCGTCATCCAACCACCGTAATTTAGTCGCACTTGTCGGCTTGCCCCCACATTGAAGATTGTACGGATCCCTTCGTTCGGTTCATTGATATCACCTTCATCATTCCTCAGCGCTCTATTCGATTTGTTCGACATGAGTATCGAAGTAGATCGAGTAGAAGTTAGAAACCTCCTCAATGATGTACGCTTCGTATATTGAAGCTTCTACATGAGCCTTATTGTCCACTTTCTTCTTCAGGTGACCTAGATATCTATAAGAAATATATTAAATATTAGAATTAAATAAAAAAAATTATAAATTAGAAGATTATTTTATACCTCTCAAATGGGTACATCCATCGATAATAGACGGGAGCACGACACGTGCTTCGTATGCAAGATGAGTCGACAAATGTTCCATACTATCAAAGATGCCGGGAGGGAACACCCTTTCTAACTTGCACAACATCACTACAACTTTCTCCTCAAGTTCTAGCATATGTTGCACTGTCAACTTACTTGAACACAAATCTCTAAAGAAGATAGATAACTGGCCAGTGGAGTCCACACATGAGAAGGTAGCATCTCTCTAAAAGCGATAGAAAGTAATCGCTCCATGAAAATATGACAATCGTGACTCTTCATCCCTATCAACCTGCGTTCGTTGAGATCGACACATCTCGCCAGATTCGATACGTAACCGTCAGGAAATCTCAACTTTGAAATCCATTTACATATTAGTTTATCATCTCTACTCAATGTAAATGGTGCTGGAAGCTTCACCCAGTTACCATTGGACCTTTGCGACAGATGCAACTCTGGACGCTTGCAAATAATTTCTAAGTCCTTCATTGCTTTAATATTGTCTTTATTTTTCCCTTAATATCCATCACAGTATTAAATATGTTGTCAAATTTTTGTTTTCAATATGCATGACATCAAGATTGTTTCTTATGAGATTGTCTGGCCAATAAGGCAAATCCCAAAAGATACTCCGTTTCGTCCAATTGTGATGTTGTCCGAAGCCTTCAATGTGATGGACCAATCCCAGATTTTCCATGACAGTCGTAAATTTCGAACCTCTTCCCAAACTACATCTCCCATTAATCTCAACGGGGGAAGAGATACTTCCCGTTTACCAGCCCTGAAGTCATCTTTGTTCCTTCTCCACGAATGTGACGAAGGAAGAAACTGGGAGTGGCAATAAAAAAAACACGCCTTTCCTCCATTCTGAAGGCGGAATGCCTTACTCTTTTCCATGCATATCGGACATGACATAATACCATGAGTACTCCACCCCGATAACATGCCGCAAGTTGGAAAATCGTTGATGGTCCACATGAGCATCGCCCTCATCTAAAAGTTCTACTCCATCGATATATCAAACGTCTGGACGCCAAACTGCCATAATTGTTTCAACTCGTCTACCAACGGTTGCAAGTAGATATTGATGTTCTTCTTTGGATTTCTTGGACCGGGTATGATAAGTGTGAGGAACATGTAAGAAGTTTCAGGCACATCCACGGTGGTAGATTGTACGGGGTCAAAATCACCGACCAACAAGAGTATTGCATCCCGACTGTCCGAATGGAGTGAATCCATCAGAACATAAAGCCAATCGAACATTCCTAGACTCCGCAGCAAAATCAGGATGATACCGATCAAAATGCTTCCATGCTTCTCTATCGGCAGGATGAGATAATTCTCCTTCATCCATCTTCCGTTCTTTGTTATGCTATGTCATGTGTTGTGCAGGATTTGCAGATATATACATCCTCTGCAGCCTCTTTATGATTGGCGAGAACTGCATGTACTTGTATGGGCACATCGCGTCCGGGCAATTAATTTTCCATTGCCCCGGATTGGCTTGTACCGGTCCTCATCACAGAAAATTATTTGTCTTTATCACTATTCTCCTTGTAGTATAGCATGCAATTTCGACAGCAGTCTATCTTCTGGTAGCCCAATCCGAGTTTTGCATCATCATCTTCGAGAAGCTTTCAGGCAAATCATTTGATCCTTTTGGCAACAACTCTCTTACAAGCTGAATTATCCGGTCATAGCATTCTTGCGGTAAGTTAAAATCAGATTTAAGGTTCAACAGCGGCATCACCACCGATAATACCGAATGAGAATCACAACTCGGATATAACGGAGTATCAGCATGCTTGAACATATCATAGAACTCCTTTGCATCAGGATTTGGATCCTCACATGCCACAGCAAAATCTAATACCATCTCACGTGCCATGTTTGTTGGTTGCCGATATTCAAAATGAACTCCGAGAGTAGAATCTCTCACTTCGGTATTGAAGAAGGACTGAGATTGCGAAGCCAGAGATTCTCCTTGATTAATCCACACGTTGTAGTTCGGCATGAAACCATTCTTGTAAAGGTTCTCTCTCACGAGTGACACCTCTCTAATTGGTATATTCTTACATTTGACACAAGGGCACTTTATGCGCCTTTCGTCCATGAAATCGGCATGGCTACTTGCATATATGAGAAATTGTTCGACGTCCGCCTTGAAATCGTCCGTCAAGCCAATCATACGTACTCTCATATTGCCGATTGTACATCCACGAACGGTCAAGTAAGTATCGACTCATTATTCTAATCCACGTGAATAATTATGCACCAAGAATTAAGATGCTATATATCACTTAGTATCATAAAACAAACCTAGTATAACTTGGTATGACGTACCCCTCACGTACATTCACTACAACAAAAATACTTGTAATGACGGCTAAAAACCATCATTAATTAAGAACCATGACGCTTTTTTTCTTAATCCAAGCATTATGAAATCGGTGTTATAAATATTTTTCAAAGCGTTATAGATAATTCTTCCGAAAACGTCATTAATAGGTTGAATTTCTGCTACGTTTTATTTTCAAAGCGTTATGGATAGTTATGTAAAACCGTTATGAATAGTTAATTTGGTTTAGAAGTTAAGACATTTTGAAAGCGTTATGAATGGTCATTGTATCACATTTATAACGCTCTATACTGTGTTATACATTCCAAACACTGCTCAATTCAATTCAAAAATAACCACTTTGAACCATATTCACAACAAAACATTGAAATGTAATATAAAGTACCATTAATCTCCATTTCATTCTCAAAATAGGTACATCAACATCTTACAGATATAGAGTACTTTATCTAGCTACATTCTATTGTCTCAAAATAGAGTACTTTAGCTATCATTCTACATTTCTCAGGCCATATACATTTCTCAAATATATAGAGTATCTAATATAGAGTACACTTTAGCTACATCAAAACTATCCACATGAAAACATCCCACACTTTAGCTTCAACTTAGTCACATGAAGACCTGTGTCCACAGTACATGTACCCTGCAAAAGATAAAACAAGGTTTAATAAATATGATATAATAATATATATGTAACTATCGGACCTTGAATGATGTATAAGTCCTGATAAAAACACACATTAAGATCACAATTCAACATATGTTGTGAAAACTGTTGTGTGGAGTTTCTATCAGATTCATCTATGTGTATATATATGTAACTATCAGAAAGAACTACACTAGTGAGCAAAGGTTAATTAAGGACCCAATTAGTAAGAGAGCATAAACAAGAAAGATATCATAAGCTGAAAATCCTGTGCTCTTTGTCACTACCAAAATATGTTGCTTTAGCATGGCCAGATCCATCGACCATCCGTCGCTAATCCTTATTAGCGATGGATCACTGACGGGTATTGGTCAAAAAAAATCGTCGGCAATCAGCTCGTCGCTAATAAAAGTCGTCGTTACATAGTCGTCAATCGAAAGATATCATAAGCGACAGATCACTGACGGATATTTTGGTAGTGTGTGTTACATCATTGTCCTCTTTTTGTTTGTCATATATTCGAACCAAATGACATCGAAAGATATCATAAGCGATTCTTGTTGGCTTGCCTGCATTGGAGTTGAACCAAAAACTTCAATTTTCACTAAGGTACCGTTCCTCTCAAAATAAGCCTTTGTATCAAAGTTCAGTATCTGTTAGCACATTGTTACGAACTGAACATACATCACTATGTAGAATATATCTACCTTAGCCATGAATTCCTCGCACTTATTCACATGATATGGGCTACAAGAGCCAGAATCTTAGAGCACAGGTGCTATTTAAATTAATAGATTCTGATACTCATAATGGCCCAATTATCAATAATAAAATTTTTCCTCTCTTTTTGCAGCAGATGGAAATCTAAAAATATATGGAATATAAAATACTCATATCGATCGAGAGTGCTTACAGAATCCTTGAGAACGTTTCTCTGTTCTCCTTAAGAGTCCACTGGTCCTCATTGCCTGAAGCATCGTAGTAGTAAACCATCTTTTATCATGGCATAATTCTAAGGTTGACATTGTTATATATGTTCAGTGTCAATAAATTGTGGTGCACAAGATGGATTTGTACTCAAACAAAAAATATGCTACAGGATAAAGAAGCAAAACAACGGATAGAAGAATCCGAGGTATTTTTCCTTTTACGAAGTAAAAGAAATTTTCATAACAAATCATTTAAGTCTATGTCATCTGTAAGCCTGTAATATATCTGACACGTGATACTTTCTCGATACTTTGGTAAAAAGACAGCAAAACTAAAGAAATTACCTTGACCCTCATGTATCCATATGATTGGCAACGAATTCGATGAATTCGCATCGGACATCATTTATTTCTTCCTGCGTGTATGTTGATTTTCCCCAATTTTTTTAGCTAAAAAGTCAAAAAATAGTTACATTACTTTGTATAATTTCAGAAAAGTAATTAAGAATTAAATTAATAATAACTTACCTTTGACTTAATAGTAGGCGAGGGGTCTTCTATGAGACCCCGCATATATTTCATAACAAAATATCTGCATTCATTGTTGGGAAAGAAACGCGAAAACCTTTTCCCAAACTAGAGAGTACCTATGAGAGAACCGAGCAAACAATGCACAAACCAAAACACCAAAACAACCATGCAGACACGGAGAATTTTTGACGTGGAAAACCCTTACGGAAAAACACAGGACGATCGGAGTCCAACCCTGAGAAGCCTCCACTAATGAAATAGAAGAATTATACCCTCTATAAACTTCTCCCGATCCAAATCGGACCCCTACAACACTTGGAGCAAGAACATGATTGCAAGGCTACGAAGAACAAGAACGACGAGTAGAGATTACCCGAATCCGATTCTCCTCCGAAAAAGACCTTCAATCCTCCGTCTTCTCTTCCAAAGTTTAATAGCACTCTTGCCTCCTTCCTCTCTCTTTTCTTGTGTTGTCTACAATGATTAGGGTTAGGAATAACCTAACATTAACTCCCTTAATCCGTAGCAAAATCTGGACCATCATATATGATCCGGTGAAAAATCACGTGAAAAATGCTTCAGCCCCATGACACAGAGTTCGGCCAGAACTCTGTGTTCTGACTCTAGAATGGTTATGGAACCGGGGGACAGAGTTCGGCCAGAACTCTGTCCTGGGGCAAGTTTGGCCCGAACTCTGCCCCTTGTTCCAGAATGGCACCATGGATATTACGAAATGAACTAGTCGAGATTGATTCGAGAATTGAGTAAAGGATTCATACTCAGTCGAGAATAGGAGATGGACGTATCGTAAGAGACCTTGGGTCGAAAAGATTATTGCCTTTGAGCATCGTAGACTCAAGTTGACCTCTTATGTCGGAAGAGATTAAGCATGATGTCTGATAAGTTACCTAGCGGGAAGCCCGAGATGCGATGCGTAGGCAGTTCGGAACGTGGGTCGTGTCGGGATAGTTATGTGCAAGACTTAGTACAAATGGTAGGCAAAAGAATTTGGACATGTTGGACTTAGTCCATGTCATTAAGGCCAAATGTTATGAATGACTGGAAAGACTTGAATTATGTGAGGGATAGAAAACGATTGGACGAGTAGGCATTGCAAAGAATTGTTGCGATCGGATGCGCAACGGCTTAATGCAATGCATGCGTTAGATGGCCGCAGAAGAAACTTATGATCGAAGTTACGGGTTTGAATCAAGTTATGTTCAGAGATGTATGAAGAGGATCGCATGTTATGGGATGATGCATACGAGAAGTATTTGGGAGTAGGCGCTAAGATATGACTAAGTCGAGTACGGAATAGCTGGTGCTTGAGGATTTAAGTTGAATTTGTTAGTTGTCCCGATATCCTACAACTAAGCTTGGCTGAAATGCATATATTGGTAGGACGTAAAATATGTGTATGATCCAAACTAAGTTGTATGATTCAACGAATAGTAGCACGAGATCGTAAAACGATTTATGGGACACTTGGATCTAAGTGTTGGTTTCGGTTCGAGGACGAACCTTATTTTGAGTGGTATATTATGTAATGCCCTGCTCCGTACGATACATTATGATGAGTCGTTGACTCGAAAAGTTGCGTTGACCCGATAAAGTATCGATGCGAATAGATGCAAGTGTTACGTTGGCCAAAGGTAAGCTTTGAGTCGATTGGAATCTATGAAACGAATCGATGCAAAGATAAGTCCCGTTTGAGCAAGTGCTGATGTTAGTTGATCTGGTGTGCAGGCTATGCCTTTATGCTGGATTACGGATCGTGGTATGGGCGCGATAGGCCAAATCAACCGAGTAGTTCAAAGGAATGGCTAAGTCCGAGAGTTAGCCATGCGACCAAGTTATGGAAGCGAGCCGCTTCAATCGGCAAGATGATAAGGCGTATCGGCTTAAGGTGGGCGGGTTCTGCTTGACTCTTTCTCCCTATTCTTCACGTCTAATAAGAGATATCATTGTATGCGTAATATGTTATCGAGTTAGCGAGCGTGGCTCGACGATTAGGTGCCTTAATATGCGTTGAACATTAAGGTAGAACATTGAACATTGAACAATTGAAGCGACGTGCATCAAGTGGACGAGTCACAGTAGGACAATGATGGTAGAACATTGAAAGAAAATATCGAGATGTGCATCACGTGCACGCCTCCGAGAACATTAAATACTAGGCGTAGAACATTGATTACGGTGCTGAGCGCCCTCGGCACTTAAGCTACAAAAAGACTAAGTAACTACGGAACTAGACTATGAGAATGACTACGAATGGTACGCGTTGAATATGAGTATGAGATGACTAAGCGTTGGGCTTCGTACATTAATATGGATGTGTTGGGGCATAACACCGACGGAGCTCCCCATATGGATGGTGGATTATGTTTATGAGACGCGAATATGTTTATAGTACGGGACTATGTTTATGGAACACGAGATTGGTTGGACGATATGACTTATATGCTATGGTACGTATTGCATAGTCAATGGACTCGGATGGCCCTTGTACGGGTACGGCTTCCCTCGGACGGTTACGACCGGGGCACCGGGACCGTTCGACCTAGGAGGGAATTATGTGTGGTATTTATGGTGCACATCATTCGGACGGATTGCGATCGTCCAGTGCTGTGATAAGCTATGATACCCGTAAGTTTGGGATCCTTTGGATATTAGACTAGCAACCCGTATCAAAGCGATCGTAGGCTTACACATAAGAGATGCCAAGTCCATTATGGTGTGAAATACCGTGACCTTCATATAGATAGGCGGTGGGCTGAGATGAGAGTTGGGTGCAGGCGCAGGGCCTACGACCCTTATGCATTGTCTAAATTTATGGTCAAAATATTACGTGAATTATATGGTTTCTTACGTAAGTTCTAACCAGTGCAGACTAAGGAAAATGGACGAAAATGAGCACGAACACTATATTTACGTTCATATTATGCCTAACTGTATCTGCTGCAGGAACACGGTAGTGAACACGTTATGATAAAGTTACTATGCATAAATATTGCCATAAAACTGATCCTAAGGCTAAATAGAAATAGTACAAATTAAGATGCATGTTTTACTAAAATGATTAAGTGTTTGGTTTGGGTGCGAGCGGGTCTTGATTAGTGCGAAGCAAGGACGAAAGCACTAATCCTCCACTAGTTTATGTGCCGGTTCAGGTATGTTCAGCACGGGCGGAGCTTGGCTTGGACGAGCCGAGGCATGGAGTCCTTGGCGTTCAAGAGGAGCTACCGCATAGGCGTTCGGACTTGCGACATGGAGATGTTCGGCCGAAGACTACTTGTGGCTATAAAGAGGCATAATGTTTGGAACAATGTAATCCTTGTGAGCTAGAGAGATCATGAGCGTTGTAGCCAATTGGCATATTAAGTTGGGCTATTCAGAGCCTTTGTAACCTTCAGTTCATTATGGATAAAAGAGATTCTTATTGTATTCTTTATTTCCTTCTGCTGCTTATGTTACAAATTTGAGATAATTACTATTGAACCGTTATCTTGTCTTGCACGAGCGCAACTCCAGGCTCGTGCGGCATCACGCCCTAGCGAGGACGATAATTCGGGTAAAATCTAGCGAAGACGAGCATTTTCCGGATCGGGGCGTGACAAGTTGGTATCAGAGCGGTTCCATCCTTTGGACCGTGCATGAATCTCTTTGACCCTTAGTTGCTTCGCTATCGAATTCAGTTGACTCTAAGTTATTTTTGCAACCGCATGGCTCATAGATCTGCTCAACGCTACATTAGATTTTCCATACAATAAGTCTATATTAAGTTGTACGTCTGCCACAAGTATGTCGCGACTATCACGTGATCTCCGGGTGCCATCGGAGAGTGTTGGTTGCACGAAGTGTAATAAGTTATAAGATGTTGGTTTTCCAAGTGCAACAAAGCTGCGAGTCATCGGTTGCACGAAGTACAACGAATATGGTGTGTTGGTTGCACGAAGTATAATGATATACGTATTGTTGATCGCACGAAACGCGAGAAGTTATGTGTTATTGGTTGCACGAAGTGCAACGGATCGATATGTGAGGTGATGCGTGTTATGTTGCTATGCGAACTATTATGTGTTGTTGGTTGTACGGAGTGCAGCAAGTCGTGAATCGTTCGTTTTATCGGTACAACGAGTCGATATGGTATGATGCGTGTTTTATGGCTATGCGGATGGATAGCGATATGTTGTACGAGATTGAGTAAAGACCTTAAGTATCGAGAGTAAATTATTGCACGGGTTGCAACGTGTGAGATTGGAAGATCGCGGATGCGATAGTACGAGTCGAGTTGGTCGCTAAGTCGAGTTGAGTAGGTGAACAGGTATGTTGGCCGAATGTTGCGTTGAGCTTTGAATAAGCGAATGTTGCGTGTGTGATCGATATGATCGCTAAGGCACGGTGAGACTTGAACGAATGTCGAACTTGAACGAACGATAGGGCATGTTGGTCTAGTTGTTGTGCCAACTCGAGTAAGCAAACGCTAAGCTGGGATCGGAAAGATCGCCATACGGGATAGTTGATTGAGAAATAGATGTCGGACCTATACGAATATGATGCCGAGTAATTACTCGACTTCGAGTGGTATATGCAATACCAATTATGCGATCAGTATAGAGAAGTATTGTATCGATAAGGATAGGCTTGATTTTGAGTGGTATATGGAGTACCACTTAGCGATATCTATGTTAAGCCGATTGGTAACTTGCGATAGATTTCGTCCTGACGATTATGTTGTTACGATATGTTTATCCTCAACGGACGAAGTAGTACCGAGACTCGAGTGGGAATGACTTGATAGAAGTCGGTGCAAGTATGCCTTGATGAATTGAGTTGAGCGATTATGCGTGACGTCGTACCTATGGATGATATGTCGGATAAGGATTCGTTAAGTGTAAGTCAAACGATAGGCAGAGCATAACAAAAGAATGTTACGTTGAGAAAATAGTCGATCGGTCGAATTTGCGTTGAGTTAAATCAGTACGGAAGCTTGTTCGGAATGTGTTGAGTAAGTACGAAGAAACCGTACGAACGAATTTGAGTAGCACGAGGAATCGGTAGCACGACTTTGGAAGTGCGAGTTAGGGATATGAGAATGGATATGTGAATTGGAAATTGTGTCGCGATTATGGTGGTTAGTTACAACGGAATGGATTTTGGTACATGAGACTTGATTCGTATTCGAATTCGGATAATGACAATGATTGCAACGAGTTTGAGCTTATGAGAGAGGAAGATGTTCAAGTTATGCATGTCGATGATGGTATTGAGGCGTATCAAAGACGATATGCAATAACTCGGAGATACTCTGATCGAATGAACGAAAATTATGTTGAGCATTGTTTTTGGATGAATAGGATGCAAGTTAAGTTGATGTCGATAAGGACAATAATTGGAATGCTTCGAGAATTGAGAGTGGATGGATAATATTTGGATGGAAACAAAAGTGTCTGGATTGCTTCGTGGATAACCACTATATTGACGTTCTTGTCTTATGCGAGTGCAACACCAGCCTCGTACATGCACGCCAAATTAGGGCAATCGTTCCGCGTGAGCGCCGGTATGGTGATTCATCCAGCGGGATGATCGAACTTGCAAGGCGTGGTAAATTGGATTTAGACTTGTGGTTTGATGCGAATGTCATTCGAGGATGGTTTCGATGAGTATGGAATGCGTCGGACTATGATCACGAATAGGTAAACTCGATTTGAGGCGAGTAGATGTCATGCAACTAGCAAAGATAGTCGACGGTAACGCACGAGTGATTCGAGTAGTAACGGCGCGCAAGCGCATGAGTCATTCGAGTAGCAACACGCATCAGTTGCGCGGGGTAGACAAATCATGGATTGGTATGTCAAATTGGGTAAAGTCCCATAGGAATTGTCGAAATTGATTTGGCTCCGCGGTAGGATATAGCATGGTTTGTTGAAACTGTCCCTCGTTGATGATCTTCAATTATCGAGCGTAGTTTCGGGACATATGACCCTAGAAGACTTGACCGCCAAATCAAATGATTGTCGAAGTCCCATAGGATGACCCTAAAGAAGTCGTGTAAGAAATTTTGTCGAGGATGAGGAATGATGAGTGCATGTTAAGGATAAGTCTAAGAGTGAGTATCGTGTTTCGTAAGTTAGCGAGTATCCTTCAACTAGAACGATACGGTCAGGAAAGGACATTTACGATCGATCGAATAAGTATGTAAGTAGACTTGGTTGGTCGATGATCGAATCTATGTCGAGGAACGTGCTTAGCATAGCGACGCGGTAAGGCGATTGCAAGAATTTTGCAATACGCGAGAGCAACGAATAGTAAACGACCCCAAGAGTTGTGTCGTAGATCGGTTTGAATAACGGTTAAGTTATGTGTGTTGAGCGCACCATCGATATTACGAAACAACTAGTCGAGCTTGATTCGAGAATTGAGTAAAGGATTCATACTCAGTCGAGAATAGGAGATGGACGTATCGTAAGAGACCTTGGGTCGAAAAGATTGTTGCCTTTGAGCATCGTAGACTCAAGTTGACCTCTTGTGTCGGGATAGATTAAGCATGATGTCTGGATAAGTTACCTAGGGGGTAGCCCCAGATGCGATGCGTAGGCAGTTCAGAATGTGGGTCGTGTTGGGATAGTTATGTGCGAGACTTAGTGCAAATGGCAGGCAAAAGAATTTGGACATGTTGGACTTAGTCCATGTCATTAAGGCCAAATTTTATGAATGACTGGATGAAAGACTTGAATTATGTGAGAGATAGGAAACGATTGGGCGAGTAGGCATTACGGAGAATTGTTGCGATCGGATGCGCAACGGCTTAATGTAATGCATGCGTTAGATGGCCGTCGAAGAAACTTATGAGATCGAAGTTACGGGTTTGAATCAAGTTATGTGCAGAGATGTATGGAAGAGGATCGCATGTTATGGGATGATGCATACGAGAAGTATTTGGGAGTAGGCGCTAAGATATGACTAAGTTGAGTACGAATAGCTGGTGCTTGAGATTTAAGTTGAATTTGTTAGTTGTCCGATATCCTACAACTAAGCTTGGCTGAAATGCATATATTGGTAGGACGCCTAAAATATGTGTATGATCCAAACTAAGTTGTATGATTCACAATAGTAGCACGAGATCGTAAAACGATCTATACGGGACACTTGGATCTAAGTGTTGGTTTCGGTTCGAGGACGAACCTTGTTTTGAGTGGTATATTATGAATGTCCTGCTCCGCGGTGCATTATGATGAGTCCTTAACTCGAAGAGTTCCGTTAACCCAATGAAGTATCGATGCGGATCGATGCAAGTGTTACGTTGGCCAAAGGTAAGCTTTGAGTCGATTGGAATCTATGAATCGAATCGATGCAAAGGATAAGTCACGTTTGAGCAAGTGCTGATGTTAGTTGATCTGGTGTGCAGGCTATGCCTTTATGCTGGATTACGGATCGTGGTATGGACGCGATAGGCCAAATCAATCGAGTAGTTTAAAGGAATGGCTAAGTCCGAGAGTTAGCTATGTGACCAAGTTTTGGAATCGAGCCGCTTCAATCGGCGAGACGACAAGGCGTATCGGCTTAAGGTGGGCAGGTTTTTGACTCTCTCCCTATTCCTTCACGTCTAATAAGAGATATCATTGTATACGTAATATGTTGTTGAGTTAGCAAGCGTGGCTCGACGATTAGGTGCCTTAATATGCGTTAAACACTAAGGTAGAACATTGAACATTGAACAATTGAAGCGACGTGCATCAAGTAGACGAGTAGCGGTAGGGCAATGATGGTGGAACATTGAAAAAAAATATCGAGATGTGCATCACGTGTACGCCTCTGAGAACATTAAACACTAGGCGTAGAACATTGATTACGGTGCTGAGCGTGCCCTCGGGCACTAATACTACGAAAAGACTAAGTAACTACGGAACTAGACTATGAGAATGACTTATGAATGGTACGTATTGAATATGAGTATGAGATGACTAAGCCGTTGGGCGTCGTACATCAATATGGATGTATTGGGCATAACGCCGACGGAGCTCCCCATATGGATGGTAGATTATGTTTATGAGACGCGAATATGTTTATGGTACGGGACTATGTTTATGGAACACGAGATTGGTTGGACGATATGACTTGTATGTTGTGGTACGTATTGCTTGGTCAATGGACTCGGATGGCCCGTGCACGGGTGCGGCTTCCCTCGGACGGTTACGACCAGGGCACCTGGACCGTTCGGCCTAGGAGGGAATTATGTGTGGTATTTATGGTGCACATCATTCGGACGGATTGCGACCGTCCAGTACTGTGATAAGCTATGATACCCGTAAGTTTGGGATCCTTCGGATATTGGACTAGCAACCCGTATCGAAGCGATCGTAGGCTTACACATAAGAGATGCCAAGTCTATTACGGTACGAAATATCGTGACCTTCATATAGATAGGGCCGGTGGACTGAGATAAGAGTTGGGTGCAGGCACAGGGCCTGCGACCCTTATGCATTGTCTAAGTTTATGGTCGAAATGTTGCGTGAATTATATGGTTTCTTACGTAAGTTCTAACCAGTGCAGACTAAGGAAAATGGGACGGAGATGAGCACGAATACTATGTTTACGTTCATATTATGCCTAACTGTATCTACTACAGGAACACGGTAGTGGATACGTTATGATAAAGTTGTTATGCATAAACGTTGCCATGAAACTGATCCTAAGGCTAAATAGAAAGAGCACAAATTAAGATGCATGTTTTACTAAAATGATTAAGTATTTGGTTTGGGTGCGAGCGGATCTTGATCAGTGCGAAGCGAGGACGAAAGCACTAATCCCCCACTAGTTTATGTGCAGGTTCAGGTATGTTCAGCACGGGGCGGAGCTTGGCTTGGACGTGCCAAGGCATGGAGTCCTTGGCGTTCAAGAGAGCTACCGCATAGGCGTTCGGACTTGCGACATGGAGATGTTCGGCCGAAGACTACTTGGTGGCTATAAAGAAGCATAATATTTGGAACAATGTAATCCCTTGTGAGCTAGAGAGATCATGAGCGTTGTAGCCAATTGGCATATTAAGTTGGGCTATTCAGAGCCTTTGTAACCTTCAGTTCATTATGGATAAAAGAGATTCTTATTGTATTCTTTAGGCTTAATTGCACTTTGCTACCCTCAACTATTACCATTTTTCAACTTTGTACCCTAAACTATTTTTTATAACAATTTGGTACCCAGATGTTATTTTGGACTAAAATGCCCCTACCCCTACCCTAACCCTCCCCCCCTGCACGCTCCGGCGCCCCCCTGCTCACTCCGGCCGCCCCCCCTGCTAGCTCCGCCCCTCCCCCCCGCCCCCACCCCCCCTGCTCACTCCGGCCGCCCGCCCGCTCCCGCCTCTCCCCTAGGCCGCGACAACACGAGAGGAGGGGGCTGGGGAGGAGGGCGGGCGGGAGGCGGGGCAGGGGTGGCCGAAGTAGGGGGGGCGGGGGGCGGAGCTAGCAGGGGGGTGGGGCGGCCAGAGCTAGCAGGGGGGGTGGCCGGAGTGGGGAAGGGGGTGGAGGAAGAAGAGGGAAGGGCCTTTTCGGAATTTTGAAAAATTAGATATCAAGTTGAAAAAAAATAATAGTTGAGGTACCAATTTGTTACGAAAAAAAGTTTATGGTATCAAGTTGAAAAGGCGGAATAGTTGAGGGTAGCAAAGTGCAATTAAGCCTATTCTTTATTTCTTTCCGCTGCTTATATTACGAATTTGAGATAATCACTAGGTGAACCGTTATCTTGCCTTGCACGAGGGCAACTCCAGGCTCGTGCGGCATCACGCCCCAGCGAGGACGATGATTCGGGTAAAATCTAGCGAGGACGAGCGATTTCCTGGATCGGGGCGTGACATTTCCTGCAGCAGCTTCTTCATCCACAGCAGCTCCTTGTAAGCCTCCGTCGCTGCAATGTATTCCGCCTCCGTCGTCGACAAGGCAACACACTTCTACAACCGCAACTGCCACGATACCGCTCCTCCGACAAACATTATCACATAGCCCAAAGTTGATCTTCTCGTGTCTACATCTCCAGCCATATCAGTGTCACGACCCGCACCCTAGAGTAAGGGCACGAGACGTAGGTACGTCCAGCCTACGTCGTAATGTCGACGGTTAGAACGCTGTCCTAGGTCACAACATCTAACAGTTTAAGGTAATAAATAGTTATACTCCCCGAATGGGGGTGACATAACAGAATATATCTCAATCACATCTAAGGTAGAACAGGATAAAGATAGAATGATATAAAAGATGCAAGATCCAAATCCACAGGAAATATAATAGAGAGAAAGCTAAGTGTCTAGATAAACTCCACTAACATCCAGAAATAATACAGATCCAAATATACAACTCAAACTCCAGTACTATGAAATATGATAAAGAAATCTATAGAGCAACAGTCTCTACAGCTAAGGGATCCGACTGGAAGTCTGGATCGTAAGTGTCCTCTAAGGCTGTCCCATAGAAAGTATCTAGGCAGGCCTCCTCCTCTTCCTCTGTAAAATTTTCAACAGGTCCAATCAGGACGGGAACGAGTACATCTCATCAAGAAAACCCAAGTAATAATAGAGAACTATAAAGCAGTTATAAGCAGTTTTGTTGATGAATATGGCAGTTTATATTTAGGTTATAGTATAGAGAAGCAGTAAGATACAAGGAAAGTAAAGTAACTAAAACAAGAGAAGAATGATGGCAATGAAGACTGTAAAATAAATCTAGCTGAACTAAGGTAACATAATAAGTCCAGGTAGTAAATGTAAACAAGTGCAAAACCCAAGTAAATCCAGACAATATGAATCTGATACCAGGTGATTCCAGTACAAGATGAGTCCAGTATAAGATGATTCCAGTCATAGTGATCAATGATTCCAGGGTGAGTCCAGCCTATACTCTAACAGTGTGTTTTAAAATACCAAGATCGACATGTAAACGGCTGTAGGTAATACGGCACGTTACATACCTGGCCGGGTGTGAGATGGTTATCATTCCAGTAGATTCCAGTTGAAAGATTCCAGATTGGGGTATGTCTACATGTCTTACTCAAGTATTTCCCCTCCCAACAAGCACAAGTGAATCCAGAATATGACACGAGAATCGAGATAAGTCCAGCCAAAATATGATGATTCCAGAAATAGATTCCGGAATGATTCCCGTGATTCCAGTAATAGAGGCCAGATAAGTATGGTATGTGTGTCGCATACATGAATCCAGATATATCCATACATGTTGTAACAGAGAATCACATAAAACTAACTATAACTGAAATACAGTAATTGATAATTAAATGAGAGAACTATCAGAGAATGTACTCGCCTGCTATCTAAATGTCCAAGATGAAAGTACTATCCGAGGAGTGGTGTCTGGCTCCTATTAGAACAGCACAAGTCACAACAAGTCTAAAATAAGGAAATAGATTGCTACAATGCATCTACATGACGTTTGGGGCCAATATAGGCTAAAGTCAACCTTTGGTCAACTCTAGTCAACTAGACTAGTCAAACTAGGTTAACTAGGTCAAACCTAAACCAAACAAGTCTATACTAGTCTAACTAGTCTATTCTAGGCCTAATCAAGACTAAACAAGTCTAACTAAACTCTCACTAGGCAAACAGACATACCATAGGCTAAGAGTCCTAGGCTATAGGCTATATCATGCCTAAGCCAAACCACAAACACATATACACATAACAATATATATATCTAATATATTGTAGTACACTCATAACGTATAGGCTACCTATATGTACATCCCATATATATATATATATATATATAGATATATATATATAATATATATATATATATATATATATATATATATATATATTTTATTATATATATATATATATATATATATATATATATATATATATATATATATATATATATATATATATGCATCACTATTCACATATTCATATACATAGATATATATAGAAAAGCTATATATATAGGCACATACATATATATATATATATATATATATATATATATATATATATATATATATATATATATATATATATATATATATATAAAGAGAGGTAAAGAGTAAGTGAGTATGTGTGTGTTTGGCATATGTGTGAAAGGATATGTGTTAATGTTCTAAAATTTAGTGATAGGTAGGTGTATGTGACATGGGATACATGATGTCAAAGGGTGTATGAATGCATGTGTGTAAAAGGTTATAGGTTAACTCAGTTTATAGAAATACATACGTACCTACTTACCTTGTATACATGCATATATACATATCATGTATATTACATTTACATGATACATACATGTATACTTGTACTATATTATACTTACATTCATGCATATTAGATACTTGTATTTATATTAACATATTGCAAACATTCATTTCATTCATGCATCTATGCATTACCTACATGTTTTATACATATGCATACATTGTATATTCATATCATTTCATACATTAACATAGAGACATACAAACATGCACACATCATATATTTCATACCTTGCATTACCTTACATATCATGTTATATATTATCATTCATTCCTTTCATATATTACATTATCTTGCATGCTTGCATTCATATATTACATTCTATATTATCTATATACATGTATTTCCTTCATTCATTCATGCTTGCATCATATACTCTACATTACCATACATGTTATCATTATATATTGCATTGCAATATTTATACATTATGCATTCATATCTATCATTACATATATATCTTGCATTCATATCTAGCATTCATTATATACTTTCATGCATACATTGTATATCATTCTTTCATTCATGCATTGCTTATATGCATTATATTAATTGCATTCCTACATGCTTGCATTCAACCATATATATACATTAATATAAAGAAAATATATTTCATATATATATCATTTCATTCATCTAACATATCATGCATTACATACTCTATACTCATTTAATATCCATACTACATAGGCTCATAGGTTACACAAAATGCATATATCGTATAGTCACTCTTCTACTTAAAACCAATACTGTACCAATTGGGCATTCACTAAATTCTAGGATTAAAGTATGTCGTAGCCTTTTGTGTTAGATTTCCGAAACTTTAAACGGATCGAATTTTTGTGTCCGGAAGCTCCCGAAATCGCAAAAATACCGAAACACGTTCGTCTTTCGTACAGATGACACTCAAATAATTCTACAGAAAGTTACAGAAAGAATTTGGCTTATTAAAATATATATTTGGAAAGCTAACTTTCATACGGTTCTTTTAAAAAAATGGGAGATAAATCGGAGTTCTAAGCTAAAAGTTATGACATTTCTAAGTTGCTTTGGTTAATAAAAACGTGGATAAAAATTATGACGGATTTGACAAAAGAACACATATAGGCCAAGATACTTGGATACAAACATAGGTATCCAAATGAAACTCATTCTAACTATCCTAACTAAGATCAATCCACTCTCTAACCATTATAAAACTGAATTTAAATATCTATTTAAACTATTATCATACATACATACACATGGGGTGTCCTAATTTGGGATCTATCAAGTAGGACACAAGACACATATCTAAAATCCTCAAGAGAGCTCCAAATGGCCTCAAATTTGAATCTAAATGGGACACATGCATGAGGATGGATCCTACGGATTCAAAAATAATTTATATGCAAAGGAAATTGATTTAGAGGATGGGTTTTACCTATTGGGAGTGGAATTCCAATAAAATCCTTTAGGACACGGCTCCGATACGAAGATCCCTCAAAGTGGACACTCCTCCTTACACTTCTCTTCCAATCCTTGGTAGCACCCTTCCCTTGGAGAATGGAAATGATTGAGGAAAGGTTTGGTGAAGGAATGATTTGATTTGGAGATCAAATCAATAGGAAGGCTCTCTAAAATTGGGGAAGAACAAAAGGAAAATAAAAGAGGCAAGATTGTAATGAATGAAATGAATCATTCTCTCCTAAAGGTGGCTGCCATAAAGAGTCCATTAGGGCTAATGGGAAATGTCCTAATTGCCCCTCTCTAGTCTCATATGGTTAAGTCTAGACTAGGTTCAAGTTTGGGGTCAAAATGATCGAGTTTTGAGTCTCTAACTTAACCATTCTAACATGATAAAAATTAGTTTAATTAACTAACTTAATGTTGGGTCTTGTGAGCCATGCTTAACTTAATATTGGGTCCCATCTAGAGTTCAAGCTACCCAGGTCACAATACAAGTCGGAACGAGACGAAACTCAAACCCGACTAAACAAATCCAATAAAAACAATATTAAAAATATAAATTTTCCCAAAATATTAAAATATAAAAAATGACCAAAATCATAATACATCAATTTAAATATTATTAAAATAATCTAAAATTCACCCATTAATTAAAATTCTAAATAATTCAAAAGTCACAAAATGACCAAAATACCCTTAGCCTAAAAAGTTGTAAATAGTCATTCTAATCACATGGTTAGGTCCCCATGGTCATGGTTAATCTCTAGGCTCAACAGTTCTAGGGTTCACTAGCTAACACATCAAAATTATAATTTTCCAATTTTAAATAGTATTAAATTAATTAAAAATTCTCATAAATCATAAATCCTATTATTAAATAATAAACTTTTACAAAAGTTTAAAATTACTCTTATTTTAGAAAAGTGGGTGTTACAAGTCTACCATTCTTAGAAGAATTTCGTCCTCGAAATTAAGATGGTCGTACTTCTTCTAGAATCTCATCCCCAACAATTATGGTCTCAGAACTTACCTAAATCATACGATTAAAAAGGATGGCATACAGGGTCATGGCACATGGTGGTAGTGAGAGTCTCATCTAGGTATACTAGTCATGCTAACCAAAAGGGTCATAGGGTATCAAACATACAAGTAAGGGATGCATCAAATATTCTCAAAAAGGAATACTAAGGTTAGGTCAAAACTCACCTCCAGCTAGGTCTGAGAACTAGAACTCTCTCCTGGAAGCAGGGCCCTAGTTGGGGCAGGTATATCAGGACAGTGTTGCAACCAGTGTGCAGCTGACCCACAGAATAGGCACAATCCAAGTCTCTTTCTACAGAAGTTCCACTTGTGCCCAGACTTCTTACAGTAGGTACAGATAGGCTCTGGCTCAGCTGGCATCTGCTGGACAGGAGACTGGGCTGGGTATGATGATATAGGCTGGACATATGGGTACTCCTCAAGCTCTGAGTAGGACTGGGTACTGCTCCTCGCCCTCTTGGAGCTAGGCTCTCTTCCTGGAAGCACAGAGACCCGCAGACGTAGCAACCTCTGGTATTGCTCCCTCATGGCCTCATCATGAACTCTCTGTGACTCCAATATCCTTTCTTGGAAATATCCAAACACCTGGGCTGCGTCAAGTAATAAACCTCCGGGTAGTACAGTATGGGGTACCATCTCAAGGGGTGGGGAAAGGCTCTCGGTCTCAGACAAATCTGCAGCTCTCTCCTGAACGACAGGAGACGAAGGAAGACTCTCTGGCGAGGCTACCACCATCTCCTCAATGGCAGGAGGTGCCACCACCCCCTGGTCAGATAGAGGGATCACTACCTCCTGAACAATAGGAGGTGGAAGCACACTCTCAGTAGCTGCAGCTGCTCTCATGCGACGGGCTCAGGTCATAGGTACCATACTGAAACAAAAAGAATAAATCAATCATCAAGGCTGCAAGGCAGTCTATCATTCTATATGAAAACTGGTAAATATAAACAAAGGAGAACCAGCTACAAGAGTCACTATTTTAAAGCCAGGCTATACTATCATCCCTAAGATGAGGGCCTAATTACAAGTCATCAAATCATCATACTAAGAAAGAACTACATCAATTTATAATAACAGAAGGGTATGATAGAGATGATATGTTTAAAAGCCTCCTCAAGATACAGTCTGATAATCATATACGTCTGTCCAAAATCATGTTACTCAGAGTCCTCGCCATGCCAGTAAGCAAGGCTGCGATAAACGATAGATTCCATAACTGGGGCATATACCTCTATAATCATGTCGTCTGGAATTCTCGCTATGTCGACTAGTATAGCTGCAAGAAATTCCAAAATCTCATAACCAAGATATGTACATCCGAATTCAGGTCTCTATGTTTCCGCCACGCCAGCTAATATGGCTGCGATAAACTACAAGTTTCATAATCAAGTAGACGTTTTACCATCCCTGTTATTTCCGTCAACATATGTTATCAGAAAATATCGTAACTCAGGCCATAAAATTCATTTCGATAGAAAAATCAAAATCAACAACGATCCAACAAAATCAAATTCAATAATCAAGGAGTGAGAGCAACCAAAAAGGAAAATAATTTTAATTTGAAGTTTAAATAAGATTCTCAAGGGTCGTCCCAGGAATCTCTCAAGGAATCCTAACTGTGATTGAGTACCTTCAAAATATCCTAATCCTACTGCAGGCTGTAGTGATACTCTAGTTCGAATACCACTACATAAACTTGACCTGCATGGGCCACCACTAAAAATGTGTCACGACCCGCACCCTAGAGTAAGGGCATGAGACGTGGGTACGTCCAGCCTACGTCGCAGTGTCGACGGTAGAACGTTGTCCTAGGTCACAACATCTAATAGTTTAAGATAATAAACAGTTACACTCCCCGAATGGGGGTGACATAACAGAATATATCTCAATCACATCTAAGGTAGAACAGGATAAAGATAGAATGATATAAAAGATACAAGATCCAAATCCACAAGAAATACAATAGAGAGAAAGCTAAGTGTCTAGATAAACTCCACTAACATCCAAAAATAATACAGATCCAAATATACAACTCAAACTCCAGTAATATGAAATATGATAAAGAAATCTATAGAGCAACAGTCTCTACAGCTAAGGGATCCGACTGGAAGTCCGGATCGCAAGTGTCCTCTAAGGCTGTCCCATAGAAAGCATCTAGGCAGGCCTCCTCCTCGTCCTCTGTAAAATTTTCAACAGGTCCAATCAGGACGAGAACGAGTACATCTCATCAAGAAAACCCAAGTAATGACAGAGAACTATAAAGCAGTTATAAGTAGTTTTATTGATGAATATGGCAGTTTATATTTAGGTGATAGTATAGAGAAGCAGTAAGATACAAGAAAAGTAAAGTAACTAAAATAAGAGAAGAATGATGACAATAAAGACTGCAAAATAAATCTAGCTGAACTAAGGTAACATAATAAGTCCAGGTAGTAAATGTAAACAAGTGCAAAACCCAAGTAAATCCAGACAACATGAATCTGATACCAGATGATTCCAGTACAAGATGAGTCCAGTATAAGATGATTCCAGCCATAGTGATCAATGATTCCAGGGTGAGTCCAGCCTATACTCTAACAGTGTGTTTTAAAATACCGAGATCGACATGTAAACGGCTGTAGGTAATACGGTACATCACACACCTGGCCGAGTGTGAGATCGCTATCGTTCCAGTAGATTCCAGTTAGAAGATTCCAGATTAGGGTATGTCTACATGTCTTACTCAAGTATTTCTCCTCCCAGCAAGTACAAGTGAATCCAGAATACGACACAAGAATCGAGATGAGTCTAGCCAAAATATGATGATTCCAGAAATAGATTTCGGAATGATTCCAGTGATTCCAGTAACAGAGGCCAGATAAGTATGGTATGTGTGTCGCATACATGAATCCAGATATATCCATACGTGTTGTAACAGAGAATCACATAAAACTAACTATAACTGAAATACAGTAATTGACAATTAAATGAGAGAACTATCAGAGAATGTACTCGCCTGCTATCTGAATGTCCAAGATGAAAGTACTGTCCGAGGAGTGGTGTCTGGCTCCTATTAGAACAGCACAAGTCACAACAAGTCTAAAATAAGGAAATAGACTGCTACAATGCATCTACATAAAATTTGGTGTCAATCTAGGCTAAAGTCAACCTTTAGTCAACTCTAGTCAACTAGACTAGTCAAACTGGGTTAACTAGGTCAAACCTAAACCAAACAAGTCTATATTAGTCTATTCTAGGCCTAATCAAGACTAAACAAGTCTAACTAAACTCTCACTAGGCAAATGGACACACCATAGGCTAAGAGCCCTAGGCTATAGGCTATATCATGCCTAAGCCAAACCACAAACACATATACACATAACAATATATATATCTAATATATTGTAGTACACTCATAACGTATAGGCTACCTATATGTACATCCCATATATATATATATATATATATATATATATATATATATATATATATATATATATATATATATGCATCACTATTCATATATTCATATACATAGATATATATAGAAAAGCTATATATATAGGCACATACATATATATATATATATATATATATATATAGATATAGAGAGAAAGAGAGGTAAAAGAGTAAGTGAGTATGTGTGTGTTTGGCATGTGTGTGAAAGGACATGTGTTAATGTTCTAAAATTTAGTGATAGGTAGGTGTATGTGACATGGTATACATGATGTCAAAGGGTGTATGAATGCATGTGTGTAAAAGGTTATAGGTTAACTCAGTTTATAGAAATACATACATACCTACTTATCTTGTATACATGAATACATACATATCATGTATATTACATTTACATGATATATACATGTATACTTGTATTATATTATACTTACATTCATGCATATTAGATACTTGTATTTATATTAACATATTGCAAACATTCATTTCATTCATGCATCTATGTATTACCAACATGTTTTATACATATGCATACATTGTATATTCATATCATTTCATAATTAACATAGAGACATACAAACATGCACACATCATATATTTTATACCTTGCATTATTTTATATATCATGTTATATATTATCATTCATTCCTTTCATATATTACATTATCTTGCATGTTTGCATTCATATATTACATTCTATATTACATATATACATATATTTTCTTCATTCATTCATGCTTGCATCATATACTCTACATTACCATACATGTTATCATTATATATTGCATTACAATATTTATACATTATGTATTCATATCTATCATTACATATATATATCTTGCATTCATATCTAGTATTCATTATATACTTTCATGCATACATTGTATATCATTCTTTCATTCATGTATTGCTTATATGCATTATATTAATTGCATTCCTACATGCTTGCATTCAACCATATATATACATTAATGTAAAGAGAATATATTTCATATATATATCATTTTATTCATCTAACATATCATGCATTACATACTCTATATTTATTTAATATCCATACTATATAGGCTCATAGGTTACACAAAATGCATATATCGTATAGTCACTCTTCTACTTAAAATCAATACTGTACCAATTGGATATTCACTAAATTCTAGGATTAAAGTATGTCGTAACCCTTTGTGTTAGATTTTTGAAACTTTAAACGGATCGTATTTTCGTGTCCGAAAGCTCCAAAAATCGCGAAAATACCAAAAAACGTTCGTCTTTCGTACAGCTGACACTCAAATAATTCTACAGAAAGTTACAGAAAGAATTTGGCTTATTAAAATATATATTTGGAAATCTAACTTCGATACGGTTCTTTTAAAAAAACGGAAGATAAATCGGAGTTCTAAGCTAAAAGTTATGACATTTCTAAGTTGCTTTGGTTAATAAAAACGTGGATGAAAATTATGACGGATTTGACAAAAGAACACATATAGGCCAAGATACTTGGATACAAACATAGGTATCCAAATGAAACTCATTCTAACCATCCTAACTATGATCAATCCACTCTCTAACCATTATAAAACTGAATTTAAATATTTATTTAAACTATTATCATACATACATACACATGGGGTGTCCTAATTTGGGATCTATCAAGTTGGACACAAGACACATATCTAAAATCCTCAAGAGAGCTCCAAATGGCCTCAAATTTGAATCTAAATGGGACACATGCATGAGGATGGATCCTACGGATTCAAAACTAATTTATATGCAAAGAAAATTAATTTGGAGGATGGGTTTTACATATTGGAAGTGGAATCCCAATGAAATCCTTTAGGACACGGCTCCGATACGAAGATCCCTCAAAGTGGACACTCCTCCTTGCACTCCTCTTCCAATCCTTGGTAGCACCCTTCCCTTGGAGAATGGGAATGATTGAGGAAAGGTTTGGTGAAGGAATGATTTGATTTGGAGATCAAATCAATGGGAAGGCTCTCTAAAATTGGGGAAGAACAAAAGGAAAATAAAAAGGCAAGATTGTAATGAATGAATGAATCATTCTCTCCTAAAGGTGGCTGCCATAAAGAGTCCGTTAGGGCTAATGGAAAATGTCCTAATTGTCCCTCTCTAGTCTCATATGGTTAAGTCTAGACTAGGTTCAAGTTTGGGGTCAAAATGATCTAGTTTTGAGTCTCTAACTTAACCATTCTAACATGATAAAAATTAGTTTAATTAACTAACTTAATGTTGGGTCTTGTGAGCCATGCTTAACTTAATATTGGATCCCATCTAGAGTTCAAGCTACCCAGATTACAATACAAGTCGGAACGAGACGAAACTCAAACCCGACTAAACAAATCCAATAAAAATAATATTAAAAATATAAAAAATTTCCAAAATATCAAAATATGAAAAATGACCAAAATCATAATACATTATTTTAAATATTATTAAAATAATCTAAAATTCACCAATTAATCAAAATCCTAAATAATTCAAAAGTCACAAAATGACCAAAATATCCTTAGCCTAAAAAGTTGTAAATAGTCATTCTAATCACATGGTTAGGTCTCCATGGTCATGGTTAATCTCTAGGCTCAACAGTTCTAGGGTTCACTAGCTAACACATCAAAATTATAATTCACCAATTTTAAATAGTATTAAATTAATTAAAAATTCTCATAAATCATAAATCCTATTATTAAATAATAAACTTTTACAAAAGTTCAAAATTACCCTCATTTTAGAAAAGTCGGTGTTACAATCAGCGTCGGTATATCCAACCAGCTTCTGCTCGTCACCACCAAAAGAAAGTCTCCAATCGACAGTGCCCTGAAGGTATCGTAGAATCCACTTGACCGTACTCCAATGTACCCTTCCAGGATTTGAAAGATACCTGCTAACTGTACCAACTGCATGAGTGATGTCTGGCCTCGTACACACTATAGCATACATAAGACTCCATACAGCTGAAGCATATAGAACCCGCTGCATATCTTCTTTTTCGTCCTCGGTAGATGGATACTGCTCCCCAGTGAACTTAAAGTGGGCCGCAAGGGGGCAACTCACTTTCTTCGACCCGTCCATACCGAAATATTAAAGTACCCGATGAATATACTTCTTTTGGGACAAATGTAGAAGCTTGGACTCTCTCTCTCTCTCGGCTGATCTCCATCCCAATAATAGTCTTCGCTATACCCAAATCCTTTATAGAGAAGGTCGTGCCCAGTTGGTGCTTCAACTCCGCTATCATAGTGGCATTCCGACCCACTAATAGCATATCATCAACATAGAGCAATAAAATGATGAAATCATCCTCAGTAAAATATCTCACAAATGCATAATGGTCCGACGTTGTCCGTGCATAACCATGCTCCCTCATATATGACTCGAACTTCCTGTACCATTGCCTCGGAGCCTGCTTCAGACTATACAAGCTTTTCCACAACCGGCAGACCAAATGTGACTTGTCCTTCTCACAGAATCCCTCTGGCTGCTCCATGTATAACTCTTCCTCAAGATCACCGTGGAGGAATATCGTCTTCACGTCCATCTGCTCGACCTCCAAGTCGAGACTAGCTGCCAATGCTAGCACCATCCGAATAGACGAATTCTTGACGACAGACAAAAAGATCTCATCATAATCTATGCCTTTCCGCTGACCGTAGCCTTTAACTACTAGCCTCGCTTTGTATCGAGGGCGAGTAGCATCATCCGTCTGCTTCACTCTAAACACCGATCGATTCTTCAAAGCCTTCTTATCCTTTGGCAACCACACCAGCTCATAAGTAAAATTAGTGTACAAGGAACTCATCTCCTCCTTCATAGCCTCCATCCACTCATGTCTGTGTTCGTCTTCCATAGCCTCTGTAAAACTTTCGGGCTCTTTCCCGTCAGTCAGAAGCACATACTCACCCGGTGAGTATCTCGTAGACGGTCGACGATCTCTGTCGCTCCTTCTCAGTGGAGCCACTGGTGCTGGCTGTATACCAACAGCCTCCTCCGCTTCAGGAACTGCCTCCCCGGTATGGTCATCCTCCTGAGGGACACCCTAACCACCATCAGCAGGCTGATGATAAAGGTTGGAAGCAACTCCATGTACTGGCTCCTCCATAATTGGATCCTCTGTGATGTCCTCTGGAAACTACTCGAAGCAAAATGACTCTAACTCAGGCAATTCCTCAGCCTCAGAAGGCGTCTTGAAATCCTGAGTGTTGGTCATGGTCTGATCCTTGACGAATACCACGTTCCTGCTTTTGTAGAGCTTTCTTCCCACCGGGTCGTAGAGTCTATAGCCAAACTCATCTCGACCGTAGCCGACAAAGACGCATCGCCTCATCTTCGGCTCAAGTTTGGTCCTCTCGTCCTTCGGTACATACACGAAGGCCTTACAGCCAAACACTCACAGGTGATTGTATGACGGCTTTTTGTCGTACCATACTTTGTCAGGCACATCACCGTGCAAAGGAGCACTAGGAGACAAATTAATAACATAAGCAGCTGTGAGAAGAGCCTCACCACAATAACTGCCCGGCAAGTTTGCTTCTGATAGCAAATACCGCACCCTCTCCATCAGTGTCCTTTTCATGCGCTCCACTACACCATTGAGCTGAGGTGTCTTGGGCGGAGTCTTCTGGTGTCGTATCCCTTGCTCTCTGCAATACGCATCAAAGGGACCGATGTATTCATCGCCATTGTCGGACCGAACACACAATAACTTCTTGTCCATCTCTCTTTCAACAGAGGCCTAAAACTCTTTGAAAGTAGGCAGCACCTGATCCTTGGTCTTTAAGGCATAGACCCAAACCTTCCTGGAACAGTCATCAATAAAAGTTACAAAGTAAGAAGCACCACCAAAAGATTTTACCTTCACAGGACCGCAGACATCCAAGTGAATCAACTCGAGCAATGCCGGCTTCCTTGAACTTGGGTGACTTTGGAAAGACACCCTATTTTGCTTTCCAGCTAAGCAGTACATGCATTTCTCCAACTTTGTAGACTTAAGCCCTGGAATCACCTTCATGTTCACCAAGTAGCTCATCCCCTTTCTCGCTGATATAGCCGAGCCGCCTGTGCCGCAACTCGGTAGACGCATCACTGACTGCATTCACCTCTGTGCCCCCTGTGCGCTCCCCTCCATATAATTGAGACCGGACTTCTTGCTTCCTCTGGCAATCACCATTGAACCTCTGGAAAGCTTTCACTGACTGTTTCCGAAGAGACTGAAGAATCCCTCGTCATCCAACCTTCTAACCGACACCAGGTTGAAACGGATATCAGGACATGACGAACATCTTTGAGAACAAGAACTGCACCCGTCTTTGTTCTCAAATGCACATCTCCAACGGCAACCGCCTTCGACAAATCTCCATTGCCCATCTTCAACACACCACAGTCGTCTGTTGTGTAAGTGGCAAATAATGCCCTATTGTGAGATACATGTACTGAAGCCCCTGAGTCCACCAGCCAAGAATTGTCATCACAGGCGAGGTTTGTAATGACCTTATCACCTACAACGATCACATCACCTCCATGTATCGAGGCCGCCGCTGTAGTATTCTCATCTTGCTTTTCCTTGTCGCCCTTCTTTCTCTCTTCCAAGCAAAATAATTCTGCTTGATGTGACCCTTCTAGCCACAATGGTAACACTCCGAGTCCTCGTACCGACCCTTGGACTTTTTCCTGCTCCTGTCTCTGCCTCCACCTGGACCCCTGTTTTTGCCCCTTTCGCGGTTCTCTAAAACCAATGCCTTTGACTGGTAGGATGTGGATGAAGTACCCTGAGAACGTCTCTGCATCTCTTTATTCAGCACCCCTCTCTTAGCAAACTCCAGACTGACCATACCCTCTGGAGCAGAAGCGATCATAGATACTCGTACGGTCTCCCATGAGTCTGGCAATATACACAGCAGCCATAGTCCCTAAACTTTGTCGTCGAACTTGACTCCCATTGAAGACAGCTGGTCAACCACACCCTAGAAATCACTCAAGTGATTCGTAATAGACGCCCCATCCTTATACTGCAGACCCATCATCATTCGAATCAGGAACAACTTGTTTACTCCGGTCTTTTTCGCGTACAAAGATTCCAGCTTATCCCATAACGTCTTCGTGTCTCAATATTGGCAACGTGGTTGTACACGTTCTCATCAACGAACTGCCTGATATATCCGCACACCTGTATATGCTCGAATTTTAGTCCTCATCGGATTTATCACTGGGCTTCTCGGATACAAATACGGGCAGATGCAGCTTCTTGACAAACAGTAAATCTTTTATCTTGCTCCACCAATAATGATAGTTGGTACCGTTCAGGTTCACCATGCGCACCGGCTTCGCGTCCATCTCTCCTCTCTAGTTTTTTGTCAACTCCTGACACCCTTCTGAATTCCAGAACCTGGCTCTGATACCACTTTATTGGGAAAGAAACGCGAAAACCTTTTCCTAAACTAGAGAGTACCTGTGAGAGAACCGAGCAAACAACGCACAAACCAAAACACCAAAACAACCACGCAGACACAGAGAATTTTTGATGTAGAAACTCTTGCGGGAAAAACTACGGGACGATCGGAGTCCAACCCTGAGAAGCCTCCACTAATAAATAGAAGAATTACACCCTCTACAAACTTCTTCCGATCCAAATCGGATCCCCACAACACTTGGAAGCAAGAACAATGATTACAAGGCTACGAAGAACAAGAACAACGAGTAGAGATTACCCGAATCCGATTCTCCTCCGAAAAAGACCTTCAATCCTCTGTCTTCTCTCCCAAAGTTGTAATAGCACTCTTGCCTCCTTCCTCTCTCTTTTCTTGTGTTGTCTACAATGATTAGGGTTAGGAATAACCTAATATTAACTCCCTTAATCCGCAGCGAAATCTGGACCATCAGATATGATCCAACGGTAAAAAATCACCCTGAAAATCGCTTCATCCCCGACGACATAGAGTTCGGCCTGAACTCTGTATTCTGACTCCAGAATGGTTCTAGAACCAGGGGGACAGAGTTTGGCCCGAACTCTGCCCCCATGTTCCAGAATGGCTCCATGTAGCTTCCCGAGCTTCTTCGTCTCCTCTAACTGTCCTCGTCACCTCCCCGAGCTTCTCTGACACACAGACGGCGCTCACTCCGGGGTCTTCTCCACATAGGTTGGGAGCCCCACCCACTCCAACATTCATAACCTCCAGGTTGTTTCGGGACCTACATGAAGATATTATTTGTAAAAGAATATAATGTACATGATTATAATAAGTCATATATTAGTTTGATTACCTTGGGTAATTTCCAAGTAGGACTTCTATTTGATCTTTTACCACCAATATATGCTGTATTGAGGCCACTAGTAGAAAATAATTGTATATACTAACATCAGAATATACACATTATTAAAATATTAACAATAATAATAATAATTTTCCTCACGTATTAAAAAGCAACTTAATATCTCCTCTCGGTTTAAAATACAGCGAGTCCAACCAGTAAACATTAAAGGTAGAGAGGTCAACAACAATTAGAATCCAATGCTTCCTACATTAAAGGGAACATAAATGGAATAAAGCACATTGGTTATTGAATAGGAAAGAAAAATCTTGCTACTTGATTAAAACTTCTCACTCCTTGTAAATGAATGGAATGAAAAAAATTTGGGTTTTCTTAGCCTCTTGGAGCCTTTCTCTAATCAGATTGCTTATTGCAGGCCCGGATGCATTACTCATAGCAGAAGGGTTGAACATTATCAAAAGCTCCCGAGAGTTTGGAAATTTATCAAGCAAAAACCTAAAGCCAAAAGAATAGTTAAATATGGTGTCAATATCAAAATCAAAATTTTAGAATATAAATTTCATATTTCTTACCTCATGTAGGCAACAACAGGATTCACATCTAGCTATTGCATCCTACATAGCTCCAGCAAAACAATTTTAGAAAGATAACAAGATGGATTAAAGCTTCCGAGCATTCCTTTCCCTAATGGCATTTTAAGATGAGGGTCGGTATCCTTAATGGTTTCTACCATCTCTCCGAAAGTATCAATTATCTTCCTACCACAGCCAGCAACCTTCAAAGGTTGAACATTGTCAGATTCAATTGGTTTAGTACTTACCTGTTGCATATTGAATTTTTTTAGACAATTTCATGAAAGATATTGACACTAGCATTAAATAATATTACCTCAAGACCACCAACAATAAACTCTTTGGGCCAAGCTACTAAAGACCCAATTGCATCTTTAACAACTTCCATTTCTCCATGAAGTGGCACGGGATGGCTCACAGTAGGTGTCACGACCCGTTATCCAAATTATTAGGGCCGGGCCGAGTCATATCCAGCCTGTGTTCGGGGTAAAACGCGGTAAGCTGTTCTAGAGATAACAAGATAAGACTAAATGTGCTAACAGTTCTATAAGTGAATAAAAGTCATAAATGCTCCAAACACAAAAGTCGTCTCATATAGTAAAATGTCCAAAGTACAAGTCTGAAATATAAAATTGGATACATGTCCAGTTACAAAATACATAGTCTAATACATGACTACACTAAGTATCCCAAGTGACTACGCAAACTAGGCGAGTTTTCCCGTAGGAACATCCTCGTAAAGCAAAGCCGGGTCCTCGGCAGTATCTCCATAATATGAGGCACAGAGTAACTCCTCCTCAGTAAGGACACCTACAACGTTATCCTGTCAGGACGGGAGCAAGTACTGAAACTAACAAACTAGCATATGAAACATGGAAATGAACATAGGAGGAAATAACTGGAAACATGGCATCACATAGTCTATCATGGCAAAGATATATATGTCATAAAGACAGATGTATATGTAATGTTTAAAACTGTAGCAGGTACGTGATCGTCAATAGGTGTACAATGTACTGTGGTACATGTAAATAAAATGTACATACGTACAAGTCAACAAGCATAGGTGTACATCCGTACAGAAATGCGGGATAATGGCCAGCGGCAAGGTATGCATATAAAATGCGACCTCGCTCGCTACTATAGGGGGGCATGATTACGTACTCAAATGTCAGTTTTCCCTATAACCCATATTTAATCATGTGAGAGATACATAAAGACTGTTCTAAGTATGGTAGTAATGGAAGTACAACATGTGACATTTTAACTTGCTACCCCAAGGATCAGCATTTAGCATGGTTGGATTTGCAGTTTATTTATGTGACAGTATGTAAAGTTTGTAGAAAGTACTTCTCTCTAGCAAAACAAAGCAAAACAAGATGCGATAAAAGTGCTATAGATGTCTGGTAACTCGTCACTGTAGAAATAAATACATAAACTTAGTTTTTATACTAAGTTAAAATACTAGGACACTATTTGGTGCAACACGACTTGTGACTGGGCACTTAGCCAAAATGATGACTTTAGCATAGGAGACCAATGTGGGGTGACACACTACTATAACTAACTTTCTAGGGTCTTTACACTAGTGAAGGATGAGGTTCAAAAACGACTAAAACTCAAAATAACACAAAAAGTTACAAGTCGTAATTATTTAATAAATAAATCAAATGAACATTGTGTTCCAACAATTTTTGAGATAGACAAAAAGCTTAATTTTACATAAAATAAAGTACCAAAATGATCCTTGTTAATTATAGAAATTTATTATAATTTTTCTGGAATTTATTAACCAGTACGTATATTTTATAAAAATCAGTTTTCCTAAGTACACAGAAAATGAGTTTTGGTTTCATATGCCAAAATAGTGGCTAAACTGTAAATTAAATAATATAAAAATTATACTAAATTAGCTAAATTAACATAGTATCTAAATACTATTTTTCCAGAATTTTAACAGCAATTTAAGTATTTTTAGAAATTCGAAAACAGCATTGCACACAATCTAAATTAAATAATTAATTATCTGCATATTTTGTCCATGTACATAGTTTGAACCAAAGTTCAAATATAGGACCCAAGGCCATGAATCAAGTCCAATATGACTTGTACAGGTCTTGAATATGTGAAAACACATTTGGGCCCAAAAGCCCGTGCTAGGCTTGGACACCAAATGGTTGCAGTAATTTAAATACACCAAAAAATATAAGGACGTAAAAATACATAATAAATACTAATATTTTAATAGGGCAAAATTATACATAATGGTCATATAAATATGACAAGTAATATTTACATAATAATAATTTACACTAGGTATAGTGAAATACATATATATAATACGTATCTACGATATTTATATATATACATATAAATATATAGATATTTACATAATGGATATATACATACATATGTTAAAAATACATATATATATATATATATATATATATATATATATATATATATATATATATATATATATATATCTATATATATATATATATATATAGATATATATATATATATAAGAAAATACTTAACTATAAAGTATATATATATACAAATATTGTATACATATATATAATAGTATATATATATAATAATATATATACACATGAACATATATACATATATACATATATACATATATGTACATAAATACATATATACATATATACACATACATATATAATAAAGTACTAAATATAATATATATATATATATAAAAATACAGCATATATATATATATATATATATATATATATATATATCTATATATATATATATATATATATATATATATAATATATATATATATATATATATATATATAATACAGTATATATAATAATACATATATATATACAAATACATGTATATACATATATATATAAATATATATATAAATAACAAAAAAGAAAAAGAAAAAGAAATAGAAACAACAGCACAGGGGCTCAAACTCGGCCCACTGAGCGCGCGGGGGGAGGGGTGGGTTTTCTGACTGGGTCGGGCTGGCCAGGGGGTCAGCCCATGGCTCGTGTTAGGATTAGGTCTTTAGTTTAATTTATTTAGGTTTAAGTATTTAATATATAAAAAAATAATAACAATCCTGTGTCCGGACAGTTAGGGACATAGGAGTCTAGGTGTCCGGGTCGATTACGACATGCACGACACGTTTATGCTGTGTCCAGTCCTACCCTCGTGCTCGCCAGGACACGACGAACCACATACGTGAGCACGAGACTCACTTGACACGGAATCGACACTGCAACTTACGTGTCCATCTTCGATAGGGGGTTTCGGGTGTGCTGGACGGCGGAGGAGTGGTCGGGGCGGTGGCGCTCGGGTGGCGCTGGGTGCGGCTCGTCGCGATGCGTCGGATGATGGTGGTTGTGGGCTGTGGCGCTCGTCGTGGGGGCTGTACGAGGCTCGTCGGAGTTAGGGTTAGGGTTTCGAGTCGTCGGGGAAGAAAGGGGGCTGTGGTCGGCTGTGATGGGTCGGAAAGAGTGGTGGTTGGGTCGGGGAGAGTGTGGGGAGTTTTATAGGGGGGTTGAGGCGGTCGGGCTGGCCGAAATGGCGGGGGCAGGCCAGTCGTGGCGGTCGTCGGGCAGTCGGGGGGGCTGCCCGGTCGTCGGGGGTGGGTATAATAGGTTTTACAGAAACCCTCTAGACTTTAGGTTATTACACTAAGGTCCCTAACAGACTAAATACAAATATAAAATTTGCATTCCACACTTAAAAATAATTGATTAATTACAAACTGCATTTGTAACCATTTAATAAATTACATAACTATATTAAAACAATTCTAAAAATTACAAAATGATATTAAAACATTTAAATTAATTACAAAATGATATTTTTGTATTTAAAACTCATTTAAAAATTATTTAAAAATTCTAGAAAAATTTCTAAAAATCATAATAAATATTTTAAGGCAAAATATGATATTTAAAAATTAATTAACACTAATTAAATAAAGTTTGAAAAACAGGGGCTTACAAGTCTTTCCTCCTTGAAAAATTTTGTCCTCAAAATTCACAAGGATTGAAGACCCTACAATATTCTAACATAGCAAGCAATGCAACAAATGACTAAGGCTGTGATCGAAACTAACCTCTAAGGTATCAAGCGGGAACGGGTGGTTCCCTCGCAGCGGTTGGATCGAACAAGTAAGGGTATCTCTCCCTCATGTCCGACTCCCTCTCCCAAGTAGATTCACCCAGAGAGTGACGGCTCCAAGCTACTCGTACTAAGGGTACAACCTTGTTCCTCAGCCTCTTTTCCCTCCTGTCTAATATCTCCATTGGCTGCTCAGAAACTGTAAGGCTCGGTCCGACCTCCAACTCTGAATGATCTAGCACATGACTGGGGTCTGGGACATACCTCCTCAGCTGAGATACGTGAAAGACATCGTGAACTCCTGCTAGGTTGGGTGGAAGTGCAACCCTGTAAGCTACCTCTCCAATCCTGCCAAGTATCTCGAACGGCCCGATGTATCTGGGGCTCAGATTCCCTCCTCGTCCGAACCGGATCGTCCCTCTAGTAGGTGATATCTTCACTAGCACCATATCACCGTCTGCGAACTCTATCGGTCTGCGACTAGCATCAGCCCAGTGTTTCTGTCTGTCTTGAGCTACTCTGAGCCTGTCTCTGATCATCCCGACTTTCTCTGCTGCATCCGTGATCATCTCTGGCCCAAGCATAACTCTGTCTCTAACATCATCCCAAAAGAGCGGTATGCGGCATCGTCGTCCATATAGCGCCTCGAAAGGAGACATACCGATACTGGCTTGGTAGCTGTTGTTGTATGAAAACTCTACCAAGTACAGATGGCTCTTCCATGATCCTCCGAAGTCCAGCATGCAGGTCCTCAGCATATCCTCCAGTGTCAGTATCGTCCTCTTGGACTGCCCATCTGTCTGCGGGTAGTACGCCGTACTGAACTTGAGCCTACTGCCCAACTCCTTCTGCAAGCTCCTCCAGTAGTGGGAACGTGAATCTGTTGTCTCTGTCCGATACGATGCTCACTGGCACTCCGTGTAGGCGAACTATCTGCTGCATGTATAGCTCCTGCCAACTTCTCGGTGGAAAGCCCCACCTTGAAGGGTATGAAGTGCGCACACTTCTTCAGCCTGTCCACGATGACCCTAAATGGCATCCTTCCCTCCTTGGGAACGAGGAAGCCCTGAGACGAAGTCCATCGTAATATGTTCCCACTTCTACTCGAGAATGGGTAACGGCTGCAACAAACCAGCTGGCCTCTGGCGCTCCGCCTTGACCTACTGGCAAACTAGGCATCTCGCGATGGAACGTGATACATCCCTCTTCATCCCGTGCCACCAAAGATGTTCCCGCAAGTCACGGTACATCTTGTTAGCACCAGGGTGAATAGAATATCTCGATCGGTGCGCCTCCTGCAATACTACCTCTACCAGCTCTCCCTTTGACACGCACAATCGACTGCCACTACCTCAAGGATCCATCCTCTGCTATAGTGAAGTCATCCAGCAATCCAGCTAAAGCCTGGGCTCGAAGTCTGCGAAGGCTCTCATCTGTAGACTGTGCCTCCCGGATCTGCTCCATCAAACCTAACTGAATGTCAAGCGCCATCATCTGTATCACTGATCCTGGCCGAACTAGCTCGATACCGAGCTTCTCCAGATCCTCCGCAAATGCCGATCTATCATCAGATACCATGCCATCGGATGCCTGTTCAGCGCATCCGCCACCACATTTGCCTTCCCAAGGGTGATACTGTAAATCGATGTCAAAGTCTTTCATCAACTCCAACCATCGTCTTTGCCTCATATTCAGCTCTTTCTGCGTGAACACATACTTCAAGCTTTGTGGTCAGTAAGATTTCCACACGCTCTCCGTATAAGTAATGTTTCCATAACTTGAGTGCAAAGATCAACGCAGCTAACTCTAGGTCATGGGTAGGATAATTCCGCTCATGAGTCTGTAATTGCCTGGATGCATAAGCAATCACTTTCATATGCTGCTGTAGGACACATCCTAGCCCCTTCCTAGAAGCATCGTTGTATATGGTGAAACCTCCAGAACCTGAAGGTAATGTCAGAACTGGAGCGGTCGTCAGCCTCCTCTTTCCGCTCCTCAAACGCTTCCTGGCAGTCCTCTGACCAAATATACTCTGCGTCCTTCCGCGTCAGCTTCGTCATGGGTTCAGCTATCCTAGCAAAGTCCTGGACGAACTTTCTATAATAGCCTGCTAAACCCAGAAAGCTCCTGATCTCTGAAACTGATGTCGGAGCCTTCCATGTCTTAACTGCAGCAATCTTCCTGGGATCCACCGAGATTCCATCTCCAGTGACTACATGGCCGAGAAACTCCACTCGGTCTAAAAAGAACTCGCACTTCGGCAATTTGGCAAACAATCTTTCCTGCCTCAGAATCTCCAAAACTATCTGCAAGTGCTCTGCATGCTCCTCCGGTGTCTTCGAGTATATCAGGATGTCGTCGATAAACACTACGACGAACTTATCCAGATACTGGTGGAATATCTTATTCATCAAATTCATAAAGACAGCTGGTATATTTGTGAGACCAAATGGCATCACCAGAAACTCGTACTTGCCCGTACTTCGTGTTGAACGCCGTCTTCTGGATGTCTGCTGCTCTAACCTTCACCTGGTGGTACCCGGATCTCAAGTCTATCCTGGAAAACACCTTCGCCCCGCTCAACTGATCGAACAAATCATCTATCCTGGACAGAGGATATTTGTTCTTGATGGTGATGGCATTCAACGCCCGGTAGTCAATACACAACCGAACCGTACCATCCTTCTTAGGCACAAAGAGCACTAGCGCTCCCCATAGAGAAGCACTGGATCGAATGAAACCCTTTTTCAATAGGTCATCAATCTGCTCTTTCATCTCTACGGCCTCCTTGGGATTCACTCTATAGCAAGCCCGGGATACTGGTGATGAACCCGGTACTAAATCTATAGTAAACTCCACATCTCTGTCAGGCGGAAGCCCTGGAAGATCCTCTGGGAATACATCCATAAACTTCCTAATGATAGGGTGTGGCGGTGCTACGTCTCCATCTGTCGCACAATAGTTCGGCTCTAGGCTGATCTCCGGCCCTGTCCTCCTGACACTGAATGGTGCTATGCCTAGGGGACTGAACAAAATACTACCCTCATAAAAATCTATAGATGCATGGGCATAGCTAAGCCAGTCTATCCCTAATATGATATCATAACCGGGGAGTGGCATCACAAAGAATCGTCCCCTGAACTCTTTCCTGGCTATAAAAATAGAACATCTATAGATAGCTCTAATAGGCACTGGTCCTCCTCCCGTCATCACTCTACTAATCTTCGCAGTAGGTGTAGCTACTAGATGGTGTTTATGAATAAACTCTAATGATAGGAAGCTATGAGATGCACCAGAATCAAACAAACATAGAGCTAAAAAAGTATACAAATAAACATGACCTGTAATGACGTCAGCTAAGTAATCTGGCTCCGAAACCTGCTCCGGCTCCGGCTCGAGAGATAGACTATAAACCTTCCCCTGAGGTCCCTTCTGCTGCTGCAGATGCTGCCCAAACCTCTGCTGCTGAGTCGAAAGTGTCCTCTAGGTCCCTTGGCTGCGGGGCAGTCCCGAATCTGATGGGTGGCAGACCCACAAACCAAGCACTGCTTCAACCTCTTCCTGCAGATGGAGTTGTCGTGCCCTGGTCTTCCGCAGAAAGAACATATAGCTCCCCTCTGCTGGTGTCGGGGGTCCCGGGGCTCTAACTGGCGGGGTCGGATGATGTGATGTAGGGGGACGGTAAGTCTGCTGGTGCAGCGTCGGTGCTCTCTGCTGGAAAGCCTGACGCTTGGATGGTCCCTCGAGGTGTACAGAAGCCGGCCTCTTGCTAGACAGAAGACGCTCCTCAATGCTCCGGGCCAACTCTAGGCTCTGGTAGTAGTCAGTTGTACCGTTCGCCACTATAAGAATGCCGATGTCTGGAACTAGACCCTGGCAAAACGTACGGGTCATCTCCTCTGGATCTGTAACCAGACTAGAAGCGAAACGGCTCAGACAACTAAACTCTGTCGCATACTCGTCAACAGAACGGTTCTCCTGCTGGATGTTCTGGAATCGTAGCCCCATGGCTACTCTAGCAGTGGTCGAGAAGAATTTTTTCTTGAACTGGGTCTTGAACTGATCCCAAGTGGCTCTCCCTCTCGCAAACAACGGCTCATTCCGGAACCAGACTCCTGCCAAGTCTATCAGCAGAAATCTTGCAGCCTCGACCTGGAGGTCATCCGGCATCCTAACTCCAAGGAGCTTCCTCTCTACCGAGTCTGGCCAGTCATCTGCTACTACTATGCCCTCAGTCCTTGAGAACTCCTTAGGATTCAGACCCATGAAGTCCTTGATCATCCCTGCTCTCTGCTGTGGCTCTACAGGTGGTGGGACCACGGTACGTTCCTCATAACGCTCCATGCTCTGGCGGAGTAGGGTAGTCTGCTCCTGATGGGTTGTTAGGAACCCCTGGATCATAGTGAGCAGTTGGTTCCCGTCGAGTGTGACGGAAGCCTGGGTAAGTATAATGATAGAGGATGGTGGAAGTATTGGGTCCTGCTGGGCATGTGATGTGGAAGGTGGTGGAGGCATCTGGGTTTGTGGATCTGTAGAGTGGGAGAATGTGGTAGGTGGAGGTGGGGGTGTATCAGTCAACTGGTCAGCTGACTGGATATGGAGTGTGCCATTCTCAGGTGTAACATACTGGGATGAACGAGTAAGCACCATCTAATTACAATAAAAAGCACTTATAAGGACTTGTTTAAAGTAAGCAATCACAGGCAAGAAAATCTAATTATAATAGCAAGTATGTGATGTATTTCCTATGTTGCAATCCTAGCATTCCTCTAGGTGTTCTAAGCGTCATTCCTAATATTGTCTAATTACCTTAAGTTCCTAATTGCAGGCATGCTTGGTACAATAACGTAACCAAACAATTTAGTCTCGGAGACCTGCATGGGCCACCACTAAAAACATGTCATGACCCGTTACCCAAATTGTTGGACCGGGCCGAGTCATGTCCAGCCTGCATTTGGGGTAAAACGCAGTAAATTGTTCTAGAGATAACAAGATAAGACTAAATGTGCTAACAGTTCTATAAGTGAATAAAAGTCATAAATGCTCCAAACACAAAAGTCGTCTCATATAGTAAAATATCCAAAGTACAAGTCTGAAATATAAAATTGGATACATGTCCAGTTACAAAATACGTAGTCTAATACATGACTACACTAAGTATCCCAAGTGACTACGCAAACTAGGCGAATTTTCCCGCAGGAACATTTTCGTAAAGCAAAGCCGGGTCCTCGGCAGTATCTCCATAATATGAGTCGCAGAGTAACTCATCCTCAGTAAGGACACCTACAACGTTATCCTGTCAGGACGGAGCAAGTACTGAAACTAACAACTCGCATATGAAACATGGAAATGAACTAGGAGAAAATAACTAGAAACATGGTATCACATAGTCTATCATGGCAAAGATACATATGTCATAAAGACAGATGTATATGTAATGTTTAAAACTGTAGCAGGTACGTGATCGTCAATAGGTGTACAATGTACTGTGGTACATGTAAATAAAATGTACATACGTACAAGTCAACAAGCATAGGTGTACATCCGTACAGAAATGCGGGATAATGGCCTGCGGCAAGGTATGCATATAAAATGCGACCTCGCTCGCTACTATAGGGGGGCATGATCACGTACTCGACTGTCAGTTTCCCTATAACCATATTCTAATCATGTGAGAGATACATAAAGACTGTTCTAAGCATGGTAGTAATGGAAGTACAACATGTGACATTTTAACTTGCTACCCCCAAGGACCAGCATTTAGCATGGTTGGATTTGCAGTTCATTTATGTGACAGTATGTAAAGTTTGTAGAAAGTACTTGCCTCTAGCAAAATAAAGCAAAGCAAGCTGCGATAAAAGTGCTATAGATGTCTGGTAACTCGTTATTGTAGAAATAAATACATAAATTTAGTTTTGACACTAAGCTAAAACACTAGGACACTATTTGGTGCAACACGACTTGTGACTGGACACCTAGCCAAATGATAACTTTAGCATAGGAGACCAATGTGGGGTGACACACTACTATAACTAACTTTCTAGGGTCTTTACACTAGTGAGGGGTGAGGTTCAAAATGACTAAAACTCAAAATAACACAAAAAGTTGCAAGTCGTAATTATTTAATAAATAAATCAAATGAACATTGTGTTCCAACAATTTTTGAGATAGACAAAAAGCTTAATTTTACATAAAATAAAGTACCAAAATGATCCTTGTTAATTATAGAAATTTATTATAATTTTTCTGGAATTTATTAACCAGTACGTATATTTTATAAAAATCAATTTTCCTAAGTACACAGAAAATTAGTTTTGGTTTCATATGCCAAAATAGTGGCTAAACTGTAAATTAAATACTATCAAAATTATACTAAATTAGCTAAATTAACATAGTATCTAAATACTATTTTTCCATAATTTTAACAGCAATTTAAGTATTTTTAGAAATTCGAAAACAGCATTGCACACAATCTGAAATTAAATAATTAATTATCTGCGTATTTTGTCCATGTACATAGTTTGAACCAAAGTTCAAACACAGGACCCAAGGCCATGAATCAAGTCCAATATGACTTGTACAAGTCTTGAATGTGTGAAAACACATTTGGACCCAAAAATCCATGCTAGGCTTGGACACCAAATGGTTGCAGTAATTTAAATACACCAAAAAATATAAGGACGTAAAAATACATAATAAATACTAATATTTTAATAGGGCAAAATTATACATAATGGTCATATAAATATGACAAGTAATATTTACATAATAATAATTTACACTAGGTATAGTGAAATACATATATATAATACGTATCTACAATATTTATATATATACATATAAATATATATAGATATTTACATAATGGATATATACATACATATGTTAAAAATATATATATATATATATATATCTATATATATATATATATATATATATATATATATATATATATATATATATAAGAAAATACTTAACTATAAAGTATATATATATATATACAAATATTGTATACATATATATATAGTATATATATAATATATATATATTATATATTATATATATATAATAATATATATATATATATATATATAATATATATATATATATATATATATATAATATACTTTATAGTTAAGTATTTTCTATATATATATATATAATATATATATATATATAATATCTATATAATTATATATATATATTATATAATATATATATATATTATATATAATAATATATATACACATAACATATATACATATATACATATATTACATAAATACATATCTATACATATATATACTACATATTATAATAAAGTACTAATATAATATATATATTATATATATATATATATATATATAAAAGTATATACATACAGTATACAATCTATATAATACAGTATATATAATAATACATATATATATATATATACAAATACATGTATATACATATATATATATATATATAAATATATATATATATAAATAACAAAAAGAAAAAGGAAAAGGAAAAGAAAAAGAAATAGAAACAACAGCACAGGGGCTCGAACTCAGCCCACTGAGCGCGCGCGAGGGGAGGTTTCTGACTGGGTCGGGCTGGCCAGGGGGTCAGCCCGTGGCTTGTGTTAGGATTAGGTCTTTAGTTTAATTTATTTAGGTTTAAGTATTTAATATATAAAAAAAATAATAACAATCCTGTGTCCGGACAGTTAGGGACACAGGAGTCTAGGTGTCCGGGTCGATTACGACACGCACGACACGTTTGTGCTGTGTCCAGTCCTACCCTCGTGCTCGCCAGGACACGGCGAACCACATACGTGAGCACGAGACTCACTTGACACGGAATCGACACTGCAACTTACGTGTCCGTCTTCGATAGGGGGTTTCGGGTGTGCTGGATGGCGGAGGAGTGGTCGGGGCGGTGGCGCTCGGGTGGCGCTGGGTGCGGCTCGTCGCGGCGCGTCGGATGATGGTGGTTGCGGGCGGTGGCGCTCGTCGTGGGGCCTATACGAGGCTCGCCGGAGTTATGGTTAGGGTTTCGAGTCGTCGGGGAAGAAAGGGGGCTATGGTCGGCTGTGATGGGTCGGGGAGAGTGGTGGTTGGGTCGGGGAGAGTGTGGGGGTTTTTATAAGGGGGTTAAGGCGGTCGGGCTGGCCGAAAATGGCGGGGGCAGGCCAGTCGTGGCGGTCGTCGGGCAGTCGGGGGGCAGCCCGGTCGTCGGGGGTGGGTAGAATAGGTTTTACAGGAAACCCCCTAGACTTTAGGTTATTACACTAAGGTCCCTAACAGACTAAATGTAAATATAAAATTTGCATTCCACATTTAAAAACAATTGATTAATTACAAACTGCATTTGTAACAATTTAATAAATTACATAACTATATTAAAACAATTCTAAAAATTAAAAATGTTATTAAAATATTTAAATTAATTACAAAATAATATTTTTGTATTTAAAACTCATTTAAAAATTATTTAAAAATTCTAGAAAAATTTCTAAAAATCATAATAAATATTTTAAGGCTAAATATGACATTTAAAAATTAATTAACACTAATTAAATAAATTTTGAAAAACAGGGGCTTACAGTAGGTTGAAGGGCTTTCATAATTGAACCCTAACATTATGTTCTCCTAATTCAACATTATGAATTTTCTCATTTGGTCCACACCTTTCAAAGACAATTCCCTCGACAACAATATTTTCTTTTGTGCCCACTGCTAGCTTACATTTGGTTCCCTAAACAAAATAAGAAACAGTTATTTCTGGATATAATTACTACACGTTATAAGTTGTTGAATAAAGATTATGTATTGAATATATGTACTTTCCATGCCAATGTTCGATGTAGGATATGGTATATCTTTTTGCTCGCTTAACTTTCTATTCTATTTCACCTTTTTTAAAAAGATAGAAGATCAAAAAGCATATTAGAATAAACATAGAGAAAAATAGAAGAATAAAAGCTTATTAGACAAAATTGAACTAATTGCAATAAGCATTACCTTAGAACCATATGATGGACTCTTGTTTCCAAGAGACTTGTGTTCATTCTTACGAGACATTATATAGTTCCTATTACCACTTCCTTTGGTATTGGAAGCAATCTTCTCAGATGTTTGTGAAGCTCCTAGGGCTTGAAATTCTTTTAGCATGATCTCCAATTCTTGTCTCCGTTTACGCTCCTCTTCCAATTGGGACTTGAGTAGTTCATTTTGTTTTTTAACTCCCCGTTTTGGAAGCTTGAAATAGGTTATTGGTGTCGGTCCTAATCCCAAACCCCGAATACCTCCCGAATGCTCGGGAGTGCCCAACGCCAAGGTTAGAATATCCGAAGCTCCTTCGGTCACCAAACTCCCATCTTCCTTTTGTTTGATGTATTCCTCCTATAAAAAGTACAAGGTTTTAGAAATATAAGCATGTTGATAAGCAGGATTCCTCTTAATATACTGGAAGATGTATACTCACCACTTTCATAGCTACGTCCTTGGTCCCATCGTCAGTAAATGTACCGTCCTTACTAACTTGTGCTTTTGTCCAAACAAAACTTCTGTCATCTATATATTTTTTCCCTAACTGTCATTGCTGTTTTGAAAGAAAAAACCACGTTATAATAATATATATGTCCACATGTAAATCATGTTAACTGATATACAAATATGCATTACCAGCTCCTCTTTAAGACCGGCATATCCCTTCCTGCTTAAACGATGAGAAAACTTGTCCTTGGCTCTCCGTGCACTTTGCTCCTTGCTCATTTTCTTATGATTACAACACATGAAGGTAGAGAAGAAATAAGATTTATATAATAGGGACCTAGTCATCCTTGTTATGCATAAAAAAATAATTTTGACAAGTTAACCTTAAATTTTGCAGACAGTCTGCTTTTGACGAATTCTTCCCACACAGATTGTTTCAAGATCCCTGAGTATTTTGGTGGAAGGTGCTTGAGAAGCTCAAGATTGCCCTCATTCGGATAAATCCAATGCTTGTTGAGTTGACCTTTGAATGCCCTCCAACTCCGAGCCATGGATGCTCACACAAAGGCTTTACTATTTGGATCCAAGTCAAATTTGGCCTACAACATAAAATAAATATTCAACATCTATACATGAGTGCATAACATAGTACATAATATGTAAAGCATTCCAGTCTGAAAAAGTTCAGACTTGAATTCAAGCATTCAATGGTGTAGTGAACAAGTGAATTCAAGTATGAACTTAGTTCACTTATCTGAACTTGATGTACAGACCTGAGCCCTCTATGTGTAGGCAATGCATATATGCAAGAGGGAATCTGCAGTGCATGACATTAAGTGCACTTCTCAAAAAAAAAATATAATATTCCAACCCCTGGGCGCAGGCACCAAATTGATTCATAAAAAAAGCAAGATCATCCAAAAGTTATAGCCTTTAAAGAATTTTGGTGGACATCACTTCTTGTTAAGCAAAAGAAAATAAGGTAATCGCTGTCATGTGTCAAGTATGAACCTTTTCATATAATAAATAGATGGAGGTATCTTGAATTCAGATACCAAGAGTCACCACAAAATTCACTTATCCAGATGTTGCTGTAACCAAGAGACTGAGCTCTCATGGTAAGCACTGAACTGAATGGCAATCCACTTATCCATATGTGGGCTGAACCAATATCAAACCACACATACCAGAGTCACCACAAAATTCGATACAATAAGATTCAAACTAAAACCAAAGGGCAGTTCTCTACTCCTAACACACATTACTATCAATGTACATACCTGAATATGGAAGAGAAAGAAGCATATATATATATATATATATATATATATATATATATATATATATATTATATATATATATATATATATATATATATATATATATATATATATATATTAAAAAAAATATATATATATATATATATATATATGTTTTACCTAAAGAGGAAGAAGCATATGTTTTACCTAAATAGCAGCCCATAAGCTCTTTTAACTGATTCTGGCACTTTATGCCAATTTGGATAAGTTATTTTTACTAAGGACTTTACTGTGATGCCACAGTAAGTTGCCAAATTAATTTTCCTTCACCAATTGGTTGTCCAACATCGTTATAAATGATCTTTATCCTCTTTTCATTCTCTTTGACTTTGCTGACATTTTTGGATTTGGATGCCCCTCTACCTTTTTTCCGGCTACAATTTTGTTTCCCGGAATCTTCACTGTGCTTTGTAGCATGTAACAAATTAATGGCATAATTAGATTCATATTAATCTTGCTAAAATGTGCTTGAAATAGCATGAAACATAAAATAGCCTGAAACAGATTATAGCCTGAAACATACTATAGCCTAAAACAGAATATAGCCTGAAATGTGCTTGAAATATAGCCTGAAACAGACTACAGTTTTGAGGGATTTCCATATACTCTAAGACAGAATATAGTAGCCTGAAACTGTTTGAGGGATTTCCATATACTCTGAGACAGAATATAGCCTGAAACAGACTACAGTTTCGAGATCAAAATAAAATGTGCTTGAAATAGCATGAAACATAAAATATAGTAGCTTGCAACAACATATTAAGACAATTCTAGATCAAAATAGACTACAGTTTCTCCCATATACTCTGAGATCAAAATAGACTACAGTTTCGAGAAAAAAACACATATTAAGACAATAAAGATGAGGAATTTCCATGAAACAGTTCTCAAAATAGACTACTACGTAATTTTCACTTGCAGCAACATTTCAGACTTGCAGCAACATTCATTAAACAATTCACTTGCAGCAACATTTCAACAAGAAGATTTGGACTGTGCGATCCAAGTTCCCTTGCAATCTTCACGTAAATAGGTCGAGGGTGATTCATCAACAACATCAAATGACTCAAAATCTGGTACTTTATTGTAAGTTTCATTTGTAACAAAACAATCGATTCCCTTATCATCATTTTCTTCATTATAATAAATCCTTTGAGGAGTCGATAAAACGATTGACCAATTATCATCCAATTGATCGGAAACATAAAATACTTGCTTTATTTGAGAGGGCAAAACAAAAGAGTCAGACTTGTGGCCAACTCTACCAAGCTCCACCAATGTAAAACCAAGTTCATCAACCTTAACACCATTCTTGTTGTCAACCCAATCACACTTGAAGACGGAAAATCCAGAAGGAGAAATAGTCAAGCAACCAAATCTCTTTGATAACATCGTAAAATGTCATATCTGAGATGATGGGATTGTTGTCCTTTGTGCTAGCAACTTGAAAAGTTTTTGCCACTAGAGTCACTCCACTGTTTTGCTTGACTCGTACATCCTCACGATCTTTCGTTTGATAGTGACACCCATTAATTGCATAACCTGGAAACTTAGTCACGTGATGTCGAGGTCCTTGAGCTATCCATTTTAATTCATCAGAGACATTGCTAGTTGGGTCTTCTTGCGCAGTCTCAACCTGTCATTTTTTTCTAAGTTCAATATTTTATTTTCACTAAGTAGAACATAAAATATAGTATCTTAATCAATACCCTTGATCGTAACCAACTAATAAAGCTGCGATTGTGCTCATCTTCTAACCATTTTGCACTTTTCACTCTACGAGGGTGTAGCTTTTTAAGTAAGCCTCGTGCTCCCTATCAAGTAATAAGTAGAATTTTGCTAATTACAAAGCAAAATATAAAAAAAGATGTGCTTGGTCCAAAGATAAAACTAATTAAAGAGTAATATAGACATCTTTACTCGATATAAGGTTGAACATCATTTGTGTTGTGCAACATATAAAGATTTGCTTCGTCCAAAGATAAGCGGTCAACTTTACAGATATTTTCTTTTCCTATAGGTTTTTCCTCATTCTTCATAGAAGGAACTCCGATGGCGGGTTGTTCTTCTAGATATTCTGAACAAAACTCAATGGCTTTCTCTGCGATATAATACTGTGCATTACACCCTTCAGGACGATTCTTATTTCTCATATAACCCTTCATCACACCCATAAACCTATAATGAACAAATGATAAAGATAAAAATGATTACACAAACATCAATCATGTTACTACATAATGAAAACCAAAGTTCAGACTAGACCAACCTCTCTGGTGGGTACATCTATCGGAGGAAAACCAGATCGCCAAGTTTGACCTCCCTGACAAGGTGCACCATTAGATGTACCATTATGTCAAATAATAATGGTGGAAAATATTTTTCCAATAAGCACAATGTGATCACAAGTTTATTTTGGATATCATGCAATTTTTTTACATTCACGACTTTGGCACAAAGGGCATTAAAGAAGAAACATACTCGTATAATAGCACATCTCACATGCTTTGGCAACACACCACGTATTGCAACAGGAAGTAGTTGTTGCATTAGAGCATGACAATCATGGGATTTGAGACCATATAACTTTAGATCTTCCATTGAGACATTAGATCTAAAATTCGAAGAGTAACCATCTGGAACCTTAAGGTCATGCAAAGTTTGACACACTATTCTTTTCTCTTGCCTCGATAAAGAATAACATGCAGCTGGAAGATAAATACCATTTTTCTTATTATGAGGTGCCAATTCTTTCTTTAAGCCCATCTCTACAAGATCTTTGCGACTATTGATCCCATCTTTTATTTTTCCAGGAATATTTAATAGGGTCCCAATGATACTATCGCAGACATTCTTCTCAATGTGCATGACTTCCAAGTTATGTCTAATAGGAAGATATCTCCAATACTCTAGCTCAAAAAATGGATTTCTTCTTCCAACAACTTGTAACTTTGTCTTTTTGTACTTTTTTTCCTCTTCTTTGGTGTCAATTTCTTTTGCACTTCTGCTTCCCTTCTTCTTCTTTGAAGTCTTCTTCTCTGATATCTTTTTCTGGAACATCTTTTTGCCCCCAAGAAACGTCAATTCTTGCAACCTTTATTAATATTTGTTCCCCACTTAATGGTTCATGATAAGTTCCGAACTCTTTGTCACCATTAAATGCCTTTCTTTGTGAACGAAAAGAATGGTTATGCAGCAAATACCTTCTATGACCAGTATAAATGTTCTTGTTACAATGTTTCAATCTATCTGAATAAGTATTTTCGTTGCATATTGGACAAGCAAAATATCCTTTCACACAACAACCAGACAAGTTGCCATATGCAGGAAAATCGTTCACAGTCCATAACAATACAGTTCTCAATGTAAAAGATTCTTGTCGATAGGCGTCGTAAGTCACAACTCCATCCTTCCACAGCAACTGGAGATCCTCAATCAATGGTGCTAAGTAAAGATCGATGTCATTTCCAGGTTGTTGGGGGCCTGATATCAACAATGTCAACAATGTGAACTTTCTCTTCATACACAACCAAGGTGGTAAATTATAAGTATTTAGCATTACATGCCAACAACTGTACCTACTACTGAGTTAACTAAATGGATTAATACCATCGGCTGAAAGAGAGAGTCGAAGGTTTCTTGTTTCTGCTGCAAAATCTAAAAATTTATCATCAATTGTCTTCCACGTCGGTGAATCTGCGGGATGACGCAATTGGCCATCAACTTCCCTTCCGTCTACATGCCATGTCAAATTCTTTGATGTTTGTACCGATCGAAACTACCTTTTAAAGCATAAAATGGGTGGAAAGTAACATAGAACTTTAGCTGGGATGCCCTTCTTTTGCTCTTCCTGACTTTGTTCAGACATATTCTTCTTTACCTTATATCTCGACGTTCCATACGTAGGACATGAGGTTGCATTTTCATAATCTTTTCTATAAAGTATGCAATCATTCGGACATGCATGTATTCTCTTATATCCCATTCCAAATATTGAGAAGCAACTCTTAGCCTCCCTAGTAGTTACAGGCAATTCATTTTCTTCCGGGAAGCATGTCGGCGAACAATGTCAACACATCTGAAAAGCTTTTATCACTCCAACCACTCTTGGCCTTGATACTAAAGAGCTTCACTGTCGCAGATAGCTTTGTATACTTTTTACAACCATTATACAATGGTTTCTTAGCATCATCAAGCAATGAATTAAAGTTCTCTTCATCATCTCCTTCAATGTCGTTCCTTTTTAATGCATGAAACATCTCTAGTGTATCTGCCACATCATTTAAAGTATCCATATCATAGTCCTTATAAATAGACGCACATGTATCCTCACACACTTTAGGATCAACTTTCCCCATGCCATATCCATATAGTATACCTTGGATCGATATCAACTGTTGTCAAATGAAAATTTCACATCTTCTAAACTCAGACTATAGAGATTCTCACACTCATTACATGGACATCTAATGAAGTCGAGATCATCCCCACTAGCTTTAACATGCTCCATAAATTCATCAACTCCGACTCTATATTCTTCCGATAATAGGTGCTTTAGTCATCCAGATCTATTCCTCTAGTATAATAAAGCAAAACACCGAGTAAGTGATTGTAACTTGAAAGTTTTATTTCAAGCTGAATGCAGAGAAGATTGATTCCAGAATGGCCAATGTGAAGTAGATATGGCCAATAAATTCAGACTCATAAAAGTGGAGAAGGTTGATTCCAGAATATAACTTTAATTGCTAGAGTTAAAAAAGAAGAAGAACAGGACTTAGGAATAGTTCATTTGGTTATTATAAAACAGAAAATGGTTTACAATTCCCTATATGTGCATACGGGTATAAAAGGTAACAAGATGTCAAAATATGTAAGAATATATATTGAGAAAGTTTATATGAATCATCTACATAACTACAAAAGAGGGTCAAATAAACCTAAAAAAAGAGTTGGTCAACGCTCACATCCAACATGACCGATATCATTTAATCTAAAGATGTACAGTCAAACAATTACAAATTAATGTCAAAGATCCATCCCACCCTCAATGCATGAGCAACTGTGCACACTGTAAAAAATAAGTTGTATTGCAAGGACTTGATTTAAAGACAATATGACATGGCACATACACAGACACGGTACCGATTTTTGCGTGACCTGGAGTAATTTTGAGTGTAAAAATGTCGTGTTCAACATGTATCATACACGACGTTACAGGGACATTGATCTCTTTTTTGTCCATGATTTCTAGAAAATAGGGCAATTGAAAAGAACGTGTCTCCATGAATCAAAACAAACCTTGCTATCCGAACGTGTCTCCATGAAGTTCAACTTGTAAGTATTCGTCCGAAAGCAATGGAATTAACATCCTTCCACACTGCAAGAACCAACAAAGAAAGAAACAAGAAGATGAACCAATGCGCGGACAAAGAAAATGCCTCACAAATTAGTAAAAAATAGAAAATTTATTAAAGATTTCCAAACATGCATTCAAAGATTTCAGCCATCTTTTGAAAACTAGAAAATAGAAAATAGGTCAAAAATTAGGTCAAAATTTAGGGCATTTTACTAAAATTATGTCGAGGCAGAATTTAGGACATAAATAAGAAATAATTGAGACATAATTTAGGAAAAACCTTGGGGAGCGGGCAGCGGGCTGAGGGGAGTTGGGGAGCGAGTAGCGGGCTGAGGGGAGTTCGGGAGCGGGGAGCGGGCTGAGGGGAGTTCGGGAGAGGGGGGTAGGCTGAAGGGAGTTGGGGAGTGGGAGGAGAAAGAGAGAAGGAGAAGGGGTTTAGACTTTTACTTAAGTGCGGGAGTAAGTGCGGGTGAGTCGAGGTTTCGACTTAAAATTTGGTGTATTTTTTTTATAACGCTCGTATCACTGAGAGACAATCAATAACGTTTATATCGAAAACCGTCAAAGAATATAGTCTTGCTGAACTTTGATGACGCTTCTTTATCAGCCGTCATGAAATCCACTTATTAAGCGTCATTAATAGGTCTTTTTGTTGTAGTGTATTCACTCATAAAACAAACCTAATATAATTAGGTATCACGTTGATACTCAAGTATCAAATTGATACTCAAGTATATATCGCATTGATCAATCAATTACCTTAGTAATCTAAAACTACTACACCTATTTATTTCATGTTCGTATCCCGTCAAATTTCTAAAACTACTATACCGATAAATTTTATTTATCTACTATACCCACTACTATACCGATAAATTTCAAACACAAAATTGAAATTGAAACCCTAGAACATGTTGAGAAAATACAAACAAAGCATAAATAAAAATAAATACAAATTAGGGTTTAGGTTTCGGACCTTAAAGAGGGTGGTCACGGAGAGGATCGGAGAAGGGGGGACGTAGGAGGGGGGGTCGTCGGAGGGGGGGTCGCCGGAGAGGGGCACGACGGAGGAGCAGAAGAGGGAGGGGGTATCGGGTTTCGAAGGAGGAGAAGAGGGGGGACGGAGTGGGGGAGCACGCCGGAGGGAGGTGGTTGCCGGAGGTGGGGGCTCGACGGAGGAGGAGAAGAGGGGGTGGTTAGGGAGTTCGATCGGAGGAGGAGAAGAGGGAGGGGCGGAGTGGGGGAGGGCGCCGGAGGGGGCCGTCGGAGGGGGGCCGCCGGAGGGGGGTCGCCGGAGGGGGCCGCAGTCGGGGGGTGATCGCCGGTCGGGAGGGAGAGAGAGAGGGGAGGAGGGAGAAGGATTTTGAGAGTGGGAGAGAGATTGGAAAATTTTTGAAATTTAAAAAACTTTCGAATTTTCACAGCAAATTAGCGACGGAAATTTTTCGTCGCTACGCCGTCGCTACATGAAAATGTCGACATTTACAGCAGCTTAGCGACGTATATATCTGTCGCTAATCAGTCGGTTGACCTATGCCGTCGCTAAATGGTCGTTGATCCGTCGCTAAACTTATAAAAAAAAAATTAAGTGAAAAAATTCGTCGCCCGTAAGTCGCTTGTCGGTCGCTAATTGGCGATGATTACGCCGTCGCTATTTGCCTGTATTTTGGTAGTGAAAATTTCTAATTTTCTTCATTTTCTTCTCCTAAAATCCTTAAAAAGGATTCCGCGAAGTAAGACATGTGAAGAAGGCCATGACTGCAGACTCTCTCTCTCTCTCTCTCTCTCTGGCCTCTACTTGAGCCTTGATCCAAAGAGGAGACGAAAAAGTGAGATAGAGGTATCAATGTGAACCTGATATTTTAGCAAGACTTTCATTTTTAGAATTGAAATGTTTTTGAACTTTTGTTCCTCGTGATTTTGGCTTTATTAGGTTTTTTGAGTTCCTTCTGTTGTTAATGATTGAGGACAATATCTCTTTGCCCGCCGTCTTTTCAATGAGGAGTTCTATTGATGTAGTTTATTTTTCAAAGTTTCAAGTTATATTTACATATAATCTACTTTGCACAGACTTAAAATTTTGCATCTTTTAAAAATTAGTTTACATATTGTTTGTATTAGATCTTCGATCATCCTTCGTAATATTTCTATTTATGCACATTTTTATAGTAACTAAGTTTCAGTCAGCTTCTGTAGTATATTTAGCTCACTACGTGTTGTAAGTTATAATTTATCCCACGTTGGTGTTGAATACCGATGAGCCGATGGCGATGAGTCTTTTCATCTATCTTTGCACTTAAGATTTCACACTTAAAATTATATGTTGTTCCTAGTGTTGAATATCTTTTCTCGTAATCTTTGCACTTAAAATTTCACAATGATTTGGTTTTCAAACTGAAATGTTTTGTAGCTTTTGTTCCTCTTGAAACTTTTATTCCTCCTGATTTTGGTTTTTTTTTTTTTTTATGTTTCTTGAGTTTTTCTATTGTTGATAAATTGGACAAACAAGTCCATATATCTCAATCCTAGTACTGAAAAAACATAAACAAGAAATGTTAAATAACATATTGCATCGGAGATTTTTTTTTAAACTACAAAAGTAGTATTACCATTTGCCAGGATATATTCTTGATGCAAAATTTAAGGTTAGCTGGCATGAATCATACATCAATTTAAAAGGGTTCACTTCGGTTTATTGTATCATGCAAAAAAAAATTGATATTTTATTTCTTTTTCTTTTTTGAAGAAGGGGCATCATTTTGTATTTCATCATGGGCATCAAAATGTTCCGGATCGGCCCCGACCACAAGAGCCATTCAAGTTACGTAAATATTATTATAAGTTATTATAGCATTTTTGGATAAATTTAATATTTTTTTCTACCTACCACAACAGTACATACCATTGATCATTGATGCATGCTACTGTCCCAGTGCCGACCAAACCATAAAGTGTGTTCGTCCTGTGCAGATTCCTCTCCCACTGCCTACCAAACCAAACACAAGTACACAACTGCCAGCAGTTAATATATTAAATATACGAAAATTTTCACTGAAACCACAATAAAATTATAAAATTATACGTACAGCACAATATTTCAATAATTGTACATGGAGCATAAGAACGCCCATCGGAAACACGTTCTCGTTAAAATATGATTTGAATATTGTGGGGGTGACGGATGTTAGCCAGAAGACGACGTGTATATATATAAAACGTCCATCCGAAGGGCGTTTTTTTGAGAAAAACGCTCTTACAAAGGGCGTTTCCAGGCTGACGTGGCTCCCCATGATTCGTTCTGCCTGCTCTGCCGCTCCCTTTGACTCACGCACGCTGGCACGTTTTACGAAGCGATTTAAATGCATGCAGACAGCAGCTTTGGCACGCTGGCACGTTTTACGTAGCGATATCAGTGCGACACCAAGTTAACGTTAGCTACTCTATTAGTTAACGTTAGCTAGACTGTTTCCTCTCACCGAGCAGCCTACATCATCTATCTCCTTAAAAAAGAAAAAAAATTTGTAAAGGTCACGTCAACTGAAAAAAAGTCACGTCAACTGCATAGAAAAAAGGGAAAAGAAAGTATATGTCAGAAGAAAGCGCCCTTAAGAAGGACGTTTTCCTTGGAAAACATTTTCATCTGACATATATTTTTCCATTCCATGAACTAACGTCTGTCGTTCGTAGAAGAAGAAAACAAAATAAAAAATATTAAAAAATAAATAAAAGGCAAAACGCCTATCCTATGGGCGTTCTCATGCCTTAAATGAAATTTCGTGAAAAGTTGTGTTCTCTCTAGAATATATAATAATATTTATGCTCTACATGAAAATTTTAGTTAAATATAGCATTGATATCGATCTACACATGTACTATCGCAGCACCGCTACGTAAGTAAAGAAAATATATACTGTCAAAAAGGAAAAAAAAAGTACTAATTAGGATGAAGATTTTATACCAGTCTCTCTTACATTTACTACGGGGACGTTTGGTATGCGGAATACTATATGGCCAAAAGCGACAAAAACGACAAAAAATCGGTAAAAACGACAAAAAAAGTGACAAAAATGACAAAAAAGACATAAAATCAGTAAAAATGACCAAAAAGCGACAAAAACGACAAAAAATACTAAAAATCGGTAAAAGCAACATAAAAAGCTACAAAAATGACAAAAAATTGCTTAAAACGACAAAAATTGACAAAAAAGCGACGAAAACGACAGAAAAGGACAAAAATTGGATAAAAACGACAAAAAAATAATCAAAAAGTGACAAAAAAATGGGTAAAAACGACAAAAAATTGCTTAAAACGATAAAAAAATTGGTAAAAACGACAAAAAAGCAATAAAAACGACAAAAAATAATCAAAAAGTGACAAAAAAGACAAAAAGGGTAAAAACGACAAAAAATTGCTTTAAACGACAAAAAATTGGTAAAAATAACAAAAAATTGGTAAAAACGAAAAAAAAAAAAAGCGATAAAACGACAAAAAATATCAAAAAGTGACAAAAAAAAGACAAAACATTGGTAAAAAACGAAAAAAAAAGCGATAAAAACGACAAAAAATAATTAAAAAGTGACCAAAAAGACAAAAAAGGGTAAAAACGACAAAAAATCGCTTTAAAACGACAAAAAATTGTTAAAAACGACAAAAATGACAAAAAAGCGATAAAAAACGACAAAAAATAATCAAAAAAGTGACAAAAAAGACAAAAAATGGGTAAAAACGACAAAAAAAATCGCTTAAAACGACCAAAAAATGGTAAAAACGACAAAAAAATGACAAAAAAGAAGCGATAAAACGACAAAAAAAAGAAAAAATGTTCAAAACTAATCAAAATTGATCAAAAAAGAAAAAAAAATTTGACAATTTTTTTTTGTCCGGACAAAAATAAATACCCACATATTCTCAAGGGATAGAATTCTCATGTTTTGTGGGCAAACTATTTATCCGGGTATTTATAATTTTCGGGAATAAATTTTTTATAAGCCAAACAAACGTGGTAAAAGATTCCCATCTTAAATTTTCTCAGGAATACAAAAAAATACCGCGTACCAAACGTCCCCTAAGTTTGTAGTGTAGACTATGCTCACCAGAAGCAAAACTTTTATGTCTATTTAAAGTTTTAAACATGAAAAAAAGGGTCTTCATCTACGTTAATGCCCATTTCATATATATCAGGAGAGATTTATCCCACTACTTAGAGAGGATGGAGTAAATTAATTATTCTTTAATTTTATTTAGGATTATTTAGTTTTATGATCTCGTATATTATTCAAAAATTTCATTTAGGTCTTCTCAAATTGTCCAGTTGGTAGAGGGTTTGGATCTCATCTTGACGGTTGACTTGAAGCAACCATTATATTTCGTCTAGGTTTTCATAGTATTCAAAAATTTGTTTAGGTTTAGAAACTCGTAAAATATTTTGGCATACAGGTCTCTATTTTGGATAGTCATCCCAAGTTTACAGTCAAGATAAGATCCAAATCATCTTATGAACAATATAAAAATCTAAACTCAAATTTTAAAAAATATATAAAACCTTAAAACTAAATACCCTTTTTTTTATCAGTTTGGGTTCTTTTCATGTATACCCTCTCAGTTTTGCATCTATACCCCTTAAAAATTTAATGGATATTTATCCATAATTTTTTTTTCCAACAAGGATGAATCCTTTTTCAGAACTAGTTACTTTCACGTGCATTGCACAATAAAAAAAAAGAAAAAAAAATCTACGTTATGCTTGAAATATAAAAATTTAAATTATGTTAGAATATTTAAAATATAATTTGAATATATTTTAGTTTGATTTATAATAAATATATTTTTAAACTTTTGGCTATGTGTTTAGTTAGATGATACCATTTAGTTAGTCTAAATATAATTTAAATTTTAAAATATAATTTAAACGAGAATGACCATTCTCCGTGCTAAAATTCACGGAGAATGGCGATTCTTCTTGTTAAATTAACAAAGAATAGACATTCTCCGTGTTAAAATGACGGAGAATGACCATTCTCCGTCAATTTAACAAGGAGAATGGTCATTCTCCGTCATTTTATCACGGAGCCATTCTCCGTCATTTTGACACGAAAAATGGCCATTTTATGTGGTTTTAACATGGAGAATGACCATTCTCCGTCATTTTATGACGGAGAATGGTTATTTTCTCCGTCATTTTATGACAGAGAATGGTTATTCTCCATCATTTTGACATGGATAAGGTCATTCTCCGTGGTTTTAGCACGGAGAATGGTCATTCTCCGTTTTAAAATCACGGAGAATGATGGAGAACAGTCGACAGAAATCTAAAACATAATTTTTTTTATTTTTTTTTTGTGGAAAAAAATTTGTCAGGAATAAAAATTCAAGTGTTTTCGTTTTTCTTTCAGAACGATGCTAACTTTTATGGAAAAAAAAGAGAAGAAGATATTCTCTCCACAATTGACCTAATCGTCGAAAAACTTTAAATTTCTCCACGATGATGATGATGATGATGTTGAGTGATGATCGGAGTTCGACTAGAGAAAAGCACAGTGAACTACGAACGATTTTTGCGATCTCTGCTGAAGATGAGAGCATTAAAATTCAGATATCTCGTGAGGAAGAAGAAGACGAAAATCGCAATCCAAATCTGAGTTTGTGCGAATGGTAGTTATGTATTATAAAGATGGCAATTTTGTAAATACAGAACATCTAAAGGGAATCTTGGAATATTTAACGTGAAAATATATAATTCTGGGCATTTCATAAATCCATCATGCGGCGTGGATTTTTCGTACAAACCAATCTCGAAATTGGGTTTCTCAGCAATTTCCAGATTTAATTTTAGTTTAAACAACGTGAGAAAATAACTATGGTATAATATTTTTTTTAAAACGAAAATGGTTGATAAAATATACATGACTTAGACGGCTCAATCTTGACCTGTTTTGAAGCCTCCTTGTATTAGTAGAGATAATTCTCCACATCTCTACATTTTTTTCTAAATATATAAAATCTAAAACCAAATACACAAGATAAATGTTTGAGAGAAATTTTGACTTGTCCCCCACTTTCTTTATCACATTTTATGGTGCACCCCAATGTTTTACAATAATGTAAAAAATCTCAATTTTTTACGAAAATCGTATGTGACTGACGATCAACAACTTTGACCCAAATATTTTGACCAAAATGTCCCTCCTTCCGTTGTCGTCTATCTCAAGATCCTCGCCGCTTCCCCCTCCGTCGTGCACCTTCCCGCCACGCTCTCTCCTCCCCCCTTTTTCTCCATCCTCTCCTTTTTTTCGTCGTCGTCGACAGCAGCGAGGTGAAGGTGCGCACGACAACGACAACTAGCAGGGGAAGGCGACGGCGGCAGCAGCGGCGGAGACGAGCATAGGCGAGGGCGCGCGCGGCGAGGTCAGGGGCGAGCTCGGAGGGGGGGGGGGGGCGATGGGAACAGGAAGGCGGCAGCAACAATTGCAGGGATGGGACGCACGTGGCGGCGGCATGAGCAGGGTCGTGCGCGGGGGAGGGGGGGGGTGGCGTGGAGCACACGACGGAAGGGAAGGACAGTCCATACTCCAGTAGCTAATTGGCGGTTGAGGGGAGGTGTTTAGGAACCTTTTTAAGCATGCCTCCAAGGAGGTTCGAAACTACGTCACTGTGTCGGAGTACTCCACCGCACCCAACAGGTTACGGCCACGGGGACTAATAATCAGTAACCACAGAAATTAATAATCAGTAACTACAGAAACCGAATTGTTACGTCAGCTCCAGATGCAGCATGAAACTCCCCCTTAAATAACGTCAACTCTGCGGGAAATCATCGTCCTCGCCCTTCTTTTATTTTTCTCGTACATTTTAGCCATGGGTGCCTGTCCGGAATCCCTCCCTCCGCTCCGCTTCTTCTTCCTCGCCTCCCCCACTCCCGGCCACCTGATCCCTCTCGTCGACATGGCCAAGCTCTTCTCCCGCCACGGCGTCGCCTGCACCGTCGTCACCACCCCCGGCAACGAGCCCCTCGTCCGCCCCGCCATCGAGCGCTCGGGCGTCGAACTCCTCCTCCTCCCCTACCCTCCCGAGGCGGCCCACCTGATCCCCGACGGCAGGGAGAACTTCAGCCTCATCCCCACCTCCGACGACCACCGCCTCCTGGCCGCGCTCTTCACCCTCAAGGACCCCCTCGACGCCCTCCTCCGCGCCCGCCGCCCCGACTGCATCGTCTCCGACGGCATCTTCATGTGGACGGCCGACACCGCGCTCGAGCTCGGCATCCCCAGGCTCCTCTTCCTCACCGTCGGCGTCTTCACCGCCTCCATCATCGACACCTACGCCGCGCTCCCCGCCGCCCATGACGACTCGGTCGACACCCTCTGCATGGAGGGCCTCCCGCACCGCATCGAGCTGCGCAAGTCCGAGCTCTCCTCCTTCCTCCTCAACCCGGAGCTCGTGCGCGCCATCCTGGAGAGCAAGCGGAAGAGCTTCGGGGCCGTGTCCAACACCTACCACGAGATCGAGCACGGCTACGTGGAGCTCTACCGGTCGAGGCTCGGGCTGACGCGGACGTGGTGCGTCGGCCCCGTGTCCATGTCGAGCGGCAGCACGATCGACAACCGCCGCCGCCGACAGGGGCGGAAGGCTCGACCCGGCGGTTAAAGGGTGCCTGCGGTGGCTAGACTCCGTCGAGGCGGACGGCTCGGTGGTGTACGCCTGCTTCGGCAGCCTGAACGAGTTCGGCGCGGAGCAGCTGCGAGGAATCGCTCTGGGGCTCGAGGCCTCGGGGCATCGCTTCGTCTGGGTGGTCCGGAACGCCCTAACAAAGGGCGAGAACAATTTTTCACAATGCCTCCCGGAAGGCTTCGAGGAGAGAACCCAAGGGAGAGGCGTAGTGATAAAGGGATGGGCGCCGCAGGTGGTGATACTGAACCACCGTGCGGTGGGCGCCTTCATGACGCACTGCGGGTGGAACTCGACGCTCGAAGGGATCAGCGCGGGGCTGCCGATGGTGACGTGGCCGCTGAACCACGACCAGTTCACGAACGAGAAGTTCATAACGCAGGTGCTCGGGGTGGGGGTGAGCACCCGTCGGGGGGCCGAGGTGGCGCGGGCGGTGAGGGAGGTGATGGGCAGCGGAGGGGAGGAGATGAGGCGCCGGGCGAGGGAGTACGGCGTCAAGGCGAAGGAGGCGCTGGAGGAGGGCGGGTCTTCCTACAAAGACATCGACAATTTGATCGAGGAGATCAGGAACTACAAGGTTAATTTGTCGAAAAACAGTGAACAAACAGTACTTTCTTAGGTTACTCTTTTGTATGCGGGTTTTGAGTTTCATCTAATAAATTTTACTTTCGGTGTCTAAGTTATATGTGTGAAATGAGGATTCCTTTTCCATTAAGAATTTATATTGCACACTTAGGTGTAGATCAAAATCTCCACCGACCTATTGTGGATTTAGTGTTTTTGCCTACATTTCGATTCGTATGACGCACAAAAATCCTTCTCGTAGACTCGTACAAGTCTTCTCCGAACGGCTTAGCTAGAAAAGAGTAGTAGTGGAGTTCAAAATCTCCACCGACGTATTATAGATTTAGTGTTTTTGCCTACACTTCGATTCCTACGACGCACAAACTTTCTCCTCGTAGACTTGTACAAGTCTTCTCCGAACGACTTAGCTAAATTGCTTAGAAGAGAAAAGAGTAGTGGAGCAAGGGTAGAACTTAAAATACTTCACTATATTGAAAGAAGCTTACAGGAGTAAATAAGATTCCCATAGGCTTCTGGCCCAATGGCCTTACAAAAAATTCTAGTATTTTACATGAAATACTAGAAGAAAGTGGACTTACTGCCCAAAATGTACCGATGGAGGTGGTACGAACAATTCGAGGCCTTTGCAATGAATCTCAGCTTACTGAAGATGTTTTGGTAAATGTCTTCTGACATTTGTTCGGGGACAGACGAACGACTATTCATAATCTATTCGGAGATTAAAAATAAAATATCTGGGAATCTCACCGGAATGGCTCGAGAATATCTGTGGACCGTTCCGGCTGGAAAACCTTTTTTATTTATTTTGTGCTTAGTTCAATTTCTAAAATGTTCCATCACTAAGACTCTTATATATATATATATATATATATATATATATATATATATATATATATATATATATATATAATATGTTTTAGATATGTCAAATATTATATTTGCAAAAGAGACCCATATAGTCATTGTGATATTTTAATAAGTGTATAGACCCTTCCAATAGTCCTATAAATAGATGAGCTCTTACAATTTTGTACACGACTAACACTACAAAGTTTGAGGGCTATTATAAAGTCCATTTCTACAACCAATCTTTTCTTCCACCAATATCTACTCTCTTTTCTCCCTCTCCATGTTTGTTCATCCTAACTAGTTGGCCTACAAAGTGGTATAACAACAGTTGTGATACAACATTTCATGGTCAAATGAGAAGAAGAGAATACTCTCCCCTTCCTGCAGTACAAGTATTAATTTTCAGCCACAGCACTACTCAAGTTAGTGGCACCTCAAGGAAGACCTCATGAGAAGCCAGTTCACGCAATCAAATACATCAAACAAACAGTACCACCCTGATTTGCATCACCTTCCATAAGAAGCAAACTAACAGAACACACAGAACAAAAAATGGGATGAATGTAAATTTCATTGCCTACCTAAGAAACCATGGAGTAAAACATATCATGAGGAACAGACTTAAATGCGTACAGCCATGTACAAATAAATTCAGTACAGCAGACCAGATGTCGAAGAACTTTGGTTATCTTGCTTGCAAGTTTGTGTCCCTGTATCTCTATATATCCACAAGTATCTTGCTTGCAAGTACACGTTCTCGTCTTTCAATGTATCCAAAAGGAAACCACCCTGCTCTCCCTTTGCATTCTCCTTCGGCCCAGCCACTACCGGACACCTGTAGACGGTCATACCATGGTTAACAATGATCTGTACAGTGTACAACTATACAAATGAATATTAAGTTCAAGGCTAGAAATAAGAACAATTGTACAAAAAAACATTTCTTACTAAAAAATTATTATTATTTTACGGCTCAAAGCTTATAAATATAAGGAAAAGAATTGATATTTCGGTAAGGCAAGTGGAAACATCTATTATCTATTTATATGCTCACATAAGAAACCTGTAATTATAGTTCATATAGATTGCATACAATCCAATAGCATTCTTCTGTAACAATAAAGAACCTGCTTTTAATATTTTCTATGTGCAAAATTAGATACCCCAAAAAACACAAACTGATCCTTAACCAGTCAGTCATCTGAGGCAAAAGAATGAGGCAAGAGAATGTACCAAAATATACGAGGCAGTAGAATTTCTAATGTGCTACTTTTATTTTTCATGTTGTAGAAACATGGAATTTCATGCGCCACGAAGGCCAAAGTTCCTATGCGCAACAAACAATATGCGACGAGGACACAGAGCAATGTCAGCACATCATACAAAGACAGTAAATGAAAGCACATGAAAAGTGGATTTTTATTGATTATGAACATCTATTACATAGCTTTTTATTTACATACATGGCTTTTTATTTACATAGAAAGTCTACTACAGCCTAGTCTAAACGCTATGGATAGACGCATCACTTTAACGTCTCAGCATAGGCGTATCTCTTCCTCATCACGAGCGAATCACTTCCTCGTCAACGAGCGAATCATTTCCTCGTTTCAGCACAGGCGCATCACTTGCTGTCCTGTGGCTCTTCCAACATAACGAGGGTTGGGCACATCAAACCCAAACCCTGTGTTCAACTTGACACTCGACATCGTCTCGGAGAAGAACGTAGCCAGTAAGGTGTACACGAGCACGAACTGCTCTGTCCTTAGCTAACTCAGCTCATCTCGGTCTTCTGAAAGAGTTCGTCGTCAAAATCAAAACTTCTTTGAACGAGGAGATCCACAACCCACAGCATGCCAACTCACCAAGGAGGAGGATCGGTGAAGTGCATTCTCGATGAGAAGTTAGGTGAAATGAGAACGAGCAAACTCTCTTTACCACAAACACTGGTATTTATAGGCCAGGACAGAACCAAACCCATGCGCCAAATGTCAGCCTCCCCGAAATTAACGCGATGAATGTAGCATTAATGGCAATAAATCTGCCATCTCAAATTCAGCTAAGTCAAATCATTAATTCGAGCCTTGAAACGCTCAACAATGTCGATCGAAGGAGATGCACCCTACAACTGATGCGCTCTCCAGATTCATGCGCTCCACAGCTGATGCGCTCTATGGTACATGTGCCCCACAAAGATGTGCTTATACAAAGCTCGTTGTCCATCAAAGCATTTAATGCTGAGTGACAGAAGTCAGCAGCACGCGTCTCAAAATTGAAACAGTCGACAGCCTTTTCAGAAAATGAAGAGGCATAATCATTACTCTTGTCGATTACAGATATAATTTGCCACGTGGCCGACCAGTCCCTTGCATGAGCCCTAAAGCCATGCACCCAAAACTTTGCATGCGCCTCTAAAACCATGCGTCCAGACTTGCTATTGATCCCCAAAAGTCATTCGCCAAGTCTTTTCATGCGCTGGATTTTCCAAGCGCATCAAATCTAAAAACTCCCAAACAAATCGAAATCTTTGAGCAATGTACATGTGCTACGTGTCATTGACCCAGTTCTACTTATTAACGGATACCAACCACCCAAGATCTCAGCAACAAACGAATCCCAACAACTGTCATGTGTCAGCTCATCCGTAGCCCAACAGTGCAGTTACACCAGATTCAGTTCGAAGCTTCCTAGACGCAGCGTCCCTGCACACAACAAAGTCATGCGCGTAGCGTTCCTACGTGCCAATTTTTCATGCACGCATCGCATATGCGCGCATGAATGGATCATTCCACTACCTATGAATAGAAGGATTATTCCTTCATTCAGACTCTCGACCACCCGAATTTTTCATACATTCAGAGAACCAAAGCTTACCTCAGGAGAGCCGAATCACCGTCCAGCCGAAACTTGCATTCGCATCCCGATCGTCGTCAGATCGTCGATGGAGTAAAGAATTAACTCTCCATCGCCATTGTTCCCATATAAACAAAAGTGTACTCAAGAGATCCCATCGAGGATCCAAGATTGTACTATGTTTCGTTTGTTATTTATAAAAGCCTCTTCCCATACTTTTTAATGGCAAACACATGTAAAAATGTATGTGCATAACCACAAGTTACATATGAAGTAATTTAAACGTGAACTAATAACACCAAAATTAAAGAAGCTCATTTTCCCCAAATGTTGACAATAGGAGACTAGTGAGTATGACCTGTTAGTTTAAAACATGACAACCAAAAATGTTTTATGAGAATACAAGTACCTTTCTTATAACAACATAGTCTCCAACTGACAAGCTAAGCTCCACATCCGACTCAGCCTGATATGAATGCACAACCTACAAAACACAAAAGACAGTGTATTGAGATCCGGTGGTATTGGCACCTAATGCACGACGGTAGTTGTGACTGAGCATCAGTACGGTATATTCATACCAATCCTAGAAAGTATCCCATGGAATCAGTTGAACCATCAAATGTTTGGGATGAGAATACTCCATTTGCTTCTTCATATGATGGAGGTGGTGGCATAGGATCTTCCACGACTGGGCTTGGAGACGCCTCAATTCTTTGGCGCTCTGAGACCATCTACCAGTCAACCAGAAAATTGGGGAGGGAAATAGAAAAAATGCAGAGGTAAGGGAAAAGTTGTGATAGTATCCTCAAGTTGCTGTAGATGTTAGCTAACTTAATCTCGCATTTGCAATGACAAAATGATTTCATGGGAAAACACATCAGTGTGACTTTTTACCTCTCCTTCAAGCTGATCAAGGATTTGCAAGATTCTCTGATGGTATGAGCGTTCTGATTCAACCTAAAATGCAGATAGTGATGATATGATGGCAAGACTGACAGCTATACAAAAATCGCATGCAAGAACAATGCACTGTAATGGTGAAAGATAAAATACCACTGAAAGAAGTCGCTGGAAAGTCAATCTTTGTTGTTGAGCTTCAACAGCAGCCATTGCCGCAACAGCTTCCTTACCCAGCACCGTCATGTTTGACTTCAAATCTTGCAGCTTGGTTTCAGCAGCTTCCAACTTTAAATTATTATCAATATTGCCAGGGGCTTCCCTTACTTTCATTTGGCGTTTTGAAACCTCAATGGCCTGCGCAAGGCTCAAACCAAAGATGCATCATGAGTTCAGAAGCAAATTTTACTTGGGTCCTTGCCAGTTGTTTGCTATGCTAGAAAATAATAATATGTGCAAGCCATTGTGATTGACGAGGACAATTGACTTAGTATATTAGCTTTAAATTATTATGAAAATCCCCAGTGGCCTCCCTTTATTTTGAATTTTGAACCTCAATGGGCCGCCACAAGACTCAAATCAAAGATGTATCAAGAACGAATAAGAAAATATTATTTTAGGTCCTTAAAGTTGTTTGCTATGCTAGAAAATAAAAGCATCATTTGCAACTCACTTACTAAATTAACTTGAATGCAATTCAATAATTACCTGGATATCATATCATGTTATATAAAAATACCTGAGCTTCAGCCTCTTGCCGCATTCTGTCATAGCGCTGAGCAAGATGCCGAGCGTCTTCCAAGGGAGCGCCCATTACCATTGCCCTCAAAGGTTCAGCAACCTAAGCACAACGAATGTCAACACCAGTAATTGGATTACATAAATATTATCTGCAATGTAAGGGAAGCGATAAATGACCTGTCACACAGTTTGGAACAACGATGACCATTAAGACGAACAACTAGATTAAGAAAACCAATGACTAAGTAAATGAAGAAAGATATAAGACCAAAAATAGAAGCATGAAGTATTATGGTGCAGGGGAAGTAAAACCAACACAGGACTCAACTTTGTGTACTTCATAATCCAAAGTCCAAACAAGTGAAGCCATCTAGGGTAGCAAGTAATGTTACAAAATAAAGAAAAAAGTTCAAACTCTTTTACATATTACATGCTTCTTTAACTTACAAATATGTAAACATGATCACAGTCATCCGAGCCTTGTGTCATTCTAATGAAGTTGGCATGGAGAACAACCAACACCGAGAAAGTTCGACGAAAGAATGACCAAATTATTTCCGGTTATCAAACTAACGTCAACCCTTTACAGAGTTGGTGGCAAATTGCTAAATAAGGCAGCTATGAGAAGGAACCTTGTGACAAGCCTACAAAGCCACCTGGTAGGGAGTTTAGAGGAAGAAGCAATAACCAAGCCTACACTATAAAAGTGTTTAGAGGAAGAAGAATATAAGAATTTGTTATATGTAATTGCATTCATGTATTGGCATGACAAGCTAAAGAGGAATTGAATCAAGTTCTCCTACATTTACATATGCAGCATAACAAAAACACCAGAGCCTTCATCCCAAACTTCTGTAATTGCCTGGTAACCTACAGAACTTTCTTCTTAACTCCTTTTTTTTCCTTAACAAGGGCCATCACTATAACATTAGCAAAGGTAGCCCGTTTAACTGAGATCTGATTGGTCCTCCACAATGGTGTTGGTGTATCTAGCAGAATCCATTACACATCTCCAAACAATTTTCAACAATTTTCCTTTAATTTTCACCACTCCTAACTTGACGTGAATGGACTCACATTATCTCATATTTCACATTATGCTGACGAAAATAGACAAAGGATGGTGTGTGAATATGACAACCAGTGACAGTCCATATGTGATTTGTTTGGAACTTTGGAGACAACCCTTTGATTATGAGACAAACATATGAAAGATGAGCATTTCACTAGATACAACAAACATTTGAACTTTTCGCTTACACTAAAGCATATATCAGGGCAATGTGTCTTTGCCTGGTACTGTTTGGAATCTTTTTAAGACTAGGTTGCATAGATATGGATAAGGATTTGGATACAGACACAATAAATAAATATGAGAATAAAGGGTAATCCTAAGAAAAAGGCCTTAAAAGTTTCAGATGCCAGTTATCAACTCTTCTTTTGATGTTCCATTTTCATCTTAGTGCAAGTATAAAGCAAAATCTCGCCACCGAACTGTAAGACATAATAGAAGGAGATGTGTTATGTGAAAGGAAAAGAGATACAACAATGATTATATATTTTTTATTTAGTCTCACTTTAGTTTTTTTTTTTTTCCTTTTCTAGATATTTATACAATGACAGTAATGATGTCACATAGGCTCACTATTATTTAGTGCTGATCGTCTTTAGCATCTTTATATTTTCAATATAATGTTTGGCCTAGAGCCCTAATAAAATAGTCTCACATTATTATTAATTTTCTTTTCTAGATAGTTTTAGTGATGTAGGCTAGCTATACTAGTTGTGCATTGTCTTTAGCAACTTTGTATTTCCTAATCTTTAGCCTAGAGCCCCAATGAAACCATCCAATTAGTTCCAATGTACTTTCTTTTTCTACATACATAGTATCATAGCATGGGTGATCGTAAGCCCTGACTTTCTGAAACTAGCCGTCCTTTCTATATTCCTTACAAAACCCTAACTCTAGCCCTAGAAACCCACCTCCCCTAAATTTCTCCAAACATTTTTCCATCTTATCTAGATCACCCCAAAACCACAATCACCACCATCACTCCCAATTAAATCCATTATCTTCTACGTCTAATCTATATTACTGGCGGAACCAACCACCTAATATTGGGGGGACAAAATTTCTTCTTCTTCTTCTAAGATCTGAATAGACTTATTTCATTGAGAACAAAACATTATTATAGGATACGTGAAGAATTTTAAATTATCATAGTATCCCTGTTACAAAAAGAGAGAATCTTATCTTGTTTCTCTTTTTAAAACCCTGACTGTAGAATTATAACTTTAAAACTTTTGATATGATTAATCAAAAGGTCGGTTAAAACCAAGGTTCACAGTATCAGTATCGGAATCGGTATCGGACTATTCCTACGAGTATTGGTATCGGCGATATCAGTAGTATCGGCGGTTTCAGATCGGAGTATCGGATTTTTTGGTATCAGAAAAAAAAAATATTAATAAATTATTTACATTTAAAAACATATATTTTATACATTTAGGCATAATTTAAGTATTTTTAGTGTTATTTCGTAGTACTTTTGAAATTAAATAACATTGTAATCACCCTTAGCGATTGGTTTACATATAATAGATTGATTTTCTTCTTTTACATGTTTTTACAATCTTATTATGCTTTAAACCCTTGATGATTTGTCTTTTTCGTTTAATTTTCTTTGCCGAATTGACCGGAAAAGAGACCCTCAATGTTGGTATTGGTAAGTATCGGGTATCGGTCGGCAACAGATCGGGACATGCCAAACCGTTTCGGTATCGGCCGTATCGGATCGGTATCGGCCGATACTTTAAACCATGGTTAAAACTATAGAGGACAAAATTGTGGAAGAGAAAGAACATATAAAAGATAGCACATTCCTTCTCACCGCATGGTCAGATATCAACATTGACCAGCGGCGGATCCAGGATGAGATTTTACTGGAGGTACAATCATAAGGAGGTTCAAAAACAACGCTCCCAAAAATTAAACATATAGAAACAAAGTACATAATTAAAAAGTGAACGTATAAACCACTCCAAACAATTTCAAACAAAGGGCTAATTTTTAGTACAAAATATAAAAATTGTTCTTTACTAGTTTTCAGCAAGTTCCAACTTTGATAACTTCCTTCCTTCACTCCTAAAGCTCCTCCGGCAGATGCTTTCAAAAAAAAATCATGGGAGAAATACATGGAATATAAGAGAAGAGAAGACAAGAGAAGAGGGGGAAAATGAAGATGAAGAAAGAAGGGGGTAAAGTAACTTTTGTTGTCTCTGTGTTGTACTCTGTGAAGTGAGTTTGTGTGCGGGGGTGAGTTTGTGTGTGGGGGGATGGGACCGGGCCCCACACCATTAAAAAAAATTTTACTTTGTTTTATGAGCTTCCTTGTTTTATTGAGTGGGGGGCAGTGGGGCACCCACAGCCCAGATGTGCCGCCCTTCCTTGGTGACGGGTCCGAACTACGAAGAGTAGCAGCTCCTATAAAAAAAAATCAGTGGGGGCACCGCCCCTATTGGCTTCAACGCGGATCCGCCCCTGACCTTGACCACACTTGCTTCCTATGCCACACAACCTTTCGCCCACTTCCAGACTTTTGATCACTCCACCACATTCCTTTGGACACGGGTACCTTTTGAAGAGCCCCACACACCACCCTACCATCATCCTCTTGCACTTCCAGGTGACTCCGAGATCTGGTCCAAGCAATCTAGTTGCCACACAATCCGATCAGGTAACTATGGCAACACATCACCAGCACTCAAAGTGAGCATCGAGCTCTTAGATCCTACATGTCCAAGCCCGCCTGACCATCATGTTTGAACGACTCACAATCACACTCTTAAATGTGGCATTACTGACCTCCACCCAAGGATGTCTCATGTGAAGTTCGTCGTCCTCGGCTCGACATGCAATCAGCCTCCTCGTTAGTGCCCCACAAGTTTATCAACTTTGCCATCAAAGCACCCTGACTTCATGAGACTTTGGCGACCTCAACTACTGATTAGTTTACTTTTTTTTTTTTTGGTTTTTACTTGTGATGTACTAAAGAAGGCAAGGCATGTAGAACGATTAGAAAAAAATATGGGAGCTTAAATAGGGGTGCAACTCGGACGGGTTGGGTCGGGCTTGAGGTCAACCCGAGCTCAACCCGATGAATCATAAGCCTAGCTCGAGCCCAAGCCCGGCCCGACCTCGGGTTAAACATATGAAGCCCAAGACCGAGCCCGGAGGATCGGGTTTGACTCGGGTTGGGTTGGGTCCATCGAGTTTATCGGGTTCTAATATAATATTTGAAATCATTTCAAACAAAAGTAATATTAAACATATAATCAAATAGCAATCAAGTCTTGATCATTAAAATATACAAACTGAAATCAGATTATGATAAGAAGTTGAAGAGTTTGGGTAGAAAAATTTAGGATTTAATATATATATATATATATATATATATATATATATATATATATATAAGTCGGGTTTCGGGTTCTTCGGATAACCCGACACATGAATCCGAGCCCAACGCAATTTTTGTTCGGGTTCAAATATTCATGGTTTAAAGTATCGGCCGATACCGATTCGATACGGCCGATACCGATACAATTTCGCATGTCCCGATCCGGTACCGACCGATACCGACATTGGGGATCTCTTTTCCGGTCAATTCGACAAAGAAAATTAAACAAAAATACAAATCAGCAAGGGTTTAAAACATAATAAGGTTGTTAAAGCATGTAAAAGAAGAAAATCAATCTATTGTATGTAAACCAATCGGTAAGGGCGACTACTATTTCATTTAGTTTCAAAACTACTGAGAAATAACACTGAAAATACTTAAAATTATGCCTAAATGTATAAAATATATGTTTTTAAATGTAAATAAATTATTATAATTATTTGTTCTCCGATACCAAAAAATCCGATACTCCGATATGAAACCGCCGATACTACCGATATCGCCGATACTACCGATATCGCCGATACCAAGACTCATAGGAATAGTCCGATACCGATTCCGATACCGATACTGTGAACCTTGATTTAACCCTTACCCGAGCCCGAACCCGAGTATCTTTAACCCTAACCCAATCCATTAACAGGCTTACCCGATCGGGCCTCGGGTTTAGCCCGCCCAAGTTGCACCCCTAAGCTTAACCCCCCTTATCCATGACTCGCTCAGCATCAAGTGGGGGCCCTTAATCTACATCCCTCCTCCCATAAAATTGGCTGAAACTCATTCTTCTCGTCGATATTACTCTCCGGACAACAATTCTTTGCTTCCAAGTTGTAACATGTCCAACTTGAGAGGGAATATTGAACTCCCCCATCTCTTTCTTGGCATTGTCATCAACTGCAGTGACCAGTCAAGTTTTATTCTCAGTCAAGCACAACCTTGTGTGCTGATGACTTGACAACTCTATCAGTTGAGCTCCCCCATACCAACATCTAGTCTTGATCAAGCGTCTCCATGCATCGACATCTATTGCTCTCCCCCCTTCACTGCCAGGCTATGTTGATACTGCTATAGTTTTATCTCTAGTAATTTTCTTTTTCTTTTTCTTTTTCTTTCTACTTTATGTAATAAGTTGGACTTGTTTTACATGTTCTACCTTGAAAAGGGGAGGGGGGGGGGGGGGGGGGGGGGGGGGGGGGGTAGATAGCGGGTGGGTGTGAGTGTGTAATCTATATTTAGTCTCATATTATATTTTTTCTAGATAGTTCTAGTGATGGCACCAATGATGTCACATAGGCTATCTATTATATAGTTGTCTATTTTGTTTTTACCATCTTTGTATTTCCTATAAATGTTTAGCCTAGAGCCCTAATGAAAGCATCCCATTTAGTTCCTTTTCTACACTTTCAATTAGTTTGCAAATGAAAGGGCAAAAAGGTACAATTGTTAGAGAAAGTGTGTTATAAATGATGTTAAGTCTCCAACACATTATAAATGAAATAATAGAAAAATGATATCAAAAGTGATGTGTGATATGACTCCTACAATAAAGAAGCAATACAATATAATATATATATATAATAAAAATAAAATTAATATATATATATATATATATATATATATATATATATAATATATATATATAAAAAGTAGGCTCATATTCCTACATGAGCCAATGCACATGTAGACCAATAGCAATAGAGTGTACTAGTGCACATGGGTGCACATGGGATGTAGGAGTCCATTTCTATTAGTCCACATGTGCATGACTCATGCCCGTTTACCCATATATATATATTATATATATATAATATTATATATATATATACATGTTGTGATCCATGACAATAGGAAAAAGTTAATAAGGGCCTATTTGGTTGCATGGAATTGGAATTCAGAAGAAAAAAGAAAATAATGAAATTGAAATAAAAGTGCAAGTCCAGCTTTGTATTTTGGATGGAGAGGATTGGAATTTTATTTCATAAATTATAATTCCATTGTTTTGTTAGATTGGATTGATGATATGATGAAGTTTAAGTTTTGTACAACCACCTTTCCTAGTAAGAGGCGAAGTGTGAGCCCTGTAGAGATCTCTATGTAATGGAAAAATATCCAGGGAAATTGTTAACAAGAGAAGGGGCAAATAAGAATAAGGTTTTCAGTCAGTTCCTGACATGCATTCGTGAGTTCAGCTGCATGCTAGATAGGTTCGTGATTCCATGTATTCTTGGGAAACAAAAAGAGCAAAAGAAATATAAGGAGAATAAAGGGTAACCACTCAGGAAAAGGCCTTAAATGGGTTCAGATGCCAGTTATCAACTCTTTGTTTGATGTTCAATGTTCATATTAGTGCAAGTATAAACAAAATCTTAGTCAATGGATCGTAGGACATCGAATGAGGTATCTTCTGTAAAAGAAGAAGAGATACAACAATAATGACTAACGTGACAATCCTTAAATTACTTTGCAAATAAAAGGAATAAAGTTTGATTGCTAGAGAACGTGTGTTGCAATTACATTGTCTCCATATACTTGATATATCTTAAATTGTGAACCATGACAACAAAGAGGTCTAGAAGGATCTGTTTGGTTGCAAGAAATGGAATTCCTTCCAATTTTGTAGTCTCATAGTTTGGATGGAGAGGATTGGGATTTCAGAAATTATAATTACATTGTTTGGTTGTATACAATTGAGGATATGGTCACCTTTTTCAGTAACTACTTTTTATAAGAGGTGAAACTTGTAACCAAAAAAAGAATGAGTGAGCCCCGTAAAGATTTCTACATGACAAAATATTCAAGGAAGTTGTTTTCATACGTCTAATGAAAGAATTCCAATTTCTATGTTTTGTAGAGAGATGGAATAGATTTTCAGTGGGACTTGCAATTCTTAGTTTCCTTGCAACCAAACAACCAAGCTAGAAACATCGTGCCAATTGTTGGAATTAAGATTCCAGGATTCACCATTCTGCAACCAGACAGATCCCAACATGATTCTGAGTTAATTAGGCAGTCGAATATTAGTTGCTCTTATTAGTAAAACTTAAATAATAGGTCATCTGTAGAGAGAAAATAATCAACCAGACCTGGGTACCAAGGGCTTTCAGTAAATTTCCTCTCTCCTTTTCCATTTGCGCCCGAGCTTTGCCAAAATTTAATGAAGCTTTTGATAACCTACTGCAACTGGTACAGGTGTTCTCAACGGCATATTTTCTACTATCTTCTGACAACTTATTACCTGTGTGCTCTGGATATCAGTACAATGATGCTCCAATTTGATAAAATAACATATCTTAACCAGACTACCTATTTCAACTTGTTTTGATCCAGTAACAATATAGCCTTCTACACCACGAACAATATCCCTTTGAAAATGCTGAAATAAATACTTTCAGATATTAGAAATTGAATGTTAGAAAAGTTTTCATGTAAGCTTACATAGACAACAAACCTTGCTTGCACGGGTTGATATGTAGAGTTTTTCTAGTTTTTGATGTTGTTGAAGTTCTACCTCATCCATAACTATGTCTGAATTTCCATATCCAAATTGTTTAAAAACAGCCTGCAGTGATATTCTTCACAATGATCAGAAGGTCTATCATGAATCGTTGTAACAATATATTATAATCCTAAAGATAGTTTGATAAAGAAGGGTCATTGGCAATAAATTGTTTTTGGCTGTATATAGAAGCTTGGAATGGTGATAATAAGATGATGCATATATGTGGCTTGTTTTTCTACTTTCTGTACATCCATTGGCTATGGCAAACTTGACAAGAGAAGTTGTTTATGGAAATATATTTGTAAACAAGACCACTATCTTACAAAGTTACAAGTGCTAGAAGATGGTACTTAGTATATAAACTTAATACATATTTACCTATATATTTATTCCAGATATACTGAAACACCTACTAATTGCATTTTCACCAACTCCGTGGAATCTTTTCCTGCCCTACAGTTATCACTAATACCCTATCTCATACTACCTGTGAAGCCAGATGGTGTACGGTAAGTACCTGCTAATGTGGCATGGGCACTACAACAATTTCCAAAAAAAAAAAAACACTATGTGGGTACAGCAGGGTTACTTAAATTAACATATCTTCATGACTCTGACTAAATCTGAGAGGATAAATTTCTTTTACCATAGTCATCATGAATTTTAGTCAAAGCTATGTAATTTAAGTTCAAAAATAAACAGAGTTTGATTTCTAGAACAAATTATTTAATATGTACTTTAAAAGAGAATGTTGTATCCAATGGGCAACACTAGAAACCAGAAAGTATCCTCAAAGTAACCAAATTTTAAAATGAAAACAAATTAAATAAAAGATGGGTATACATGCATTACATGTACCTAGGAGTACTGGAGTACCCAGGGAATATAAAAAAGTAACAGGTAAGGGTATTGCCTTCCTAAATAGAGTACCTGTGTTTTAGAATAATACATATGGATCATTGTTGCTACTACAAATTAATTGCTACAAGCGTTCAACATAAGCATTTTTATCTTCATTGTTTCACTAAATTTACATTTTCTTTTCAACTACAGGATTTACAGCCCATCAAAAAAGGTATATTGAGTCAATAAATTTATTCTAAACCTAGATCCCTTGTTACTAATTGTATCAAGCAAAGGTACCTCAACCTAGCCCCTAAAGCTCTAACCTAATTAGTATGGTCCTTGTAGGAGCTAATGTCAGTTAAGCATGGCATCTAGTGATGTTTCCATTCGTTGGGGTGGCGTCTCACATTGCCTTCCATCCATGTGGGCACCTTCCTAGCAAACTTAAAAAGTCTTTTTCTATCGAATTGTAATTCACGACATTTGTATAATTGTAAATCCATATATAAATCCTATTCCCACCAAACCTCTTATTCGCTTACTATTCTATACTTCTAAGTTATGTCTTCTACTTCTGCAGTAAAATATAAACAAAGATGAATAATAAAAAAACACTATATTTTTCAGGAAGATTATAAACGTGAATAAATATAGAGATTTTTAAGTGATTATTATTGCAATAGAGACTACATATATATAGGAGAGGCTAGCCTCCTCTCCTATCATCTAGGCAATGTGGGACTAAAGCCCAATAACACTTAACACCTATATCAACACTCCCCCTCAAGATGGGCGAAAGATATTCACTAAACCCATCTTGTCACATCCTCTCATCATGCTGATAGAATAAGCCCCTTTGTCAGTCCGTCTGCTACCTGATCTTTGGTTGGAACGTAGCCCAGCTCTAGTACTCCTTTTCCAGCTTTTCTTTGATGAAGAATCTGTCAATCTCGATATGCTTGGTCCTGTCATGCTCCACTGGATTGTTGGCAATACTAATAGCTGACTGGTTGTCACACCATAGCTTCATCTTGGCTCCATGGTCCAGCTTTAGCTCCGTCAGCATATTCTTCAACCACAATAGTTCTGTGACTCCCAAGGCCATAGCTCTATACTCTGCTTCAGTTGTTGATCTGGCCACCACTGACTGCTTCTTACTCCTCCACGAGACCAAGTTGCCTCCTATAAATATGCAGTAGCCCGATATGGATCTCCTGTCGTCAGCACAGCTAGCCCAGTCAGAATCACAATAGCCCTCGATGCTTACATGATTATTTCTTCTGAAGATCAGTCCCTTCCCGGGGGCTCCCTTCAAGTACCTCAGAATCTGGCATACTGCGTCCATATAACCCTTCCGGGGGTCATGCATGTAGCGGCTCACTACACTGACCGCAAAGCTGATATCAGGTCGAGTGTGGCTCAAGTAGATCAACTTGCCCACCAATCTCTGATATCTATCCCGGTCAACTGGTTCTCCAGCTTCAGCATCCAGTTTGAACTTCTGGTCTATCGGTGTCTTAGGGTTTGCATCCCATCATCCTCGTTTCCGTAAGCAGATCCAGTGTGTACTTCCTTTGAGAAAGAACGATTCCCTCATTATCTCGAGCAATCTCAATCCCAAGGAAGTATCGAAGAGGGCTAAGATCCTTCACCTCGAACTCCTTGCCAAGCTTTCTTTGAGTTGGGCGATCTCCTGCTCATCATCGCCTGTGATAATCATATCATCTACATATACGCAAGCATGGTGATGTGGCCTCCACTTCGTCTGAAGAAGACAGTGTGATCAGCATTGATCTGCTGATATCCCATCCCTATCATTGCTCTCCTGAACCTGCCAAACCATGCTCGAGGAGACTGCTTCAGTCCATAGAGGAACTTCTTCAGTCTGCAGACCTTGCCTTCTGTCTGTTTGGTGCCGAATCCTGGTGGTATTTTCATGTACATCTCCTCCACTATATCCCCATGAAGAAATGCATTCTTCACATCCAGTTGGTGTAGCTTCCACCCTCTATTGGCTGCCAGGGAGATCAAGGTACTGACAGTGTTCATCTTTGCCACTGGTGCAAAGGTCTCGTCATAGTCGATGTCGTACATATGACTGTATCCTTTTGCCACCAGTCGAGCTTTATAACGCTCAACCTGTCCATCTGGGTTCTGTTTCACAGTAAAAATCCATTTGCATCCAACTGCTCTTTTTCCTTCTGGCAGTCTCACCAGCTTCCAAGTGTGGTTCTTCTCAAGAGCTCCCAACTCCTCATGTATTGCCGCTTTCCACTTTGGATCGTTCTTGGCAACATGCCAATTGTTAGGTACAGTAATACTATCCAAAGATGCTATAAATGCTCCATGAGAAGAAGAGATATGATCATAAGAAACAAACTTAGCAAGGTCCCAACCATATCTGTCCGGAGGATTTTTCGCATTACGAGTAGTCCTTCGTGTAGATAGTGGTATGGAAGAAGTAGGAGGAATGATATCACCTGAGGAGGGTGGTGGTAGATGAGGAGGATGGTGGTGTCTTAGGAGTTGGGACAGACGCATGCAAGGGACTTAGCACTGGCACTGTAGGTACTGGTCCTTCAGTTTGTTTCTCTCTCCTGCTGTAGGTAAGTAACTCCTCCTGAGCCGTAGGCCTGATACTTCTTATCTCCTCCCCTGTTCTGCTTCACCTTCATGTTTCTCCTCAACCGTGTCTCTATGCCATACTTCTAGATCGGTTACCACCAAGTTCTCCATCTCTCCCTCTCGCCTTATACTGGTAGTATTAGGCGTGTTATGCGAAGTTCCCTCCTAGCGGTAATATGGCTCATGCTCTCGGAAGTGGACATCCATTCTAACGAACTTCTTCTTCTCCACTGAACTCCAGCATACATATCCCTTCTGAGTCACTGAGTAGCCCGAAGATGCACTTGACTGCTCTGGGGTCAAGTTTTCCAACTGATGGTCTATTGTCTTTCACAAAACACACCCGAATACCTTTAGTAGGAGTATCACACTATTATTGCCTTGTAATACTACGCATGGGGACTTCCATCCCAGGACTTTTGAAGGCATCCTGTTGATAAGTTGAGCTGCTGTCAATACTGCATGTCCCCATAGATTTTGTGGGACATTCATGTCGATCATCATACTTCTTGCGGTCTCTAAAAGATGTCGGTTCTTTCTGCTACTCCATTTTGTGCTGGTGTGTATGTACAGCTGGTCTGGTGCTGTATTTCGTGTGCTGACAGGTACTCTGCAAGTGTCCTGTTGGTGTACTCCGTTCCATTGTCAGACCTCAGTATCTTCACTACTGCATTGTACTGAGTCTGGACATGTTTATGGAAGCCCTGAAAGCAAGCAAATACTTCACCCTTATTTTTCATTAAATACAGCCAGAAGACACGAGATGCACAATCAATAAAGAAGACAAAGTACTTATATCCATCATATGTTAGTAGCACATGGACCCCAAACATCAGAATGTATTACCTCAAAACAAGAGTACTCTTATGACCAGTACCAACATATGAGCTTCTAGTAAGCTTTCCTAACTCGCATGCATCACATACTAATTTCTATTTATTTGATTTTGCATATATCTCTAGATACAACTTACTTAGAGTATCAAAAGAAGAATGTCCCATCCTCCTATCATGAAGTATAAAAGTATCTTCAGTCCTCTGCTGCAGCTCTCCCATTCCAGCCTTCTCTGCCATAGATATCAATGATGAGTCCAGTCCTTCCCGATCTAGGTACCACAGTCCCTCATGCCAGGTGCCAGTCCTAAGTCTTCGTCCCGTTCCTTTCTCCTGGAAGATCACCTTAGGAATATCAAAAGAAATAGTGCATTTTAGTTGGAGAATTATAGAACTAATAGACAAAAACTGACTGGAAAGGATGGAGCATGTAACACATTGGATAATCTTACTGAACCTGTACAATTAACAGTACCCTTACCGACCACTGGTTGGAAAGTGCCATCTGCAGTCTGAATGGTGTCTGCTGGTGCTAGGTGAGTGTATGAAGAAAACTCACTAGCGTTCCCGGTCACATGCCGAGATGCTCCTGAGTCGATAATCCAGTCTGACGTTTTAAGGGAAGACATAGATGCAAGAGCGAGTGACTCGTCAGTACCTTCTGATGGGTGAGCATACATAGCGGCGTTGCCTCCGAAGAATGGGGTGGATGTCTCCTCTGCTCCGCTCCTCCTGTCTCCTTCGGTCGACGCTCTCTGCTTTCTCTCCAGCAGGTCCAGCAGTGCCTGATCCTCCTCAGTAAAGGTGCCACCAGCTCCTCCATTCCCTTCTGCCACCAGCAAGTTTGCCCGATAGCCTCCTCGGCCTCCTCGACCACGTCCACGTCCAATATATCCTCGTCCTCGTCCACCACCTGAGTCTCCCTTAGGTGGTTTGGTACAAGCATATCGATGATGGCCCATCTCCCCGCAGTTGTAGCACTGCCGATTGTGTTGCCAGAGCTCTCCCTTGGATCCTGTGTCGCCCGAGCTAGCAGCTGCTAGTGCTGACTTTGCTTCGGGGGACCACTGTCCCTGTCTGTAATCTGATCCGCGTCTCCTCCTGGATCATGGCTGAGATAGCCTCCTCGAGACTAGGGATCTCTGGTTGGGCGAGGAGTAAGGCTGTCCTCTGTGCAAATGCTGCAGTCAGCCCTTTGAGGAATTTCATCGTCCTCTCCTGCAGGCACACATGTCTCTCCTTGCACTTCGGGTCCCCGCAGCTTGCCCGTTTCGAGGAGTGATCATAATCCAGCCAGAGACGCTCCAACTCCGTAGCGTACTCCTGCACCGTCTTCTCCCCTTGTACGGTGTCATCGATCTCCCTTTTATCTGGAAGATCCGTAGGTTGTTTCCCACGCCATCATAGGTTTCCTCAACTTCTCCCATACGTCTTTCACCATCTCAATGCCATCTACTGTGGAAGCAATAGACTGGACTAAGAATTGAGAAGCCAGATGTAAATCACCATATGAGTGGATTTTCACTCGTCGTCCTGTCGAGCCCTCTTCCGGCTCTGTCTTCTCGCCCGTCAAGAATCCCTCCAGGTTCTTTCCTGCAAGGGTTCTTCTCACCCGCCGTGACCAACTCAGATAGGTGGCTGGTCCATCCAACTTCAGATCGATGGAGGGTAGTTCCAACTTTGGCGGCGCTCGTGTCGTGCTATCACCAGCCGACACCTTTATCAACTTCATCAACGTCGCCACATCGTCAGCATCCAGCTTCTTGAGGATCGCCTCCATCGATGCTTCTTCTCGATCACGTCACACTTGCTCCACGACTCACGCTTGTCCTCGTCGTCCTCTCCTAAATCCGAATATGTCTGGTTTCATCGGATCTAGACATCATCGGCATCTCCTTGAGAATCTCATATGAGATAAATCTTCAAGAACGATTTTAGGCTTCCCTACACTAGGTGCCACGATGAAATAAATCTCAAGTTTAGGCTTACCTACACCGTAGGTGCCACAGATAGATAAATCTCAAGTTTAGGCTTACCTACACAGTAGAGCCCTAAAAGTGGTGTGCACGGAGGCACCCACGACAGCAGCAGCGACAGTAGCAGTCGCAGCGGCAGCGGCTCAACGGCGGCTGCAGCGGCAACGAGAGCGGCGCAGCAGTGGCAGCGGCACAGCCTCAGCAGCGACTGCAGCGGCAGCGACTGCAGCGGCAGCGGCTGCAGCGGCGTAGTAGCTGCAGCAGCAGCAGCGACGTGGGGGGAAAGGGAGGGCGAGGTTAGGGGTAGGGTTTGTGTGGAGAGGGTGGCTCTGACGGTATTCTAAGCAAGTTTAGGCTCTAATACCATGTAGAGATTTTTAAGTGATTATTATTGCAATAGAGACTACATATATATATATATATATATATATATGAGACGCTAGCCTCCTCTCCTATCATTCTAGGCAATGTGGGACTAAAGCCCAATAACACTTAACATATATCAACAATAAAAGATAACTTTAAAAGCTACTCATGGCATCAAACCACCAACATTTAATGCAGGAGTAGAAATTGAAGAAGGTAGTTTTAAGCTTTGTAACCATCCCTAACATTAAGAATCAGTTTTCTCGAGTTGTAACATAATTCTTGCGCTGGTTATTACAAAATTAAATCATACAATCTTAGTATCAGATGGATTATATGCTCTTCTCATACTATGTTACTAGCCAAAATTTCAATCAAATTTGTAAATCATACCTCAGAAAACGCAACACTAATCTAGCATATCTTTAAATAACGGCCTTTCATATCACAAGCCTTATCTCATGTATATGGATAAACTTCACAGAGAATTTAAGATCCATGGGAGAACATTTTATAACTGGAACATAAACCTTCATCAAAGCTTTACAAAATTAGCATGCAACTCTTTGCCAAGGTGCCTTCATGCAATACAAAGACCTGACATTGAAGCATCAAAAAAAGATATCTTAAAGCCACAAGGCTCCAACCAATGTAGGGCTAGGGAGGATCAAGATATATGTTGCCTTACCCACAATTTTGTGGAGTGTTTCTGGTATTGGAACCACCATCCTCCACGATGCAAGTGCCAAGCTTTACCATTGTGCCAAGCAATAAGCTCAACAATAATGCATAAACCAATCATAGTTAAGGGGAAAAAGATTCACCATTTCATGAAAATGTTATGTGACAATAGGATATATATAGGTCAAGCCTAAAACATAAAATGATGAAAAATAAAATGATTCTGTCTGGAACTTTTGATGGGAGTTCAAACACAGATTATATTTTATTGGCTTTATTTAGATTTATTTCAAATTTTGTAATTGATATTTAATTAAGACTAGAGTTAGGATGTAGATATGCTCATCTCTAGTTCTTATGGAGGTTATCTACCAGAATATGAATAGTATTAGGAGAATAGGAGTCCTTTTCGATGATTGATAAATAAAATAGACAGTTTCTCAATTTTGGATGTGATGTTTCTCTCCTTGATGTGATTCCAAGAACCAGGTAGCGCAAGATTAATATCGTCGAGTGATCTGGTACTGTTCCTTCATTTTCTTCTTTCTTTACCATAAAATCGATACATACAACAACAAGAAAGCCTTTATCCCAAATTTCGGGTTGCTTATTTGAATCCTCTTCTTCCATTTGGCTTTGTTCAAGGCCATGTCCTTTGTAGCGCTACCAAAAACCATATCATTCTTTAAAACTTCATACCATGTTTTCGGGACCTGACCTAGTGGTTGCATTAATATTATATTATTGCTCCTCCTTACGAGAAGATCTATTGTCATGTGTTGCACATGTCAACAATTTTCTCTCATCTTGTCCTTAGTTGCCACCACATCTAGCTACACACGGATACATTCATATCAGATCCTTTAATGTATTGTAACTCGTCCATCTTAGCATTATCGTTTTGGCTACACTAACTTTCTGGACATTTTCTTAATCACCCAACTCGTTGATCCATAAAGCATGATTGGTCTTATTGCAGTATTGTAAGAATTTGTCTTTCAACTTCAAAGGTATATTGCAATCACAAAGCACTCCAGAAGCACACCATCATTTCAATCATTACGTCTCAATTTTAACTATCATGTTTTAATTTATGCACGATGTTTTCTCAATCTCTCCATGATTATGGATTATTGATCCTAAACACCGAGAAGTGTCACGCCTAGGTATCTCTTCTCCATCTATATGGACTCCCCCCTCATTTCTTTTTTACTTGGTTGAAGTTATATTTCATATATTTTGTTTTCGTCATGTTAATTTTAAATCCTTATCCCAAAGTTTCTGTTCCCACTTTATTTTAGCTTCTAACATTTTTTACTCTCATCGACCAACACAATACCGGACAAACATCATACAAGATGGAACCTCCTCCGGGGTATGCCTATTAGTTTCAACTTGCTACTTTGCTGGATTGCTTGTAAGTATTAGAAGAGAGTAAAAAAAAAATTGTTGTGGTACATTGGATGAATATATCCAATTTATAAGAATTTTTGGGTACCTAATGACCATACAATACCCTTCAAATATAGCTGTTATAGGATATGTTGGTCATTTTCAACGATATTCAAAATTATCCCTTACGTTAAAAATAGCTAGGATTTGGGGTATTTTTTCCTTTATATTAAAATGGTTGTTAAGAGGAGTATCTTACCAAAATACCCCACCCAATGTTCTACTAACGGTAATAAAGGAGGTATTTTGGTAAAATATCTCCCAAGTTCTGACAGAGGTGTGGATTGACAGGGCCTGTGACCGGGTCACCGACCTAGTAGGGATAGGTCGACCAGGTTGGGGGACGAACTCGGTTCTTTCCATGTTTGAGGTCGGGCCGGGCCTACCCCGCGAATGATAACCCAGCCAAAACTCAGGTTATATATGAGCTGTGCCAGGTCGGCCCGTTGACCGAGCCCGAGCCGGGTTCTGGACGCCCGGCCCATTACACACCTTGAGCCAATTCGGATGCACTATGATAGCCAGATCAAAGGGACATCAATTACTTGCCTCATCGGTAGTTGTAGTGCCCTGCTCCGCAAAGGCACTAGATAAACAGAGAGATCGGATTGCTGGCTCTGCAACAGAAGACGATTAATCTGGATGAGTGGACAAAGACTCATTTTATGATTCCCTTGCGCCTAATAAGAATCTGAGTTTTGAATGAATGTTATTGCTAATAACAAGATGGTAATCATTGAGTATGCTTATAAGAGAATCCACATGTTGCTATGCTAAGAACAAGAAAAGAGTTAACATGTATGCTAAGAAGAAGAATTGTGGTATGCTAATAAGAAACGACATAATGCCTTGTTAAGGAATGAATGTTGCCTTGATCGATAAAATGTTGCCATGTTAAATCAATGAGATGATGTTGTGCTAAATTAGAGATGTACCTCGAATGAATGAACTGTTACCATGCTTGATAAGAAAAGAAAAGAGAATGTTTACATGTCCCTGAATAGAGTATGACTATCAAGAGTAGAATTCATGCTTGTTGATATTGTGCTTGCTCAAATAAAGATTTGTTCATTGTCCCTTGATTGTTGCTATAAAAAGACAGAGATGTATAGAGATGGCACATTGTGCAAAAGAGATGATACGGTTTGTCCGTATAGAGAAAAGAGTAGAACTATTGGCTCAATACATGAAAAAGAAGAAGAAAATGTTTACAAGTTGCTCGATTGATGCATGATAGTTTTATCTGATAGTTGCATTTGCATTGGTCTTGGACAATTTGTGCACAAGTATAGATCCTCACGACCGGTTCAGGGGCACCGGAGCCGTTCAGCCTAGGGGGGATAGAGTAACACCCTGCGGTAAAGAGACCAAGGGGTGTATAGAATGTCCACTAGCGACGAGCTGAACCCAAGAGTCACAGCGGCTAAATCATGGGTTTCCCATGGACCATCATATAGATAAGTGTCGGTTGGTGAAGAGCTGAACCATGCGCACAGTTGCTAGTATGTGCGTTATCAGTACAAGCTGACCCGGAGCGTCACAACTACTGGTCTATGTATATATTAGTGCAAAGCTGAGCCTTGCGTCACAGCTGCCAATCGAGTTGCATGAGTCGGCAAAAGAATGTTTTGCTGAGAGCTAACGATGCAGAGACGAACAGGGAACAATGTTGGTTTTATCATGTTTATGTTAATCCTTGTCTTGTGCAGGGATGGACGGTCGGCTATGGTAAGAATCACTGAAAAGTGATACATATGTATTGCTTAAGTTTCCTATATGAATTGCTTGCAAAGATTATTCCGTTGCAAAGAAATGCTATGTTCTACTAAAGAAAAGACATGATATCGTACTTATAATTGTCCCTAAGAGTTACTTGAATAGAGAAATAAATATGCTCATGAAACACGCTGCGCACTCTACATAAATGAATAGTCCCTTGTATGCTTGGCATGAAAAAAATATGAACTGTGGCTTTTGAAAGATGTTTTCAAAATAGATGTAAACTGACTCTGTATGCATGGAATGAACATAGGTAAAAGTAGCAAGATCACATTACAAGAAAATATTTTCTCACTAAATGAACAGTGATCGTTTCAGAAGAATGTAGCCCTTTGTTCACAATCACCAGTATGCTGATATACTGACCCACCATCAATCTGCATGCAGGTGTAATATGCATCGAAAAGGATAGTCCAAAGCGATAGCCCGAACCTCATCCTCAGAAGCCGAAAATCAGAAGAGATGCCAAGAGATGGACATCTATTGCAAGAGTTGATTTTGTATATAAAGGGATGTAATGTATGGGAACGAGATCATTGTAATCTGTAAAGTTCTGAGAGAATGTAACATTATATCATAGAGAACCAAGAGCTTGTAATCTGTTCAAATGAAATCAATAAAGAGAATTGTTTCTTGTTACCATTGTGTTCAATGCATATATTCTGAAATATGTTCGCTGCTGCTTCAATTATCTGTAATATGTTCCGCTGCGTATTGTCAATCTTGTCTATCTTGTCTTGCTTCAGGTATTGGCCTTGTGCAAGCGCAACTTAGGTTTGCACGGCATCACGCCTTAGCGAGGACGATCGGTCCCAAAGAGTCCGAAGCGAGGACGAAAAGACTCTGCGGGATCGGGACGTGACAATAGTTCTGCGACTATGCCATGAAGCCTTGGTTTGTTTGTTCATAATCAGGGATGCATTAGGAATAGAACTCAAAGTAGTTGAAGAGACATCATAGTTGGAAGCTCAGAAATAGAAGAAAAGATAAAGAAGGTTGATATAAAGACAAACAAATTCTCAAGACACTAACGAATTTGATATTCATGTCAAGCTTTTGGGGATGGCCTCACTTATATTGACCATTTCACTTGTCTCCGAAGAAATCAAATCTTAATTAAAGACAAATGGATAGTTTCAATCAGAACCGCGTCAAAAACATTTCCAAGCTACAATAATCTGATTTAAATAACCATGTTTTTTGTGAACCATTGTGCTAGTCTTCCAAAAGTCGGATCTTAATATTAAAGAGAAGGATGTTTGTATCCCCTATCTGAAATTAAAAACATTTGCATGTTTGGTTTAAAAAAAAAATGATTCCTCCATTTACAGAATCCTCTTCTAGTCAGCATCTTTGGGGCTCCGCAGATGCAGGTCGTTGACGCCGGCACCAAAAGGGGTGCTTATGCGCACGGGGCAGCCGTTGGCAGCCACAGAGACTCGGGATGGGTTTGTTTTTCTCTTGTTGCGGAGGGGGAAAAAATCCTTTTTTGCTATTTTGGAGAGAAAGATTAAGGGTTTCTTGGATTGAGGGTTAAAAGAGTTAAGTGAGAGGAAGTTAAGGAAAAATAAGACCATGCTTGGTTTGAGGATGGGGGTTTAGGAGGGGGGAGGATTATAGAGAGTTAAGTGAGAGTTTGTTTAACCCACTTTTGTCTATTTTTTAACTCTCCAAATCAGAGGGTTAACGAGGAGGATTGAGAAATTTTGTTTAAAAAGTCATAAATACTCCTTATTTGTTCTATAAAATATAATGACTTTTTTTTTTTTCATTTTTTATTACTTTCAACATGCTGCTCCGTAACTTCCTCATTTGTGAATATATTTTGATAAGTTCTAATTAAAATTCCAATCAAATATAATTTGACATATATAATAAGGATATTTGGGTAACTATCATTTTTTATTAATCCTCCTCTCACTCAAAACTTTCAATTCAAGCAAGAGTTATTAACACCCCCCCCCCCCCCCCCCCCCACCCACCCACACTTAACTCTCCCTCCAATCCAAACAAGGTTATATGTATTGACTCTACTCCCCCTCACCTAACTCCCCCTCACTAACCCCACTTAACTCTGCTCTTTTTCTTCCCTCAATCCAAACAGACCCTAAGGATAGTTAATAATATAAAAAGATTATTTCCAATTTCTTCTTCTTTAATCAAACACATAAAATTAAACATTCCTTTTTCTTTCTCCATCAATTCCAAGAGAACACCATATTTGGTTTAATAAGTTCTATTTACTCTAAAAAAAAAAAATTGTATATGTCAATCAGAGATTCATTTTTTTTTCTTGATTGCCGAAGCATAAGCTATTGATATTCCAAACTAAAGAACAACATTTCCTCAATCAACAAACACAATGTCATTATGTCAAACAAATAACTATGCACCTATCGGCGTGGACAATTCCCACAAAAAACAACACTTTTAAGACCAAGCATCCAGTCGATCTGCTAAAAAAATAGCTCGAAAGAATCGAATCAATCTCAAAGGAGAGAAGGAGAGAGGGACCTGTTGTTGCTTCGCGACCTGCTCTCGGAGCTTGGTCGCCTGCTTCCTCAGCGTGTCCATTCGAGCTCACTCCTCTCTCTCTCTCTCTCTCTCTCTCTCTCTCTCTCTCTCTCTGGAAGGAGGAGAATTTTTTGGGGAGTTAGATCTGAAAGATTTTGACAAAATGCGAAAAAGGTAAATAGCGCTTTCAAAACATTGGGAGTTTATTTTTCTTTTTCAATATAAGCCCCAAGATCTTTTCCATTCAACATAAACCTCATCTTGTTATTTCGAACGTGTTTTTTTTTCCTATTTATAAATATAGTTTTTATAAATATAGGGTAGTGTTATTCACACTCCTAAAATATCATCTTATAGTCTTTTCTAATTTTATTCATTCAAATTTCAAATATGCTCTTGCATTAAATATGATATTAATTTATAACACTTCTAAAATGTCATCATGTACTCATCTTCTACTTTTATTCATTCAAATTTCATATTTAGATTGTATTTAATGCAGGTACGGATTTAAAATTTTAATAAATAAAATTAGAAAATGAGTACATGATGACATTTAGGATTGTCAATAACAACACCCTAAATATATATCGCTATCATTTTAAAGTACAAATATTATTTGTTTTTTATAACTCTATAGTACACTTTAAAATAGTATTGTTTTTTTTTATCAATTTAAAGGACATTAAAAATGTATGATTGACTATTTTACCCTCAAATATTATATTATTTTAAATACAAATTCACTAGCATAAATAAAAAGACATAAGTTTACCCTCAAATATTTTTATCAACACAATATAGAACTATTACATCTTCAAGTTCACCCTCAAATGTTGAACATCTTTGTTATGCTTTATTATTATTTATTTATTTTTAAATAAGGGCAATCTTATGAAAAATAAAATTACATTTGGGCCCTTAAGAGAATTTATGCAATTACAAATTTTACTCACCAACTTAAATGGTGAGGTGTCATGCCAAGGAGACATGTGGCATTGCTAAATGTCACATGGTCCTCTTTCATGAAGAGAAGCCTTCTTCATTAAACACCTCACCCCCTCTCCTCTCTTATTTATCCCTCCACACACACAACACTCTCTCCTCTTCCCCACTACTACTGCTACTACTACTGTGCTGCTGTCGCTGCCCTGCCGCCGAGCCGCCGTCGATCGCCGCCACCCCGCGCACCCGTCCCCGGCTACCGTCGCCACTTCCAGCACCTCCTTGTTCTCCTCCTCCTCTTCCACAACCCAAAAATCCTAGGTAATTCCTTTATTCTCTTTCCTTCCCTTTCAATTTCGAAATTTAGGTCAAAAGAATTTGGGTTTATATATATATATATATATATATATATATATATATATATATATATATATATATATATATATATATATATGAATGCATATATATTTAACACAAATTTTAATTTGGGTATTATGTTAGGAGGAAGTTGGGAAGATCAAATCTAGATTATCATCAACCCAAGGCAAGTCCTCTCCGAATTCTCGTATTTTAATTTTGGAATCTATAGTTCAAAATCTAGATTTATATTCAGTTTTAAATATGCATAATTGGATTCAAATCGATATTTCGGACTCACAGAAATTCAATTGGATAATCATATATATATATGGCTACAAATTTGAAGAGTTTGTTCTTCCTAACTAGCTCGTAGCAAAAATAAAAAGAGAGATTTTCATATGGCATAGTTATTTGTATAAATACTGTGCTTCTTGATTTCATGGCATTTTTATAATGCCTATTTAAAGAAAATGGAGTTTTAATTGTCAAAAATGAATCAGAACCCGAAAGAAACTCTATATTGATGTGTGGCCCCAAAATTTGATTCCCAACTCTTGCAAAACTCAAATTCTTCCTTGTTACTTGATAATTTTATATTAACAACATTCCATACTTTATTGACACTTACCAAAAAGAAGTATATTTCATGGATCATATTATTTACACAAATATATATATATATATATATAAGAACTTCAATTGACCATGTTGCACCTCCCTCCCAAACAATCTGAAGACTTTGGCTGTACGTCTGGTGATATGTAGCATTGTTCATTAGGTTTGATATTGCCATGATGGTTGAAGTTAATAATAAAGTTCACTCTTTTTGTCTCTCTCGCAACCATCACACTCCTAGTTTTTTTTATATATATATATTGAAAAATTTGATTTGTGCAATACATGTTTTGTACTTTTGTATATTTCAACATTACCTATATTATTGCTTTTTGAGTATGACTCATGTAATAAATTTTGGTTGTTTCACATGGAACAAACTATTTTTGAAATTACCTGAATTTTTCTTGGGCAGCTTTTCTCTGATATGCTTTCATACGTATGTATATGTGCATATTTTGGAAAACATAAGATGTCTTTCAACAATGTCAAAATTTCATAATTCTTCAGAATTTCGTTTCTGTTCTCTTTACAATTTAAATCTTTTCACCCATTGCCCATTAGCAGTCATCTTCACTCTTTCCAGTCCTCTAAACTTGTCTGGACCCACCTCTTTTGATCTTGTCAAATCAACATAAGTACAGTTTATGGACAATACAGTTATCTGTCATGATTCTTTGATTTAATATATCAACTTGTTTTGATTGGTACTGCCCTGACCAAAAGCCAATATAGAACTTTTGTCTGAGGAAAATAAACCTGAGTACTTCTGCTGTCAAAACTTTGAAAATGTCACGCTAACATATTTATTCATAGACACAAATCTTCCCGAAAGTTATTTTTCCTGTATGTTTGAACTTTGAAATACTCGCATACTGAACTTGGATAACATTTAGGAAAGAGCAATTGCTAATAATCAAAAATAGCTTGTTTGCTTGCAGAGGAAAAGAGGGTAATTACTGAAATTAAATATATTGCTTGCTTGCTTGCCAAGGTAAGAAAGCCTTAACTTAATTGCACTCTATATAATGTTGCGTGAGTTTTTGGTGTTGAGGGTTGCTCCACCGAAGGGGTCGGCGAACCCAAAATATTAATTGCGTGGTTCTGGTGTTGAGAGTTGCTCCACCGAAGGGGTCGGCGAACCCGGATTTATATCTTTATATTATATTGTCTCTTGCAAATTTTCGGAGTCAACAAATACAAAGGAGACTCTGCCGAAAATTTTGAAAATTTCAAGAAATAGCCAAATTCTCGACCTTTCGAGAAATTGGGTAATTCCATAAATTTGGGAGGAATTTAGAATATACATGATACAATACACGTGTCATGTAGGCACAATTTAGATTTAAAAACTCTTTATAAAACTGTTCTGAAAATATATGAGAAAAATATCCTATTTGGTAGTTCGTGTCTAAAAGCCAAAATAGAACAATTGATTTCAAGAACCACTCAAATGGACATATGCAAGATGCGTTTTTAGCCTCTTAGATAGATAAACTCCCTATTTATGATAATGATAATAATATTCAGTAATCACAATAATTAGATAAGAAGCATTGGGAGGGAAGAACAACCCGAATATCACATATACAGCTCCGCAGCATAATAACCAAAGACTGATTAGTACATTAGCTCATTCGTAGGGCCATACGAATTGAGTATGTGGGACTTAGCTCACTTAGCCCAAGAGAAGCAGGACCGAATTGTAATGATCTGAGCCATCCATTTAGCTCGTGAGAGGCAGGGCCGGATTTAATTCCGTGCCATCCAATAATTGCACATCTTCGACAGCAACATCGATTTGGTAATTTTCTGGGTTCAAGAGAGACTCAGTATATTTAAGCCCAAGAGAGGCAGGGCCGGATTCTAAGCACCGCGGCACCGCGCCACCAAGTCATAGCCTGATCCCAGGTATACGGGATTGTTGTCGGAAAAGCTGATTATGAGAGTATTCGGAAGGGTTGTTCTCAAATTGCATTTCATTTTGAAGATATGTTATTGTATGCATATTAAGTGTTTATGTAAGAGATAAAAATAATTAATATTGAAGTATTCAATTTACATTCATAAAAAGTAAAACTAATTCCCTAAATTTCAACATATATATATATATATATATATATATATATATATATATATATATATATATATATATATATATATATATATATCACTCTTTTCCAGTCTTTATTATTATTTATTTACCGTTCTTGACCGATAACTTGCTTGTCGTTTCTAAACGACCTAGTATTTGTTCACTAGGAGAAGATGACGATCCTGCGGAACCTTTACCTCTGTATGACGAGCGTAATACGGGAGAATAGACGTTCTGGAGAATCTCAAAGGACGACAATCTTCATTTTGTAGTCGGTCATTGTGAAACCAGTAATTTTTAATTAATTAATTTACTGTTATTTTTTTATTAGATTAAAATTATTATTTATGGAATTTTAGTGTTTGGTCAAACCCGTAGAATTTCGGTTAATTAGTTTAATAATTTTTAGCTAAATTATTATTATTTTAGGAAAACCATATTTTTAGAAAAATAATTATTCCTGGTATTTTAGTGTCTGGTTTGACCTGTCCTGAACCCATCTCAAACTATTTTCGAAACCGAACCCAATCTTGGTTTTCGAAACCATTCTTAAGTATTTTAGGATATATATTCATGTATAAATATCATTTTTTAAAAACAAAAGAATCCTTTTAATTTCCTTTTCTTTTAACTCTCAATTATCACTCATTAAACTCTCTTTTTCTCCCAGGGAAAGGAAACTTTTCCTTTCCACTCCAAACGGCCAATGGCCGAGCCACTTCGGCTCCCAAACGTCTAGCCGCACTCTTCACTTTCGAAACCCCCACATCTTTTCCCTATAAATCCTTTCCCTCTCCATCACTCTTCTTCACCATTTTCCCCAAGCCCTAACCAAGCCGACGCCGACCCGAGCCTTTCGGCGTCTGATCCGTGCCCTTCTGGCGAACCCAGGCCCGTCGACTTCCCGGTGACTCCTCGAGCGGCCCCTCCGCCCGAGACCAGCGGCTTTCCACCGCCGTGGTGCCCCGCGGCCCAGGTCGATCCCGACCGGCGGCTCCCGGCCGACCCCCTTGCGCGGTTTTCCCGGCCAACCCCTCTTCGAGCGCGCTGTCCCAGCGCCAGCTTTCGACACAGTTTCTGAGCGACTCCGATCTGCTGTTCCGTATCTCGATCTGTTGTCCAGCACCTCTGTGCGCGACTCCAGCGCTGTTCGGACTCGATTCGCTGCTATCCGCGTTCCGTTCCCACTGTTCGCGGATAATTTTTATCCTTTATTCACCTGAGAGCTCTAGCCGAGCACCCGAGGTATATTTTCGTATCTTCATGTCCCTTTCTTAGTGTCGATGATGACGTGGTCCCCGATCCCGGTATGGGAATCGGATCGATTCATAGATTCAGATTTTCCGAACTCCCTGTCGGAATGATTATGTGGTTTTATGTTTCTGTGGTTTTGTGATTGTGTGGTTTCTCGGAATTTTCGAGTTAAGTTCGGATTTTTCGGAAATGGCTCTGTGACCATTTTCCTTAGAGAGGTTCTGTGGTTTTTCGGTTTTCCGATTAATATTTCGGGTTTTCCGAATTTTATAGTTCGAAAAGTTTTCTGTGATTTTGATATAAACCTACTCTTGGGTTGGATAAATTGGAATTTCTGGTTGGAAATGTTTTGTGGTTTGGAATATTGTGGGTGTTGGTATTTTCCCAGGATTAGGTTGTCCCGATTATAGAGGAAGTGCTGCCCAAATTTTCGAAAAAATACATATTTTAAAACTATCTTCAAAACCTGATCTTTGCAAAATAAATTACATCTTGGAGTGTTGGTTTTAAAATAGATTTTGTATCTTTTCGGGCGACGACCATATTGGTCCATGGGCCCTAACTAAATGAAAACGAAACCGGCCAACCCGGACGTTGAGGCATTAGTTAAAACATGAGTTTTTGAATGACCAAGTCTGAGATGCATTTTATAATTTAATTTATTATTATTTTAGAATGGGTTACTGCTGTTAGTATTTTGGTACAGGGCTTCGGCCTACTGTTGGACCGTTCGCGGTATTCAGAGCTCGTCTTTAAATTAAATTAATTTATGTAAAAAAAAATATTATAAGGACATAAGTCCAAGTTTTTCTTTTCTATTTTCCTGTGGACCTGTAATAAGTAGTTTAGTTTTTCCTTTTTCTTTTCTGGATTGTTGTTTTGTAGGTAAACGCATAAATAGTAAACTGAATATTTATCTTTTATAGAAAATTAATAAGAGTTTTCTCGCATTAAATAAAATAATAAGAATTCAAGTTTGTAAATTAGACAATTTAATGTTTTCTCATTAAAAGAAAATTAACTAATATATATATATATATATATATATATATATATATATATATATATATATATATATATATATATATATATATATATATATATATATATATATTACAAAATACAAAATACAAAAAAAAATATATATATTACAAAATACAAAGTTTTGCCAAATAATTGAAAAATGCGAAGTTTTCCAATAAAAATGTTAACTTGACTTTTACCTCGTTAAATTAATAACTTTGAATCACATAGATAAACGTGTTTTGTTTATAACAACATAAAATTTGACTAGGATAAAATTTTAGAGATTGTAACTAGCACACCTAGATATGGTTTCCTCATTTATGCTAAGTTGGGATTCTCAATGTAGGATTTTGAGGACGAGTCTGATTTTTCTTTCCCGGAACCGACTCTTCAAACCCAGTCATAAACAAAGGCAAGTACGGTTGTGTTTATTTTTCAATTTAGTTAATAATTTTAATATTGCAAGATTAAACCACATTGTTACACGGAACTCTCTTCTAGAGTATTGATTGTATTGATTGTGGGATTGGGGGAGTAGTGTAGTGTATTATGACCAATACCCCTCATATTGCATATTGATTATGCGAGCTTACTCCTTTTCACACGGGGATAAGCCGTATCGTATCACTAGGATACTATTGTACAACCCAAGCCGGTCATAAGCATTGCATACTCAAATCACATTGTTTTCAATTGTGAAAAATTGCTGAAAAATATTGTTCAAGTATTTAAACTGTTTAAAATTGCAAATTTCTAATTATTAGTTGAATTGTTAAATTTTCATAATTGTACTTTGCTCCTTTCCTGACTGGATTCCCCACCCCCAATAGGTTCCATTGATGATGTAGAGCTATTGATTAGTAGATATTACGATCCTGAGCTCTACCCTGTTGTGCTTTCAGATTTCTACTTGAAAGATGTTGATCCTGAGGCTGATGAGCCATCTTCCTAGATGATGATTTTCCTTTTAGTTTTGATGTTTGAATAAAAAGACAATTTTTATTTTATCTGATGTATTAAATGAACCTTTTGTTAGACAAGTTTTTAATATTCAAAATTTTAGATGTTGTGACAAATATATTGTGTTGTTGTGATTACTTGCATTTGGATACAGCTTACTGCCGCCGTCTCACAACGGTGCAGGCTGGGCATGATCCGATTCGATCCAACAAGTTGTGACATATTTTTAGTGGTGGCCCATGCAGGTCTGATCAACAACTTAGGTAAACATATCTAGAAACATTTAGAACACTAGAACATTAATTTGTCACAACATAGGACCTAAATATATTATAAATAAATATTTGTGTTTGTTATAGACTGGTAGGCTACCTTGCTTATGTTTTGCAATCCTAAACCTTCCAGAGTATGGCCACAGATAAGACCAATCCTGCTGACGATGGGTTGTCATCACCCGATCACACCCCACCTCCTCAATCGAGTCCGGATCCTACACCTCGGCAGCTGACCGATCGTCTCCATAATGCATCAGCACCCCGTAGATTTTACACTACTACTCAAGTGTTAGATCCTACATCTTTTTGGACTAAACAGCAAGCCCCTGCGGTGGTGCCCGATCCAGTTGCCCTACCAGTGCCCGTGGACCCCACCGACCTCGTAGGCCTGCTACGAGGAGTGCTTGAGGCACAGAGAACTCAAGCTGAAGCTCATCGCGAACAGACGACGATTATGAGAGAAGGCATGGAGAATGCCCATAATGTGGCTATGGCTGCACTGGAGAGAGGAGAAGCAGCCCAATCTGAACCAATGTCGGCTAAAGTCGGAGATATTAAGAAATTCAAGAAGCTGGGCCCTCGACCTTTCAAAGGAACCGAGGAAATTATCTATGCTGACGAATGGCTCGACAGCATGGAGCGTCTCCTCAGTGTCGCTCGACTTCCTGAAGACCTCCAAGTTGAAGCTGTGGGACTCCAACTGCTAGATGTAGCCAGCACCTGGTGTAGTTCCCCGTCCCTACATCGTGCCCCGTACTCCGTCCACGGGGTGCGCGGGAAAGGAACACTGTCGCTATCGATTCGGTCGGGACCGATAGGTCGGGATCGATCGAGTCGATCGAACGGAAACGGTTGAATTAAGATCCATTTTCTGTTATGGAATGGCTTCTTCGGAACCAAGTCCCGTATTCAGCGGGTTGTGCCTCAAGGATTGACTCTGCGGCTGAGTCGGGAGAGACCTCCCGTTGCTCTGCTTTTCACGCCGCTTGCGTTGGTTTTGGCTTTGTTTTCTGAATGTATTTTTATGAATGTTTTCGATGGTTTTCATGGCTTGCATTTCGAACTCGCATTTCCTATCAAACTTCTTGGATAATACAGTGTTCTAATCGGTTGCTTGTGCGATTTCAGGTAATCGCGTAGGCTACGTCAAGCGCGACCAACAAGTTCTCTCGCCTGAAGTAAACTTAAGGTAAGTGGCTGACCCTTCTCTTCTCGACCCCCTTCTTAGGCAAAATCGATAGTGTTGTTGCGAATGAAAAGATAAATGCAAGGGCATGAACACGAATGAATGAGCAAGTTTTCAAAGAAAATGTAGGCTATGTCTTAACAACTAAAAACATGTCTTTGCACGGTCATGGACAACTTGTCGACAAGGTGAGCGTTTTCCCGCACGGCAACCCGAGGCCACGGGACCGTTGCGACCGTAAAAGGAAACAAGTAATTAGCTGTGCTGGACATGGGTTAGGCAGGACTTGCAGCGGGGCTCGCTACTCACGCTGAATGGACCCCGTCTAACAAAAGCTAGAGGAGTCCACGATGGCTCTGGGAGCCAGTGACCATCCACACGAAATATCGCACTTGGTATAAAAATAATAACAATTGACAGGGAAGAACATGGTAAGTTTCATAAGACGCGACGTGGTCCGCCGCGGGTAAGTTCAACGTAAATTTCATTATGCTTGTCATATGCTTGTTGAAATTCATGAGAATGGTTAGAAACATTCATGAACTAAGTCATATAAACTCTTCAACCAAATGAGAGCTTGGAACTTAAATAGCCACGCACCAATACAAAGTGTAATATACTGATCCTCGCTCTCCACGCAGATATCCCGAACCACGAAGGGCGTGCCACTTAAAGCTCAAGGCGGCGCAAACACTTTTGAAGCCTCGTCCGTGTGTTAAAGGCTTGTTTCTGGATTCCTTTTGAAGAAGACCCCGCACTCAGACCAAAAGAAAAGATGGCGACTCGACTTTTCGCGATAGCAGGTGGAAAATATGTTATGGTTTTTGCTTGTAAAAAGGGGATGTAATGTATGGAACGACTATCTCATCGGCGTTCGTTTTGTAAGTCGAGTCATGTTGTAGCCCGCGCGACAATGATTGTAAGGAAGTCTATGTAAAGTTTTATTATTATCAATGAAAAAGTCTACTTCCATTTCAATTGTGTCAATCAATTTCTCTGCGTACTCTAACTTGATGTTGTGTTTTGGATGACCTTATGAATACGCCTTGTGCGATCGCAACTTAGGTTCGCACGGCATCACGCCCGGGAGACGACTATCGATTCTACGGAATAGGGGCATGACATAATGGTATCAGAGCACGGCTTTACATCCTTTGGCTTCGCATCTAGAGTTCCAAACCTTTGACCTCGCATCGATGAGATAAGTTGTTCCATAAAATGGGTCCGTAATAAATTGAGACTGATACGTTTGCTTTCGTATTACAGAAGTGCTAGAATCCACGGCCGACCAAGAACAGAGCACTTCTAGCGGCTCTAGTAGTTCGCATCATCCGCGGACCGAAACTTCTAACGATACCATCGAAAGGATTCTGCGCATGATGGAGGCCCAGCAGAACCAGTCCGAGAGCCGACATCAACAGACAGAGGAACGACAGGCCCAGTTCGAAGCTCGCTTCGACGCACATGCCAAACTTCAACAAAAGCAGCTGGATATCCTGCAGCAGATTGTACAGACAATGACGGCCAACGAAAATTCTGCGACTGCGCCTACCGTCACCGCACCTACTGCCACCGTGCCGATGATCCAATCCATTGAAGTCGATACGGAGGAGCCTGAGCGTCAACCAGCGACATCGAAAAAGTACAACTTTGAAGTGTCAAAATTCAAGAAGGCGTGCCGCACTTCCTTCAGCGACATCGAAGGCCCTTCCATGGCGATCGACTGGTTGGAAGAGCTGGAAGATCACTTCGAGCTCCTCGGCATTGAAGAATCAAAGCAAGTCGCCTGCGCACAACTTCAACTACGGTTGAACGTGTACGACTGGTGGGCCGTGCACAAGCGAGCGATCCGACCGGACAATACTACCGTGTCGATCTCTTGGGCCACGTTCCGCAAAGCTTTTGAAGTCGAGTACCTTCCGTCAGCCGTTCGTCAAGCGAAGGAAAATGAATTCAAGCAGTTGAAGCAAGAGAGCCGGACAGCGGAATAGTATGCCACAGAATTCAACAAGTTGTCTAAATTTGCTAGTGCGTTTCTACCTACAGAGAAGTGCCGTGTGCGACGGTTCGAAGTGGGTCTGCGATACTCTATCGGTGCGCATATCGGGGTCCCGGAGTACAAGACCGTGGGCGAGGCTCTGAATCACGCTCTCCACCTTGAGAACCTGCATCCTTCCGGTGCTGACGACGTTGTGTGCCACTCCAATCATAAACGTCCTAGCTATACGGGAGGCAACAACTATGCGTCAAAGCGTCCAAATAACGGCGACTACAAGGGTCAGAAAATGATACCTCAGTGTACCAATTGCGGGCGACTTGGACACCGTGATAGCTACTGCTTTTACCGCAATATTGAATGTTTCGTTTGCGGACGGACGGGTCACAGGGCTCAAAACTGTCCAAGCTTTCGTCAGACTCGTAACGCCCCACCACAACAAAACCGTTAAGAGAATCGAAGATAGGCGCCCCGACCTCCTCCGCCCACTCAATTCGTACCGCAAAATGGCCAAGACCGTCGCCCCAACACTCAGGGCCGCATCTACGCCATGACTCGAGACGAAGCGCTGGCATCAGATACAGTAGTGTCAGGTATACTAAAATTCAATAATGTGCATGCTCATGTGTTATTTGATTCAGGCGCTTCGCATAGTTTTATATCGACGGACTTTGCCGCCGAGCACAAATTTTCTGTAATATCATTAGATCTCGACCTTAGCGTAAGTACACCTTCGGGCACACCAATACTCACAAACTTAGCCTGCACCAGCGGGATTATCTGCATCAGCGGTCAAAAGATCGGTCTTGACGTGATAGTTCTAGACATGAAGGACTTTGACATCATTCTGGTATTGGATTGGCTCGGGCCATGCAACGCAAACATAGACTGCGCCGAAAAGACGGTCACCTTTCGCATACCAGGAGTGCCTGAATTCTGCTTTTCGTGTGGTAAGGCATCGTCGACCTGTATGCTGATCTCGACAATTTCCGCTCGGAGGATGCTTTATTCTGGGTGCGAAGGCTATTTGGCGTCCGTCCGAGATATGCGACATGATCGTGCAAACGCGGGTTAGACCAACGTTGTGGTAGAATTCCCCGATGTGTTTTCGAACGAGCTACCCGACATGCTCCTCGATCGAAAAGTCGAGTTCAGCATCGATACATTCCCCGATACTCGACCGATTTCTAAGGTCCCGTACAGAATGGCCCCCGCAGAGCTGAAGGAACTCAAGGTCCAGTTACAACAGTTACTCGACAGAGGATTTATTCGGCCTAGTATTTCACCGTGGGGAGCGCCCGTGTTGTTCGTGAAGAAAAAGGATGGGTCCATGCGTCTGTGCGTCGATTACCGAAAGCTGAACAAGGCCGCCATCCGGAACAAGTACCCATTACCCCGCATAGACGACTTATTCGACCAACTGTAAGGTGCCTCGGTATTTTCGAAGATTGATCTCCGCTCGGGCTATCATCAACTCAAGATCAAGTCAGACGACGTGCAAAAGTCAGCCTTTTGCACTCGGTACGGCCACTACGAGTTTCTGGTGATGCCATTCGGCCTGACGAACGCCCCTGCCGCCTTCATGGATATAATGAATCGGGTATTTCGACCATTTCTTGATAAATTTGTGGTAGTCTTTATTGACAATATTCTCGTCTACTTGAAGGACAGGGTGCAGCATACAGAACATCTACGGACCGTGCTCCAGATACTTCGAGAAAATGAGTTGTATGCAAAGTAGAGTAAGTGCAAATTTTGGCTAAGCAGCGTATCCTTTCTTCGTCACATCATTTCGTCCGAAGGCATTGCAGTCGATCCGAAGAAAGTGGAAGCTGTTGCTGATTGGAAGCGGCCTGCGTCTGCTAGTGAGATTCGAAGCTTTTTTGGTTTGGCGGGATACTATAGACGCTTCGTGAAAGACTTCGCGAAGATTGCATCGCCATTGACTCGCCTCACTCAAAAGGGAGTCGTGTATGAGTCGTCGGATGACTGTGAAGCTTCCTTCCAGGAGCTAAAACAGCGACTAATTTTGGCACCTATACTCGCACTTCCGGATGGGTCAGAGAGTTTTCAGATATTCAGCGATGCTTCAGGCCAGGGCTTGGGATGTGTGCTCATACAGCGAAACAAGGTGATATCCTTCGCCTCCAGACAATTGAAGCCGCACGAGAAGAACTATCCTACGCACGACTTAGAGTTAGCGATGATTGTGTTCGCGTTGAAATTGTGGCGTCACTATCTATACGGCGTGGCGTGCGCGATCTATACCGACCACAAGAGCCTCAAGTATCTCTTCACCCAGAAGGAATTGAACCTGCGACAGAGGTGCTGGCTCGAACTAATCAAAGACTATGACTTGACGATCGACTACACTTCGGGCAAGGGAAATGTTGTGGCGGATGCTCTGAGTCAAAAATATCTTGCCTCGCTATCCATCAACCGCAGACTACTACAAGATCTAGAAGAAATGGGTATCGACCTCCGGTTCGATTCAGGGATGTACGGTTGGCGCAGCTGCAGTTAGAGCCGAGTTTGCTGAAAAAGATCATGACCGCTCAGAAGGATGATCCGTACCTAAAGAAGATGCACGATCGAATTTCAACAGGTAGTGCGACCGACTTTGCGGAAGATAAGACCGGCGTGCTGAGATTGAATGGCCGACTATGTGTTTCGGATGATTCAGAACTACGAAAGGAGATAATATCGGAGGTGCATTATGCAAAATATACCTTGCATACAGGCAGTACCAAGATGTATAAGGACCTCTGTACGACCTTCTGGTGGCACGGGATGAAGAGAGATGTGGCGCTCTTCATGTCACAATGCATGGCCTGTCAGCAGGTGAAAGCTGAGCATCAGCGACCGGGCGGGAAGATGCAGAACCTCGCTATTCCAGAGTGGAAATGGGATCACGTCACTATGGACTTTATTGTTGGTCTGTCGAAGATACCACGGGGGAGCGATGCCATCTGGGTCATCGTCGATCGATTAACCAAGTCAGCACACTTTCTTGCCATCAAAGTTACTTGGAGCGTTGATCGCCGGGCGCAGATTTACCTTGACGAGATAGTACGGCTACATGGAGTTCCAGTATTCATCGTCTCTGATCGGGATTCACGGTACATGTCGCGATTCTGGAGTACCCTTCAGTCGGCGTTGGGTACCAAGTTGCAGTTCAGCTCAGCTTACCATCCTCAGACCGACGGCCAAACGGAGCGCGTTAATCAGATTCTCGAAGACATACTATGACTCTACGCAATTGACTTCAAATCAAGCTGGAACGTCCATCTACCGCTGACGAAATTTGTATATAACAATAGCTACCAGTCCAGCATCCAAATGGCGTCGTATGAAGCCTTGTACGGTCGGAAGTGTAGATCACCCGTTTTGCTGGGACTAAGTCGGGGAACGGCAGATACTCGGCCCGGAGCTGGTGGAACAGACTGTGGAAAAGGTCAAGCTAATTCGGAAAAGACTGAAGATTGCACAGAGTCGACAAAAGAGCTACGCCGACACCCATCGAAGACCGCTTGAGTTCCAGGTAGGCGATCACGTGTTCCTGAAGGTGTCGTCCATACGAGGAGTTACTCTGTTCGGCGCGAAAGAAAAGATGAGTCCGAGATTCGTTGGGCCGTTCGAGATACTCGAGCGGATCGCCCCAGTGGCCTATAAAATTGCCCTACCACCGGCGCTTGAAGGTGTGTACAATGTCTTCCACGTCTCTCAATTGCGAAAGTACGTGCACGACCCTGGCCACGTTGTAGATTTTGGCTAACTGGAGCTGAAGTCTGACTTATCCTACGTTGAAGAGCCAGTTCAAATCTTAGAACGCAAGGATAAGCTGCTGCGGAATCGAGCGATCCCTCTTGTTCGCGTCCTCTGGAGAAACCATTCGGTCGAGGAGTCGACGTGGGAACTTGAGTCAGAAATGAAGGAGAAGTTCCCTTCATTGTTATCGTAGAGATAGGTTCTATTCTTAGTTTGGAGGATGAAACTTTTTCTTAGTTGGTTATGGTGTAGTTCTCCGTCCCTACATCGTGCCTCGTACTCCGTCCACGGGGTGCGCGAGAAAGGAACACTGTCGCTATCGATTCGGTCGGGACCGATAGGTCGAGATCGATCGAGTCGATCGAACGGGAACGGTTGAATTAAGATCCATTCCCCGTTATGGAATGGCTTCTTCAGAACCAAGTTCCATATTCAGCGGGTTGCGCCTCAAGGATTGACTCTGCGGCTGAGTCGGGAGAGACCTCCCGTTGCTCTGCTTTTCACGCCGCTTGTGTTGGTTTTGGCTTTGTTTTCTGAATACGTTTTCGTGAATGTTTTCGATTGTTTTTATGGCTTGCATTTCGAACTCCCATTTTCTATCAAACTTGTTGAATAATACAGTGTTCTAATCAGTTGTTTGTACAATTTTAGGTAATCGTGTAGGCGACATCTAGCGCGACCAACAAGTTCTCTCGCCTGAAGTAAACTCAAGGTGAGTGGCTGACCCTTCTCTTCTCGACCCCCTTCTTAGGTAAAATCGATAGTGTTGTTGCGAATAAAAAGATAAATGCAAGGGCACGAACACGAATGAATGAGCAAGTTTTTAAAGAAAATATAGGCTATATCTTAACAACTAAAAACATGTCTTTGCACGGTCATGGACAACTTGTCGACAAGATAAGCGTTTTCTCGTACGGCAACCCGAGGCCACGGGACCATTGCGACCGAAAAAGGAAACAAGTAATTAGCTGTGCTGGGCACGGGTTAGGCGAGGACTTGCAGCGGGGCTCGCTACTCACGCTGAAAGGACCCCGTCTAACAAAAGCTAGAGGAGTCCACGATGGCTCTGGGATCCAGTGACCATCCACACGAAATATCGTACTTGGTATGAAAATGATAACAATTGACAGGGAAGAACATGGTAAGTTTCATAAGGCGTGGCGCGGTCCGCCGCGGGTAAGTTCAACGTAAATGTTATTATGCTTGTCATATGCTTCTTGAAATTCATTAGGATGGTTAGAAACATTCATGAACTAAGTCATATAAACTCTTTAACCAAATGAGAGCTTGGAACTTAAATAGCCACGCACCAGTATAAAGTGTAATGTACTGATCTTCGCTCTCCACGCAGGTACCCCGAACCACGAAGGGCATGCCACTTAAAGCTCAAGGCGGCGCAAACACTTTTGAAGCCTCGTCCGTGTGTTAAAGGCTTGTTTCTGGATTCCTTTAGAAGAAGACCCCGCACTCAGTCCAAAAGAAAAGATGGCGACTCGACTTCCCACGATAGTAGGTAGAAAATGGGTAATGGTTTTTTGCTTGTAAAAAGGGAATGTAATGTATGGAACGACTATCTCATCAGTGTTCGTTTTGTAAGTCGAGTCATGTTGTAGCCCGCACGACAATGATTGTAAGGAAGTCTATGTAAAGTTTTATTATTATCAATAAAAAAGTCTACTTCCATTTCAATTGTGTCAATCAATTTTTCTGCGTACTCTAACTTGATGTTGTATTTCGGATGACCTTATGAATACGCCTTGTGCGAAAGCAACTTAGATTCGCACGGCATCACGCCCGGGGGACGACTATTGATTCTACGGAATCGGAACGTGACACCTGGTATCGGAATGAACCCCGACTCCAGGACAGACAGCTTGACTGGAACACTTTCAAGAGGTTGTTCTGCAGGAAGTTCTTTCCAACATCAGAGTTACGGAAGATGGAAAGACAGTTCCAGAATCTGAAGCAAGGGAACATGACTGTTGGTGAATATTCGGTAGAGTTTGGTCAACTTAGTCGCTTTACCAAGAACTTGGTTGCTGACCCCGCTAATCGTGCTAAAAGATTCAGGTATAGACTGAGGGAAGAGATTCGCACTCCTGTGATCGCAGGTGGTGCCAAGACGTACGAGAGGATCCTAATACGAGCTCATGACATAGAGAAGAGTCAGCCTGCTCGCTCAAAGAGGGAGTATTCTGGAACTAGCAACTTTCAGAATAACTAGAAGAGGCCCAATCACAACAATAACAACAGGCCTTCTCACCACCACCAGCAGCATAATTAGGTAAGGACCAATGACGGAGCGCCTTAGAAGCAGATTTCTATCTGTGAGTTCTGCAAGAGGCCAGGGCATCAGGCGAACATCTGCAGGAAGAGACTAGGGCACTGCCTAGTTTATGGGTCTGCCACCCACCAAGTGAAGGACTGCCCCACGGCATTTAACCGGACTGGAACAACACAACAGAAGGCTCCCATGCCCACTCAGCAACAATAGTTTGGGCAACACCAACAGAAGATTGGACGAGCTTTTGCCCTAACAGCAGATGAGCAAGAGCCAGAGCAGGAACCCACCGCTGATGTCATCGCAGGTTCTATTTATGTGCATTCATATCATGCTTTAACATTATTTGATTCGGGTGCTTCACACAGTTTTATAGCAACAGAATTTATCTCTGCACACTACCTAGTTACGGGATTTAGCAAGAAGATATGTAGAGTTATGACTGGTGGTGGACCCAAATCCACCACTGAGACCTGTAACTGCCCTATAACTATATCAGGACACAATTGCTTAGCACCCTTACTTGTGATGCCCTTACCATACTATGATGTAGTCCTAGGAATGGACTGGTTAAGTAAGCAGCATGCGCTAATAGATTGTCACAAAGGATGTGTAGTCTTCAGCCCACCTGGAGAGCCGGAGTTTGAAATCTCTCGAGATCTGGAAGATATGGAGGGTATTACTTACTCCTCTATCACCGAAGAATCTGGACGCCTCATCCTATCATAGCAGAATTCATGGATGTCTTCTCTGATAATCTTCCAGGATTACCCCCAGATCGAGATGTAGAATTCACCATCGACCTAGTTCCTGGCTCTGCCCCTATTTTTCAGAGATGCTACAGAGTCAACCCTAAGGAGGCCAAGGAAATGAAGGACCAGATCAATGAGCTGAAGGCCCTTGGATTTATTAGAGATGGAGCTTCACCCTAGGGAGCACCTGTCTTGTTCGTACCCAAGAAGGCTGGGACTGTGCGGATGTGCATCGACTACTGGGCACTGAACAACATCACCATCAAGAATAAGTACCCTCTGCCCCGGATCGATGACCTGTTTGATCAACTAAGTGGAGCTAAGGTGTTCTCGAAGATAGACCTCAGATCTGGCTACCATCATATCAAGGTCAGGAAGGAGGATATTCCAAAGACGGCGTTCAATACCAAATATGGTCAGTATGGATTTTTGGTCATGCCGTTTGGTTTGACGAATGCCCCTGCGATATTCATGAACCTTATGAACAAGGTCTTCTATGAATATCTAGATCAGTTTATTATTGTCTTTATCGATGACATTCTGATCTACTCGAAGACCGAAGAAGAGCATGAAGATCACCTGAGGAAAGTTCTGGGAACCTTAAGGAAGGAGAAGCTCTATATATGGTAAGCTATCTAAATGTGAATTCTTCTTAGACAAGGTAGATTTTCTGGGCCATGTTATTACAGGAGAAGGAATTTCGGTGGATCCAAAGAAGATAGCTGCTATTGAGAAGTGGAGTACACCAAGTTCAGTTGCTGAAATCAAAAGTTTCTTGGGTTTAGCTGGCTACTACCAAAAATTTGTGAAGGATTTCGCGATGATTGCTGAGCCGATGACAAAGCTCACAAGGAAGAATGAAGAATTTGTGTGGACTAAAGCTTGCCAGGCAGCATTTGAGGAACTGAAGAAGAGACTTACAACGACACCGATACTTGTGCTACCCGCAGGTACTGGCGGTTTCTCAATCTATAGTGATGCTTCTGGTAAAGGATTGGGTTGTGTTCTTCAACAACACGAGAAAGCAATTGCTTACGTATCTAGGTAATTACAGACTCATGAGAAGAACTATCCCACGCATGATTTGGAGCTTGCAGCAGTTATTTTGCACTGAAGCTGTGGAAGCATTACCTTTATGAAGAGAGAGTAGAAATATTTACAGACCACAAAAGTGTTAAATATGTTTTCACTCAGAAGGAGCTGAACATGTGTCACGCCCCGCTCCCGTAGGAGCGATCGTCCTCGTTAAGGCGTGATGCCGCACGAGCCTAGATTGCGCTCGTACAAGGCAATTCCATAACGGCCGATTACATCGGCGGTGACGGGGTCGTCGCACAGAAGTCCCAAGCAGATACAATATTGAAACATTGCAGCGGAAATTTTAGAACAAGCACATATGAACACAAGTCATTCAAAAGAAACTCTTTTATTGATATTGAATACAAGATTACATTTGTGGGCGCAAGGCCAAATTACAAGTCACTCGTCCTCACTTTTCTCTTATTTTTACAATTCACTCTGCTCTCTCTCATCTCTCGATACAATGCTTGAATCTAGCGAAAGCCTCGGAAGACGATGTCCATATATTATGTCCTGTATAAGTCTTCAATTCGCACGACCGTACGCTTCGAGTCTGTTTTCCATAAATAAATTCACTTTATTTATGGAAAACAAATTGGCGACTCTGCTGGGGAAAGCTGTCTCCTCCAACGAGATAGCAACAACTCAATGCGATACTTCGTCGATCGGCTCGACGAAGAAGACGATGGTCGTACAATTCGACCAATCTGCTTACGAAGAAATGCTCAAGGCGAAGGAGGGCCGAACTGCTTCCTCCGCTCTTCCTGCTGCCAAGAAGACGGGACGCTCTGTCTATGTCCCCAAGTCTTCTTCGACAGCCCGAGATGTTCCTGTCACTTCTCACGTTGACAAGAACACATCTTCAACTTCAACAAAGCACACTTCTGCTTCCCTGAACACAGCAACAATGGTTTCCCCTAGTCACGCTGACAAAATTGGTTCTTTAACCAAGTCAGTGTGTCCAAGGAAAACCATCTCTGGACATGTCAAAGTCCCTTCTCCTTCTGCTCTTACGACAGCAGTCGGCTCTTTAGCCATTGATGACTCTGTGCGTACAGCAGTCAGAGGGCAGCATGCGGTGAAGGCAGCGTACACTGAGCAAAGACCAGCGTATGCCAACAAGAAGGCAGCGTACGCTAAGCAAAAGCCAGCATATGCTAACAAGAAGTCGGCGTTTGCTGACAGATACAGTCCTTTGACTGATTCTCAAAATCAGACTGGGGGTTCTCTTTCACAGAACCTACAAATGATTCCCCCACAACTTGCGCATCTTGTGCCAACCAAGGAGAAAGACTCTTTAGTCGATTCCTCTACTTCTGAGGTCTTTACCTCTGGAGTTAATTTGACTAGTACTTTTACTAGCTCAAACAAAAGAAAACGCCTTTTGGCTAATTCCTCTAAAGATGGATTATTACCGACTCCTAGTCGGAATAATACTCATCTCCCTTCTCTCAAAATTTCTCGATCTGAGAAAGGCAAGTTACAAGTATCCAAGACTGATACCAAAGTCATATCTCCCACGGATCTTCGTAACAAGCTTAATCAAAATCACCACAGTTATGCTTCTGGTATTAAAAAGTCTTATCAAATTGAGACAAGTGTACTAGACCCTGATGTTGAATATGGCAGGAACTATGTGGCTCAAATTAATCGGTCTCTATACACTTAAGAACCAAGAAGACAGAAGAACAAAAGACAAGTTTCTACACAGAAACTATCTTCCAGTACTTCCCAATCTATCCCTACAGATCTCCGGGAATGTTTACAAAACAAACGGAGAATCGACACTCCATCTGGCTATGACATTGCCCATATTCGCCATGAAAAGCATGGTTGTGACTTCCAACCTCGGGTTGTCATCCAATGTTGTTATTCACCGAAAAGACGGTCTGTTTTCGAACGGATCCAATATGAACCAACATCAGATGAAGATGAACCTCTTTATGCTTTTGTCAACATGACCTCCAGAAATATTGGGGGTAGAATCCGGTCTGACGCTATATCAGATTCTGAAGATGGTGTTTCTTCTCATCCAAGTAATAATCCGGAGATCACGGAAGATTTCCTTGGAGAGTCCAACTTTCCGGCATTAACTCCTGTAAACAGTCCCGGAAAAGATACTGATTCTTACAGCGATGATTCAGAGCAAACTGTTTCATCGTCTATCCCTCGAATGATTACCACTTACATGGCAGAAGGTGATCATGAACCTTCGACTAGCAATGAGGCTCATGAACAGAGGATTTCTTCTTTAGAACAACAATTGCGAGCTATGGCAGATACATTGAGTGCTATGCACACTCTAATGCAGGCTCAACAACAGACAGCACCACCAGTGGTATTGAATACCCCTGTTGTTCCAAACCCCGAACCCTCTACTATTCCGGGGGTACAATCTAATATTCCTGTACAAACCACCCCAAGTCACTCTGGAGCTGGGGGTGGTACATATGCTGCAGTCCCTCCTCCCAATTACACTCAACAAGTCACAACTCCACAATCCTCTGGAATTGTTACAGAAGAGTTAAAGAATCTCAAAACTCAGTTTGAGGCATTCAAACAGAAGGATGGTTTACAAAGGTTAGGTATCAAGCAACCTTACCCGATAGAGTGGAAGCAAGTACCATATCCTCCTAAATACAAGCCTCCGACTATCTCCTTCTTTGATGGGACTACTTCCCCAAGTCAGTTCATTAATCACTTTGAAGTAATGACTGATCAATTGCAACCAAGCGATGCCCTCCTTACTCGGGTGTTTGTTGGATGTCTCAAAGGAACGGCTTATGAATGGTACAGAAGTCTCCCTGACGGGTGTATTACTTCATTTGCCGGTTTCAAACAAATGTTCCTTGAACGATTCTACGAAGGGCTCAATGATATGACCATGTCGGCCCTCATAAGAATCAAACAGAAGAATAATGAGACCACTGAGGAATTCATTGAGAGATTCAGAAGAGAAGCCCTCAAAATGCCTCTTGGAACTCCCGATGCTGTTACGATCGACACTTGCAAGTCGAACCTCTTACCAATTATCAGCATGTGGACAGGGTCCACTCAGTTCCAAGATTGGCCTTCATTCATCGTCAGTGCCAAAGCTGCCGAAGTCAGTGCTGAGACCTTCAAAGGTCTGGGGGTACAAATGGCTCCCAAAGAATCAAATCAGAGTGCTAGCAATAGTACTCGACCCAACAATCGCAAAGGAAAAGAAGCTCTTGAAGTCAATCTCCAAAGCAGTAGTCAAGAAGTAAAGACTACCCAAGCTACTTCAGCTCCAACAAATCAACAACAGAGATCTTCTCGACCGAAAGAAGAATATTCTTTCGATGATGACGATGTTCAGGGTATCTTTGAATGCTTGCTCAAAGGTAATAAAATACAATTGCCAGAAATTAAAAAGCCTGATGAAGCCAATAAAACAGATCATCCAAAATACTGTCCATACCATAGAATGCTGGGTCACACAATCCGGTCTTGCTATGTATTAAAAGGAAAGATCCAGGAGATGATTAAATCAGGAGCTGTGACACTAACACCCAAAGACAAGACAGTCACAGCAAATGTGATTTCAATGCAGTTTGGTGATTTCCTTCCTTTAATGGTGGAAAGTGGGATTGTTCCTATTCCCAAAGCAACTCTCGAGGTGGTGAATATCCCACCAGCACAGAATGAAGGACTTGTTCCTGTCACAACTAAGAAGGGAGAAATCATGTGGATCCACCCAGACTTAAAGACAGAGTTTGAGACACCTTCCTCTTCTCCTCGGAAGACTCCTTCATCTAAAAAGAAACTCAGGAAAATTAAGTCATGCAATGTGACTTCTAGTACTACACCTGATTTTTATCTAACCTCTACTTTCATCTTGGCAGGAAATTCACTCCCTACTGAGGTAAAAACTGTACCTCAATTTGAAGATAAGTACAAGCCTGCATTCCATCTATATAGTTCACATTCTCGTGAATTAATGGCAAAGATGGGCTATGATCTAGCCACTGCTCCTGGTCTGAACCCAGGCAAAGGACTCCGAGCACCTTTTGCCCTCACTATGAGACATAATCAATCTCGTGTTGGTCTCGACTTCTGGGATGAAGCTCTCATCAAGCATAAAAGAACCAAAAGCAAGATGAAGAATTGCAACATGGTTTCGATAGATCCTGAACCAGAATCTGAAGTTGAAGTTCATGCTGGAACTCGGTCAGGAAAAATATATCTCAAAGATTATGCTGACACTTCTGGAGAAACCTCTGATGTCCCTCCGGCTACAGCCCCAACACCAGTCTCTACTGAAGAACCTTCAAATGTTCCTGTCGAGACAGTTCCATCTAAACCAACAACAGCTGACAAGGGCAAACAACAAGTCCGCTTCGACAAACCATTGAAGAAATCATCCCCTACAGGACTTGAAAAGCCTTATAATTTTGATATATTGGCTCAACTAGCCAATACACCAACTAAATTGTCAATCTTCGAACTCTTACGTCTCTCTAAAGAGACTCGAGAAACTTTGAGTGAAGCACTGTTACAAGCAGAAATTTGCTTAACTCTCCTCAAGAAGTTGGAAACAGAACCTGTCTCTCACTGCCATAATGTATTGGAATTTATTCCAAATATTACCTTTACGCAGGACGATATGCTGCTAGAGGATAATCGACATGATCGTCCTTTATATCATACAGGATATATTAATTCTATGAAGGTTGATCGTTTACTGATTGATCCAGGATCCGCTCTCAGTATTATGCCAAAGGCTATGTTAGATGCATTGAAGATACCTGTGCATAGTCTTTCCAGCACTATCACTACCATCTTGGAATTCAATCAAGGAAAAAGTGAGCCTTTAGGTAAGATTCGCCTTAAATTTCAAATAGGCGATCTTCGTACTAAGGTTACTTTTTACATCATCGACAATCATGGTTGCTCGTACAATGCTCTATTGGGGAGACCTTTCTTGCATGAACATAATATTGTTCCTTCAACTCTTCATCAGTGCTTCAAATATGTTGATGATAATAGAGAGGTTCAAAAAGAAGTGGCAGATCTTTACCCATTCAAAGGAGTCGAAGCTTACTTCAATGACGCTCGCATGTACAAAGGTGAATACTCGAAAGTCTTGCAAGCTATGGATAATGAAGATGAGACATCCAAAGTTGACACCTTTATTATTCCTGTAAAAGGGCGTATTACTCCTCCACAGTCTGTTAAAACATCTGAAGAAGGCTCACTGATAATTTCGGTCAGTGGACGTACTACTTCATCATCCGCCCAAGGCTCACTGATAATTCCTGTCAGTGGACGCACTACTGCACCATCTTCCCAAGCTTCACAAAGTTCGCTGATCATTCCTGTCAGTGGACGCATCACTCCCCCTCCATCTTTTCAGGCTAGATCAGATACTCTAGTCATTCCAGTCAGTGGACGCATTACTTATCCACGGTCTTCTTCAAGGGAGCTCACCTCTTCTGAGCCTTTTGTTATCGATCTTAATCGAAACAAAAATTCTAACTGTTCTTCTTCTTCCCCCTTTGTCATTAATCTGACTAAGTCTGATAAGGCTCAGCCTTCTGTTGTAAATACAGCATCTAGTATTAATGAAGCATCTCCTTTGCAGTATATTGATGTTTGTAGTTATGTACAAAGTTATTTACAATTGCTAGATAGTTTAGAGCCACTAACTATAGGGGTTGTTCAAGCTCTTCATACAGACGTATCATTAGACTCTATACAGAAATCATACTTTGTGGTCCCCAGTCGAAAGAAGGGAGAAAATCCAATATTTTTCTATAAAGGACCTCAGAATCCTCCTAATCTGGAGGAGGATGATATAAATGACGATACTGGAAGATTACAGCTACGTCGCTACAGTCAGCAATCCAAAAATATCATCAAGAATATGGGTTATGATTTTAGAACCAGTCTTAATGGAAAAGGAAGAAGAATGCATGTTCGAATTCCTCCATTAAAATACGGAAGGACAAAATGTGGTTTAGGTTACATTGCTCCCACCCCTTTTATCAACATAGTTCATGAAGAGTCAAAATTCAATAAAGACGAACAATCTGAAGATGAACGATCTGAGTCTTCTGATTCCCTTTCTTAGGATTCTGATACGAGTATTGGCGATCTTCATCGCTCTATTCTATCCATCAATATGGTCTCTATTGATGGCCCACAAGAAAATGGTGAAGATGAGGATGATTTTGAAATATCACCTGAATCAGAACAATGGGCTCAAAGATTAGATAATCAATGGGAATTCAGGTTCGAACAGAGGGAACCTCCTACTGAAGATAAACTGATCCAAATTGATGTTGGTGAAGAAGGTTCCCCTAAACCAATATTCATCAGTGAGAGTCTTTCAGAAACATATAAGCAAGATATGATCAAGCTTATTCGTGATTACATCGATGTCTTCGCCTGGAGCTACGAGGATATGCCAGGACTAGATCCGAAGATCGCAATGCACAAGCTTAATATTATGCCAAATGCTAAACCGGTCAAACAGCAACAGCGACGATTTCATCCAGACATTATGGATGCAATTGAAGCTGAAGTCAACAAGCTTATGGCTTCCGGATTTATCAGAGAGGAACAACATCCTGAATGGGTGGCTAACATCGTTCCTGTCCTCAAGAAGACCGGCAAGATCCGAGTCTGTATAGACTTTCGTGATCTCAATGCTGCTTGTCCTAAAGACGAGTTTCCTCTTTCAATTACAGATGTAATGATTGATAACACATGTGGTTTCGAACGAATGTCATTCATGGATGGGTATTCGGGGTATAATCAAATCAAGATATTTCCAGATGAAGAGAGACATACTTCTTTCAGAACACCGATCGGTACATATTGTTATACAGTGATGCCGTTTGGTCTCAAAAATGCAGGAGCAACATATCAACGAGCAATGAGCACTATATTCCGTGAACATCTTCGGAAAATAGTCGAATGCTATGTTGATGATATTGCAGTCAAAAGTCGACGAAAGGAGGATCATATCCAAGATTTGAAGACTATATTTGATTTAATGCGTCAGCATCAACTTAAAATGAACCCTACTAAGTCCTTCCTAGGCGTCTCTAGTGGCAAATTTCTCGGTTTCGTCATTACCGCTAAAGGTATACACGTGGATCCCGAGAAGATCAAAGCCATCCAAGAGATGCGTCCTCCACGCACCTTAAAAGAGCTACGAGGATTTCAAGGAAGGATTGCTTATATCAGGAGATTCATTTCCAACTTATCAGGACGCTGCAGACCATTCCACAAACTTCTGAAGAAAGGTGTATCTTTCATCTGGAACGAAGAATGTCAAAAAGCATTTGACGACATCAAACAGTACCTCATGAACCCTCCAGTTTTGGTACCTCCCGTCTCGGGAATACCATTTCTCCTATATGTTCGAGCTATGGATCATTCTCTTGGTGCATTACTCGCCCAGAAAAATAAAGATGGTCATGAACAGGCCATTTATTATCTCAGTCGCACAATGACAGGCGCTGAACCGTGTTATTCTCCAATCGAGAAAGAATGCCTAGCATTAATGTTTGCTGTTCAGAAAACGCGACATTATATTATCGGTCAGACGATTCACGTCATTTCCAGAGTGAATCCACTCAGGATTATGATGAAGAAACCCGGTATTCTCAACTCTAGACTTGCTAATTGGGGAATCTTGTTAGCCCAATACGACATGCATTATATTCCTCAGAAGTCGGTTAAAGGACAGGCTCTTGCTGATTTTCTAGCAGCTCATGCAGTCCCAAAAGATTCTAAATTATATGATGAGATTCCCGATGAAGTTCTGGATTCAAATATGGTTTCTGAAGAAGTTCCTACCTGGCGTTTATTCTTTGATGGAGCATCTAGAATAGGTCCTAACGGCGATATTGTCGCCGGAGTTGGAATTGTTCTTGTATCCCCAGAGGGATTAACTATTCAGAGGGCTTATTCTCTGGATCAATCATGTTCAAATAATGTTGCAGAATACAATGCATTGCTCATTGGTCTTCAACTCGCTAAACATCTGGATGTTCAATATTTAGAAGTTTATGGAGACTCTAAGCTTATCATCAATCAGATCAGAGGAACGTATGAAGTTCGTCATCAAGATTTGATACCTTATCATCGAACAGCACTCTCTATGGCCTCCTCCTTTGAAGGTTTCTTTATTGAACATGTTCGACGAGCCTATAATGCAAAAGCTGATGCTTTGGCTAATCTTGCTGCTGTATTAGCCATACCAATCAGACGTCAGCAAGTGATAGTGGTTTATAACCGAGAACTATTCTGCGTTAAAAATAATCTGGCTTTGGCTTTTCCCCATAATCCAGACGAAGATTCTCTCAACTTTGATGCTGAATTAAAGTTTGACAAAGTGTCCTTGTCTTCTTCCGATTCTACTATGGAATATGTCTTTTCTAACAAAATAGACACCGTAACTGAAGACTGGAGACGTCCATTTCTGGACTTTGTGTTGTATGACATACTTCCTGATAACCCGAGTGAAGCAGCATCTATCCGGCGCCGGTCTCTCAGATTCTATTATAATCATACTACGAAGACACTATATCGTCGAGCCTATAATGGTCTTCTCCTTCGATGCATCGCTGGTGAAGAAGCACAACAGATAATCCGTGAAGCACATGATGGCGTCTGCGGAGCTCACCAGCCAGGTCCAAAACTTCAAGATCGTATCCGACGTATGGGTTATTATTGGCCCACGATGGTAGCTGATACCATTCAATATGCTCGGAAATGTAAAGCCTGTCAAATTTATGCAGACTTTATCCATCAACCATCGGAGTTCTTACACCCAACAGCGGCATCATGGCCCTTTGAAGCTTGGGGCATGGACGTCATCGGTCCTATCAATCCACCATCATCAAAAGGACATCGGTTTATTCTAGCAATAACTGATTACTTTTCTAAATGGGCTGAAGCAATCCCGTTATCTGAAGTCAAGACTTCTAATGTTATCAACTTTGTCAAACATCATGTCATCTATCGATTTGGTATTCCTCGACGTATTATCCATGATAATGGACCACAGTTCGTCAGCCAGAAATTTACTCGATTCTGTGATGATCATCGGATTAATAATCTGGCTTTTACAGCATATAATCCAGCAGCCAATGGACTAGCAGAAGCTTTCAACAAAACAATCATCAAACTCTTAAAAAGTTCGTTTCTTTCAATAAACGTAACTGGAGTGAGAAGCTTGGTGAATGTTTATGGGCTTATCGTACCACAGTTCGCAATGCGACCGGATGTACACCTTTCTCTTTGGTATATGGGTGTGAAGCTGTTCTTCCCCTCGAGATACAAATTCCTTCTTTGAGAGTTGCAATCTCCAATGAATTTACAACAGAGAATAATGATCGACTTCGACTTCAAGAGCTGGAAGCTCTAGATGAAAAGCGATTGTATCCGCAACAAAATATCGAGCTATATCAAGCCCGAATCTCAAAAGCTTTTAATCGAAAAGTCAAAGTCAGAACATATCAGAAGGAAGAATTGGTCCTTACTGTCAGACGTCCGATGACCATGACACATATGAGCAAAGGCAAATTTGACGCGAAATGGGAAGGCCCATTCGTAGTAAACAAAAGTCTTCTCTAATGGAGCATATCAGCTTGCCTCTATGGACGGGAAAGTCACGATGATGCCTATCAATGGCAAATTCTTAAAGAAATATTATGTATAAATTTCATCAATATATATAATATTTTCATTACTCCCCAGCAAGTGTAAAATCAAAAAATTTCTCTACAAAAGCTATTTCGATGTCGTTATCCCCAGCGGAAACTGATATTCTACCATGTATCATTTTTCCAGAGAATTTGATATTTTGTCTTATTAGATTCCCAGTGGATTTAATAAAGATCTTGTATAGAAAATCATGTCCATATCACCTCTGAATTTTCTATCTCAGTATGTACCATATTCTATGAAAATGATATCTCGTCCTTTTGATTTCTGAGTCTAAAGATCAGTGAATAAAGGCAAAATAATATAAAGCAGGAAGGATACATCATAAACAAAGTTTCCTTAAACAGAGTTTATTTGAGACAAATTCTTCAAGAAATACATCATCATGGAAGATCACTGGTATCCCTTTCGTACTTGGGACGAGGACCACATACATAATTAGCAAAAGAATTGAATACATCCTTTCCTGACCGCACCAAGAACTGACAGGCAGCCAGCCTCATTGCTTCTTCTTCTTCGGTTTCTCCTTGTTCGACCAGGAAATCTAAGATATCTTTCGGCAGCTTGGGAGCAGACGAGCTTTCGCCCGTCTCCTTCTTTTGTGGAGTCGAGTGCTCTTTAGCATTTTCATCAACTTTGGAGACGACTTCGGCTTTCTTCGTGTTCTCTTCGGAAGACATTTTGAATAAAAGAGAATAATGTGTGATCCTTCTACTCAAAGAGATGCTCTATTTATAGGCATATATTTGCCAGAATTAAAAGAACATGTCTTTTCCCGATATTCATTCATTAATACTTGACGGTTCATCCGTGCATTTATTATATTCATCCGATGGTTCGTCTGTTCATAATCTTCTATCGATTGGAATTCGTTATCTTTCACATTTTCATAACCTTTGACCTCTGTATAAATACAAATCTGACTTTCTTTTTTGAGTCTTTACATCCTATCACGTCCATATTACCTCTGATGGTATTGTACACTCTAAAAACAGAAATCAAGATTTCTATTTATAATGTTCTTTTTACATCCAGAGAGATACAAAATCACTTCAGATAAAGAAGATTTATCATTTCCATTATCATATTTTCATAAAAAGTCTATTACATTTCTTAGACTTTCCTACAAATCATAATGGAAATCTATTACAAATCTTGGATTTTCATTCTATGTACAACTGAGATCTATTTCTTCTTGGATCTTCTCCGGCAATCTCGTTGTTTGTGGCAATTCCTGACTGTCTGGGCCTAAGTCACGACCAGATCAACAGGAATCAAACTCTGGTCTTATCTCTCAGACGAGAGGAGAACCACAGAGTATGGCAACACGATGGCGTGTTGCTGCCAATACAGCGCGTGGAGGAATGGCGGCACCTCAAGCAGATAGGAATGTATCCAAACCTTGGGATACAATTCCTAGTTCTGCCGTGAAAGGAACTCTACTACCCAATCTCTCGGGTAAGAGTTGACTCCACCGTCCAACTCTCCATGTATAAAGGCTCTTCCTACCAATAGAGGAAGGCCATTATATCTCATGGAGAGTTCTGAGTTGTTTGATTTACGCGTCAAAAGCGTATGAGCTCTCTGATGTAGATGTCAGAAGGACATTCTCCATAGCATCCACATCGCCAATGCCAGTTCTGAAGCTGAAGAAAAGACTTAGCCAAGTTTCTGCGGAAAACAGCAAGAGGAAAAGAATTAAATCAACAGAAATGCCATATACGCTCAGAAACAGAAAGCCTATTTTCCAAAACAACGAAAACAGTATGTGTATTACACTGGATTTACCTTCAGGATTGACATTGAGAATTGGCAAACTGATGTCTGACATATTGCTCAGAATTCGAATGTTCAGGAGCATTTGCTTTCTGATTTGAGATTGAAATCTCACGTTGGTTCTCAGAGAAAAGAAAGAGAAAAGGAAGATGGAAATGAGTTCTGTGAAACTATTCTATCTATTTAAAGTATGGAGCATGAACCTATTCTTGGAAAGGATCCGCATGAATAGCGCTCGTAAACGTGGAATGAATGACACGTGTACTTTGGAAACCAGCACAACCTTGGAAATATTCAAAGAGTGCTTTCCACAACGTTGGAAGATAGCGTAACTTACGGGCTATTTATTGGTGCACGCTATTCATTGGCGTACGTTATTTAGCGTAATTCACAACGTTAAAGGACAGCGTAATTTATAGCGTAACATACGCTGACATACGCTATTCAGCGGAATTCACAAAACATTGGAAAATAGCGTAATATACGCTATTTCATTGGCATACGCTATCTAGCGTAACTTACAACTTGGAAGACGGCGTATTCTACAGTTATTCATCGGTGCACGTTGGTTTTCAATACAGATTTGGACTAAACAGAGGATTCTTGAATATTCATTTTTCATTAAGGCACCGATGGCCTTACAAAAAAAAGAGGGGGAGGAAAAGGAAAGGAGTGCAATAAAGTCACGCTCTATTTTCCAGAGCGACTAAGCTTGACGCCTAACTCTTCTACGCTTTGGACCCCCATGCGGTGTAACAGAGCAACGAACATTTTACGCTTCTCTGCGAGGCTCTGCCCATCAGAAGAAGAGGAGCCGTCCAGACCAAAGTAGCCCAAGAAATTCTTGGCTAAATGCGTAGGGTCGTCCTTGAGCTCGATGACGACAGGTTCGGGTTCTTGGCCCCCAAAAGTGGGGTCACCATGGGAACAGAATCCCAACTTACGTGCTTCTTCTTCAGCGGCTTCCTTTGGAGTCATGGTTTCAAAAGATGAAAGTCAAAAATTGAATTCTCTCGGTTTATATAATAGAGCTTGCTGGCTGTTCATATTCTTCCATCAGATTCAATCAATCTCGAAAAATGAAGAGTCATCATGACATTTAATGAACTTAATGCCAGCGTGTCAGGACTCATTTCCACTTTCTGTTCAAAGTAATTTCGAACTTTTGAAACTCATAAAGTTCGAAAACTTTGAAGGGGGTCTTGTAGGATGTGGAAAATTATGACACGCTGTCATTTTCATCCATACGCTTAAAGACAGATGTCAGTTGAAGCCATACGCTCAAACAGAAGTCATACGCTCAAGGCTATACGCTCAGTTAAGAGCCATACGTTCAGTTCAGAGTTGTACGCTCATTCAAAAGCCATACGCTCAGTAAATATTTTATTATTTACTGAAGTGACAGCACAGCATATGTTTAAATGAGGAATGAATCTGACACTTCATCTTTCGTGCAAAGACAGCTGTCACGAGAAAAGTAACCGTCGTATAGGTTTTCGAAGAGTCGGTTTTGTCTTTTACGAGGACAACTCAGCAGCCTTCATAAATACAAAAGCCATCATTACTGTCAGTTTTGACAGTCTGTCAGCCGTCAAATCCGCAGTCACGACGCTCGAGAAGATTTTGTCAGTTATGGGAAGATATGGTGTACCAAAGAAGATTGATGATAGCCACGTGGCCACTTCTCCAGTGAGCGTATCGACCTCACATGACTCCTTCTTCACCCAGCCAAGTGAGCGTATGGACCTCACATGATTCCTTGCTAACCAAGCGAGCGTATGATCTCCATACGACTCCTTGCCCATAAAGTGAGCGTATGGATTTCCTATGGCACTACGCTGTCCAAATCAGCGTATGACTCCTCTTCAAAAGCTAGCGTATGACTCTACAGCAGTTGTATCCAGGATGATTTTCAACGTACAGTCAACACACGTTCTCACGTGTCCTGTACTCAGTTACCCATTTATTCAGAAGTTATGCAATGTGCCTTCATGCCATCAATCTCTCCTGAATGTGCTCCACTACTCTCAACCGCACGCCAACGTGTCTTCGTCAGAATTTGCCACGCGTCCCTGCAGTTTTGTACACGTCAAGTAACTACCTGAGCGTATGGTTCAGGACAGTTATCCAGAACTCTATAAAAGAGAGTTTCTTCACCTTCATGAGGGGAGGTCATTTTTCAGAGAGAACAGAGAGATTGCCCAGTTGCTGTCCAAGTTCTTCGAAGTTCGAGTTTTCTTCATCGCATCGTCCAAGGGATAAAGTAATCGTCTTCTAGATTAGATTCCTACAGTTGTAATTTTCTCAGATACAAAATAAATAAAGTGAATTTATTTATAGAAAACAGAGTTGCCAAGGAACTCCGTGCCTCGACGCATCCAAGCGAGCTCCGTGCCACGAGCTTCTACCTGTGCCTGTACATGAACACTGCATGGGTGTCAGTACTCAACTGTACTGGTGGAGTGAGCTTCTCACCCACCCATACATAACCGACACGTTCATTTACTTTGTGCAGCTTCAAACCCTTTCGATTGTCTTTCTAGTCTTGCCTTAGGATTCATTTTAGGACGAGGACGTCAGACCAACTCGACGTGCAACGACATGGTCGTACTACAATACCAACGTCTTATTTCGATCGAGGCAGTGCTTCATCGTGCATGAACTTGACCAAACTTGAACTCGGGATGGCAGGATCGTGCCATACTCTATTCGGGACCTTAACGTATTCAAGACTGTGCTTTGCCGAGGAGCAACTTATGTGGACTCGGCCGTGCCAAGACTTTCACTTAATTTCAAGTTCACTAGGCCAATTCTCGTGCCAACGATTCAAATGCCAAAGACGACAACGGGACGACTCGTGCAGGTCGTGCCTCTAGACCTTTCTTAGACTTGTTCGTGCTTCAAGATTTGAGGCCGCGCCTCGCAACATATCAAGACTTATCATGCTACCGCCTTGCGGCCTTCCGGATCGACTCATTTGCTAACTTAGACAAGACTTGTGAAACATAGTGTTGATTCTATGAATATCCCGATGCCATCTATCGTGCCAAGCACGGTGCCTATGCTGCAGCCCATTCTTAGGCCCAGACCTTATGTTACCGACTAGACCTGCATTCAAGCTCTAGACCTGCATTCAAGCTCTAGACCCAAATCCAAAGGCATACACGCGGTGTGCCACTATCTACCGACACATCTACATGAGTGGTCACTAGCAATGTCAAGCTATCTTGGACTGGCTCGTGGGATATCGGCCAGTACCTACACAGGTACCTAACCCGGTGGGGCCGAACTCTCCCATACGGTCATCCAGCATCCTACTTTGAGCCACACTCGCTTCCCCCGGACCGAATGATTTCGACGCCCCGGTGATCACTCGAGAAGACTACACCTTGTCGACAAGTTGTCCAATGACCATGCATACTCGATCTATCCAGTCTATCCAGTCCTTTCTTAATATGACCATGCTTTCCTTCTATCTGTCGAGACTCCCAAGCCGCAGGACCGATCTCGTGAACGAGACTTATCAAGACTTAGCGAGACCCCCAAGTAGCGGGACCGATCTCGTGTGCGGGACATATCAAGACTTAGCGAGACTCCCAAGTAGCGGGACCGATCTCGTGTGTGGGATATATCAAGACTTAGCGAGACTCCCAAGTAGCGGGATCGATCTCGGCGACAACAAGTCGCGTGGACTTTCTTTGATCATGGCATACTCTTTACTAGATCCCACGTAGTTCATGTCTTAGACAGACCTGGTTCTATAGGCGACACTATCGCTCAAGTCATATACTTATACAACGAGCCTTGTTCTCAAGGGACTACGCGACTTGACAACCGCAGATAGAGCGGGACAGTGCTAGAAATGGCTTCGATAGCCCAACGCAACACTTGTCTTAACTTATTAGGCAACGACTCGACGAGCAAGGGCTACGCCGAGCTACGCATCGAGGGAACGTGCTATGCACGGGGTCAACTTAAACCACCAAGTCCTCGGGTGCCTAGACTTAAGTCAACAAGCCGTGCAAGACGACTTAACTTGTGGGACGTGCGAAGGCTATGCCAAGCCTTGCGGGACAGGACCGTGCATGCTTTATTAAGCATTCACGCAGACGACGCCTATGACTTAGGCTGATTTTGAGTGTTGGAGCAAAATGACGGGACCGTGCATGCTTTACCAAGCATTCACGCAGGCGACGCCTATGACTTAGGCTATTTCAAGTGTCAGGACAACTTAGCAACTTAAGCCAACTTTTTTCTCCCAAGCCATGGGATCGAAGGATCGAGTGTCATTTGAAAGCACGCTGAGCCGACTTCTATGAAGATCGTAGAACCATTTTCCATGTTCTAAGACATTCCGACGGGTCGGGATTATTCCCTTAGCTATGTGCGTTCGTAGCTTTTATATTAGCCTACTTGTGCAAGTTGAAAACATGCACGTTATTAAATGAAGGCTAAGATGAGACAAGTTCACCGAAACTACCCCACATGTGCGAGGAGTCGCCTTGGACGAGCGAGCCTTCGAGCAGTCGTTGTAAGGCTAAGTTCCAATGTCGTCGGCGTTTCGATTCCTCCGATTGACTTTGTGGGACGGGGCACTACATCATACACCACTCAGAACAAGTCTCGTCCTCGAGACTTTCCTGAAGGTAAGCCATCCTACCATTTCAATGGCCAAGACTTAATCGAGCCTAGACATGGGACTATAACAGTCGAGCGAGATACGCCTACGCGTTTCCTTGAGTCCGAGCCACGCTCGCACTATTATTATTCTTTCCTTCAACACGATTTCGAATTCTCGACACTCTTCCATTCCTCAAGTCTCATTTCCATTCACCGTATCACTTGGATGGATCGTGCACGCATTCCAGGCGTCCCCAAAATACATGCATTCAGCCAAGCCGCATGATAGAGAATTCGTCATTCTCACTCGAGTCGCATCGTGCACATACTCCGGCGTCCCTGAAATATATGCATGTCAGCCGAATCTCGTGAGGGGTTTTTCTATATTCGTGATTCACACTATCCATCCATGCCAATCCTCAAGATCAATCCTTCGATTGATAACTCATGAAACAGGGCGTCTCGCCTAACCGCTAGGCCATCTTTTCGAGGTTAAGTCAATGTCAGGATTGGAATCATAGTTCCCCAACAATAATGTCAATGCTGACCCCAATCCTAGGGTCAAACCAATTTGGTAATACGGGATTTCTACCCAAGCTCGCGTCACTCAAATTTCTAAACATCGAGCACGATCACCTATTCGCATCAATGCATTCGTGTAGAAGCATGGAAAATATCAGAATGATAATCTATGCGGCTCAGAACAGGAGAACCCCATGCGGCTCATACATGAGTAGTCCCATGCGGTTCAGAGAGACTCTTAGTTTCATGCGGCTCGGGATAGGAGAGTCCATGCGGCTTACATAGGGACAGTCTTATGCGATTCAAAGAGCCCCCCAGCCGCATGCGGTTCAGAAGTACATGCGGCTCACATACGACCAACAGAGATATGCGGCTCGATCAACACCACGTGTCCCCATGGGACCCCTTCACACAGCTGGCCATTGAGTAATAGCCCTATTCAATGCTCTGCCATGATTTGACAGCTGACGGCTCTGACATGAAGTATCATAATGGTCCTGTCATAATGACAGACTCTTTGGGAACAGAAGAAAATCTCTGACACGATCCGAGATTGCCACGTGGCTACTCCCATGCGGCTCAATTGAAGAACAGCTTCATGCGGCTGGTAAGAATCATCTTCCTGCGGCTCACCAAGAAGCCATCCCATGCGGCTGGCAAGAATCATCTTCCTGCGGCTCACCAAGAAGCCATCCCATGCGGCTCGCGAGTACTATACCTATGCGGCTCACCAAGAAGCCATCGCATGCGGCTCGCAAGTACTATACCTATGCAGCTCACTGAGACGCTGTCTCATACGGTTCATGGATATCATGCGGTTCTGACAGGGTCCACCATTAAGACACGTGGCAGAGATTCAATGGCCCCCACGACTTAACAGCTGGTAGCAAAGATGATTATGGGATGCAGATCAATCAGAGATTTACCAGATCCCAATGACCATATTTAACGTTATCCTCATAATTAATGAGATCAGGTCATATCATTCATGATCAAGCCAATGGGACACGTGGTGAGAGATCCAAGCTTGACACAACCAATCATGAAGATTTAAAGCAATCAGCATTAATCATTCACAGGATTCAATACTATCCCTATTTATGGCCCAGATCCTTCACGCCTTAAACTAATGGTCCAGATTGATTATACATCAGGCCGCCGCCACTTTGAGAATGGGTAATCATCCAAACCCTAATGATGCCCCCACTATTATAAATAGCAAGGTGCCATTCCCTTGTAAAAGAGACACTATTAGAAGGAGATAGACAGAAAGAGCTTCCCCCCTAATAATCAGAGAGAAAATACACAGAGAAAGAGAGAAGTCAGAAGAGCAATACGAGGAGAGCAAGAAGAGCATTTCTTCATCAACGCCAACCATCTCTTCACAGGAGCCAAGGCTGCATACCGATCGTCCAAGGAGTAAGACAGGGCTGCCGCCGCCTTCCCGAGCCTCTATCGTCACCCCCCAGAATCTAAAATAAACAATTGTACTTAGACTGCTGTACCTAGGTTTTCGTCCCTAGGCTTTCTTTGTACGAGCGAGTTTGTAACGTGAAGTAAAAGTCCGGTCCTCCGATAATTGTTCTGCTCTTTTATATTTCATGGCAAACACGATGGCGACTCTGCTGGGGACAAACTTCTCCACAGCTGAGGAGTTGGTGACGCAGTCGGATGCAGCCAAACTTGGCTCCACACAACAAAAGATGGTTGTCCTCTTCGACCAACAGGCGTTTGAAGAGATGCTCTCCGAAGGAAGCGCTGGCCCGGTCCAGAAGCGCACCCGCACGACGAAGGCTCGCAGAGAGTGGAGGCCAAAATCATTTGCTCCTCCCCAAGCCCTCGACGGAATACCCTCTGTTGCTCAAGACGGCGAGAAGGACTCTTCTGCGGCCCCACTTCAGACCGTAGACAACTCTGCTGTCCCCAAGTCCGGCAGAAGAAAACACTATGATGCTGGACTTGCAGGGGCAAAGAAGAACTCTACGCGATCCGAGCCGCATAAGGGTGCTAGCCGCATGAAAAAGCTCATGCGGCCACATCCGCTAGTCGCATACAGAAAAATCATGCGGCCACATCTGTCAGCCGCATAACTTATGCGACTACAGTTACCAACTACATGGATGAAACTCATGCGGCTATGGAAGTCAATCGCTTGCAGAAAACCCATACGGCCACAATTGCCAACCGCATGCGGCCAGCCTGCACGTTCGTGACTCCTAGCCGCACAAAAACAACTCATCCAACAGCAGAAGACAACCGCATGCAGACAGCCTACACGGTACTCAATTCTAGCCGCAGAGCGTCCATTCCACGCTCCTCTCGATCAGTTTTCAACCGTCTCTCGTACGGTCCTGACTCTGATGGTTCTCTGGATGATAAGCCAGACTCTGTGGTATTCCACTTGGACTCCTCCTATTACGCACCCGTAAGTGCTAAAAGGAGGAAGTCTAGGGCAGCGCGGGCTCACCAAGCCCAGTCAGCTGCCCCAACCTCTGACCATCAGGGCGTCCCGCTGATTATCACGCGGGACTCTGATGGAAAGTTGTACAGAACTACTCGAATCCAGCCCCCGGCGACGAACGGACAGAGTGGTTCCTCTGACCTGTGTGAGGATATCCTCCACAAGCGCAAGGAAAGAGACGGGGCTTCGGTGTGCAAAGAGTCCTCGCTTGGACGTCACTACACCCAAATCATCGTCAACTGCTGTTACAACAACGCGGCAGTGACGGAAGATCGGCCGTCAGTCTTCCAAAGACTACAGCGTCTGAGCTCAGAAGACGAGGCACCTCCTGTTGTCTCCTGCAATTCTACTCAGAAAGTCCCCACCAAGGGGAGAGGAAAGAAGGCAAGCATCTCCACCCCGAAGACCTCAACCACTACAGCTAAGAAACTGTCGTCTAAACGGTTGTCCTCCACCGGAGTATTCCAACACACCCGTTCAAAGACGAAATCTGCTGCAGTGGGAAATTTATCATCCACATCGCTGGGGGTTGAGGGTAGCAGTCCTCCGAACATCCACAACAATCCGATGTTTCAAGGAGACGAGCCCGGGGAAACAACTCTTCCATCAGGTACAACAGACGCTGATGTCTCCAAGGACATCCATGACTCTCAAGACGAAGTAAACTCTGAGGCTGGGGGTACTGTTCCCTCCGAGTCCGAACCATAAGAGAATATTCCCATATATCCCAATGACTTCTCGATACATGGGTATGACTCGGAGGATACATCTCCCACCGTCCCTTCCGTTTCTCATCATACAAGGACGGTGTTCATGACAGACAGCAATCAAAGTGGTTCCAGTGATCGCCAGCGCATCGACAATCTCGAAGCCATATTACTTGCTTTGGTTAAGTCTGTAGACGAGATTAAAGCAGCCCTTCCAACTCTGCAAGGAGGGACGCCTGGCCAAACAAGCGCGGGTCCCGCGGTCAATGCGGACTCGAATTCGACGGCACCAAAACCGGGCAACAATCCTCCCGAAATAACAGCCCCTACCGTGACAGATGAGGCCCGAGAAGTAAGAAGAGAGGTTCAGGAGCTCCGAGCCATGTTTCATGCCGAAGAAAATGCTCAAGACCTCAGAATTCGGCAACCATACCCTGCTGAATGGAGGGATGTTCCATTCCCACCAAGATATAAGCCGTTCAATATCAGCCCGTATGATGGCAAGACCTCAGCAAGTCGGTACATCACTTACTTCGAGGTCACCACCGACCATCTGCCCCATGATGATGCTATCCTCACACGATTATTCATTGGGGCATTGGAAGGAGTCGCCTTCGACTGGTATCGTAATCTGCCGGACAACTGCATCCACTCCTTCGCCGGCTTCAAGCGCATGTGCTTGGAGAGATTCTACGAAGTAGGGCAGGATGTCACCATGTCCACCCTCATGGATGTCGTCCAAGGGGAGAAGGAGCTGACAAGGAACTACATTGAGCGGTTCCGTCAAACCGCCATGAAGCTGCCCTCCGAAAATCCAGATTCCTCTTTAATTGAAATTTGCCAAAAGAGACTGCTTCCAACGATCAGTCTCTGGATGGGCGAAAGTCAATTCAAAGATTGGAAGACGTTCATCATCAGCGCCACAAGCGCCGAAGAACGACTGAAGAAGGCTCGCCAACTGGGATTGCACATCTCGGAAGGAGAAAACAAGGACAAGCGTCCCAACAACGATAATGGGGGTAGCCCCTCCAACAATCGGGACAGCAAGGGAAAACAGGCTATGGTGGCCGATACAGCACAAAAACCTGAGCCGAAGCCAGCAGACAAACAATGGCCGCAAATCACTTACTCCTTTGAAGACGGTCACGTTAAGCCCATCGTGGACATGCTCATACAAGGGGACAGGATTCAGCTTCCTCCACCAAGATGGGTACCGCGGCCGACAGAGATGGAGAATTCAAAGTACTGCCATTATCATCGCTATGTCCATCATGCTACACATGATTGCTACCAGCTGAAATGGTACATACAAAATCTCATCGATTCGAACGCTTTGGCCATCGATTTCAAAGAGATAACCGTGGCGGCCAATATGGTGTCCGTACAATTCGGCAGCTTCCTTCCGACGGAGACTCAAGACGGGGTGGTCCCCGTCCCTCTAGCGACAATGGAGATTACCAATCTTCCACCTCCCCGAGATCAGGCTGCCGGTCTAGTACCCCTCACCACATCTCGAGGGGAGGTCATGTGGATCCATCCAGACTTGGTGCCAGAAGTGACTCGGCCTACACCATCTTCTACCGACAAGAAAAAAAGTAGAAAAGTCAGGACCTGCCACACAATCTCGGCAGACAACGAGGAAGCTACAGCCGTCGTCACACGGTCCGGAGCACAATCCCAACCTGTGGTTGACAATCCAGCTGAAAACTACCAACCTACTACAACTGATTCTTCGGGACCGGCTCAGCCTTCGACGACCGACAAGCCTAGGCCGAGGGAGACTCGCTTCGATAAATCCCTCCGAAAAGAGACAGCCCAAGGGCTAGAGAGGCCCTACAACTTTGACATCTTAGCGCAATTGGCTAACACACCGGCCAAGTTATCACTGTACGAACTCCTAAGGCTCTCCAAGGACGTTCGTATTGCATTAAGCGAAGCGCTCCAAAATGCCGATGTCTATCTGGCTCAATCCAACCTCACCGGGGAGGACTCACCTGTGGATCTCCAGGACAGTGCCTGTACGGGAGCAATGCCCAACATCATCTTTACTTCGCAGGACATGCTCATCAAAACCAACCTGCACGATCGCCCACTATACTATATTGGATACATCGGCGACGTAAAGGTGGATCGGATGCACATTGATCCAGGCTCTTCCATAAACATCATTCCGAAGGGTCTGCTACATCATTTTCGCATCCCAATGCATCGTCTGACACCTACAAGCACCGCCATCAGTGGTTTCAATTCGGGCATGAGCTACCCTATTGGGAAGATTCGTCTGAAGTGTCAAATTGGCGACCTCCAATCCGAAGTCACCTGCTACATCATAGATGCAGAAACTTCATACAACATCCTCTTGGGGCGTCCATGGATACACGATTATATGATCGTGCCTTCCACGCTGCACCAATGCTTCAAATATGTCGACAAACACGGCTTCGTGAAGACAGAATTTGCTGACATCGATCCCTTCAAAGGGGTCGAATCTTAATACTCGGACTCCTGCCTATACGAAAAGTCGAAGAGGCACCTTGATGAAGGAAATGTACAAGCTAGTACCGAGACGGCCACAGGATCAGAAGAGCCTCTGACAATCCACCTCCAAGCTCGCAAACCGGGAAGGTCCGTACCCCTTACTGCCACTCTGCGGAAGGACGCGATCAGCCTCTCGGCGCAGGAAGAGCAGATGATAATCCGGCTGCCAAGGTCCGGCCAAGTGCCGAGACCCACAACGGGGCCACTGACAATCAGACTACCGAGAGTCGGTCAACCCCAAACTGAGAAGCTCAATCCCTCCGACAGGCCACTGACGATACACCTTTCCAAGAAGGGTCGTCATGCCGATGCAAGGTCTGACACTTCTAGCAAATCGGCCACTCCTCGCTCCACATCATGTGCCAAACTGGGGGTCGCTAGTCTGCCAACAACTCCACGCTCTGCTCCATCAACTGAACCACTGACAATCAGGCTTCCCAGGACGTCCTCTCAGTCTTCATTCACACAGGGGGTAGCCAAAGAGGAACCAGAGTTAGCCAAGTATGTGGCTGCCCACACTGATGTTCCCTCCGCTGATGGTGTTATCCCCCTAGAAAAGATACCTTACTTCATCAATAAAGGGTTATCTTTGAACTACACCGAGCTCAATAAGCTATGTACAATGTATGCTATGGAACACGTTATAGGCACTCACCTACACACACAAGTGACAAATGTGTACACCGCGATCCGGCTTACTCCAGTAGAAGACGCTTACCGAATAATCGAGGGAGGGGATCATCCGATCATCTTCGGCCGGACGAACAACCCGCATCCCTTCACCATAGAGGAAGTCGACCTCGGATCAGATGCCGAAAGATTGCCTCTGTATCTTTATAGCCCCCAATCCAAATATCTCATACAGAAACAGGGCCAGGTTTAAACTACGGCACTGGACAACGATTACCTTTGAAGCCGCCAGTCCCGGCGGGCAAACCACGAGACTACTATAGCAAAACTCGATGCGGGTTGGGGTATGTAACGCCTACTACGACCCCTGAGAGTTCAGATGAAGAATGCGACTGGCAGTCACATTCAACCGGGTCACCAACTTCTGACTCGGATACCAGTATCGGAGATGTGTTCAGACAAGTCATGACAGTCAACATGGCATTCGCCGACGCTTACGAAGAAGACGAAGACATCTCCGAAATCCTCGATCTAGAACCGTGGGCCCAGCAGTTGGACGCACAATGGGAAAAGCGGTTCGAACAAAGAGAACCTCCTACTGAAGATGAGGTCATACAAGTGGATCTCGGCAGCGAATCTTCTCCAAAACTAATTTTCGTCAGTAAAAGCCTAACAGACGAAAAACGGGAGTCGCTGCTAGAACTTGTCAGAGAATACATTGATGTGTTCGCCTGGAGCTATGAAGACATGCCAGGGTTAAATCCCGACATTGCTCTTCACAAACTCAACATTCGGCCAGATGCGAAACCAATCAAGCAACAACAGCGACGCTTTCGCCCAGGCATTATGGACGCGATCGAAGCCGATGTCAACAAACTGATAGCCAGCGGCTTCATTCGTGAGGAGCAACATCCCGATTGGGTCGCCAATATAGTACCCGTCCTCAAGAAGAATGGGAAGATTCAAATCTGCATCGACTTCCGCAATCTGAACGAGGCATGCCCCAAAGATAAATTCCTCCTTCCTATCACAGACATCATGATCGATAATACCTGCGGCTTCGAACGTATGTCATTCATGGATGGCTTCTCGGGGTACAACCAAATCAAATATCTCCTGATGACGAAAAGCATACATCATTCCGAACGCCAATTGGCACGTACTGCTACACAGTCATGCCTTTCGGTTTGAAGAATGCTGGCGCCACCTATCAAAGAGCCATGAGCATCATCTTCAGAGACCACTTACGCAAGACAGTGGAGTGCTATGTTGACGATATAGCCGTTAAGAGTCGTTGCAAGGGAGACCATCTGCAGGATCTAAAGACGGTATTCGACCTAATGCGAGCGCACAATTTGAAAATGAACCCTACGAAGTCCTTTTTGGGTGTATCCAGCGGAAAGTTCTTGGGATTCATCATCACTGCACAGGGTATCCATGTAGACCCTGAGAAGACGAAGGCAATCATGGAGATGGGTCCCCCAAGAAATCTCCGCGAACTCAGAGGCCTTCAAGGGAGGCTAGCTTACATCAGGAGGTTCATTTCCAACCTCTCCGGGCGATGCCGACCGTTCACGTACCTCATGAAGAAAGGAGTCTCATTCGTATGGGACGAGGAATATCAGCGTACTTTCAACAGCATCAAAGAATATTTGTCAAATCCTCCAGTTTTGGTGGCTCCGGTTCCTGGAAAACCATTCCTGCTCTATGTACGAGCAATAGAACACTCCCTCGGGGCTGCTGGCACAGAACAACGACGCAGGCCATGAGCAGGCCATATATTACCTCAGCCGAATGATGATTGGGCCAGAGCACCGATACACCGCTGTGGAGAAGGAATGCCTCGCCCTGGTGTTCGCCATTCAGAAAACACGATACTATGTCACCGGACAAACGATACACGTGATCTCACGAATCAACCCTCTCAGGGTCCTCATGAGTAAACCAAGGGCACTCAGCTCTCGCCTCGCTACATGGGCAATATTGCTGTTCCCTTATCATATGATCTTCGTCCCACAAAAGGCAGTCAAAGGTCAAGCCCTGGCAGACTTCTTAGCAGCCCACCCAGGCTCGGAGTCCTCCAGGATATATGAAGAGATCCCAGATGAGGTCGCCGACTCACATGCAACCTCTCATGAGAATATATGACGAATGTTCTTCGACGGTGCTTCGAGGACCGGACCTAAAGGCAATATAGTCGTCGGAGTCGGGGTAGTGCTGATCTCCTCTTCCAGATTGGTGATTAACCGCGCTTATTCCCTCACAGAGCCCTGCTCTAACAATGTGGCCGAGTACAACGCTCTGGTCATTGGCCTCCAACTTGCAAGAGAGCTGGGGGTAGAATACCTTGAAGCATACGGCGATTTCCAACTAATCGTCAATCAGATCCGGGGCTCATACGAAGTCCGCCACGAAGACATGATCCCTTATCACCAAATGGCGATTGACATCATCTCGTCGTTCGAGGGGTTCTTTATCGAACATGTCCCCAGACTCCGAAATATCGAAGCTGATACCTTAGCTGGTCTTGCCGCTTCCCTAGCAGTTCCGAATCATGATCGCCAATCAGTGGATGTGATAGGCCACGAACTGGTCTGTCCCAAGAATAATGTGCAATTCGTGGCAAGTTATTCTGCACAGACGATCGAGGATGCCCCAGATTGGAGACAACCATTCATCGACTTCGTCGTCTACGACATCCTGCCCGAGAACCCAAAGGAAGCCATTTCCATCAGACGGAGTTCTCTCAGATTCTTCTACGATACAGAGACGAAAATGTTGTATCGCCGCTCCTACGACGGATTACTGCTTCGGTGTCTGTCAAATGCAGAAGCCGTACGAGAAGCTCATGACGGTGTCTGCGGGGCCCACCAGCCCGGCCCAAAATTGCAAGACCGCCTTCGCCGAATGGGCTACTATTGGCCCACAATGGTGGCAGATGCGATAGATTATGCTAGAAAATGCAAAGCCTGCCAAGTCCACGCGAACTTCATTCACCAACCATCCGAGTTTCTACATCCGACAGTGGCGTCCTGGCCATTCGAAGCATGGGAAATGGATATCATTGGTCCAATCACCCCACCTTCATCCCGAGGACATCGCTTCATACTTGCAATCACTGATTACTTCTCCAAATGGGCGAAAGATGTCCCACTCGCAGAAGTTAAGACTTCAAACGTGATCAGCTTCCTTAAGCATCACGTCATCTACCGCTTTGGACTGCCCCGAAGGATCATCCATGATAATGGTCCGTAGTTCGCAAGCCACGCATTCTATCGGTTTTGCGATAAGCACCGTATTCAGAATGTCGCTTTGACACCGTACAACCCGGCAGCAAACGGGTTGGCAGAGGCATTCAACAAAACAATCATCAAACTTCTCAAGAAGTTTGTCTCCTCCAACAAACGCGACTGGAACGAGAAGCTCGGTGAATGCTTATGAGATTATCGCACCACAGTTCGAACAACCACCGAGAATACACCATTCTTCCTGGTGTACGAGAGTGAAGCAGTCCTCCCATTGGAGACTCAGATCCACTCACTACGCGTCGCCCTCACACATCAATTGACGACAGACGAAAACCACCATCGTCGGCTACAGAAATTGGAGGCACTAGACGAAAAGCGCCTCTTGGCTCAACAACGAATTGAGCCATACCAAACATGCATCTCCGGAGCCTTCAACAAGAAGGTCAAAATCAGAACATTCCAGGTGGACGATCTCGTTCTGGCAGTCCGGAGGCCGATGGTCATGACTCACAAGACCGCCAATAAATTCCAGCCAAAGTGGGAAGGCCCATTTATCATTGAGATAGTATTCTCCAACGGTGCTTACTGCCTTGCAAAACAAAACGGAGACTTGCTCATGTTGCCCGTCAACGACAAGTTCCTGAAGAAATATTATGTCTAAACGATATTCTCTCCAGATCATCGAGTCATGTACCCGCTGGCACCGCTGAACTCACATCCACAACATTTCAGATTATCGAGTCATGTACCGGCTGGTGCCGCTGAACTCACCTCCACATTCCCTTCAGATTATCGAGTCATGTACCCGCTGGTGCAGCTGAACTCACACTTTCTCAATATTCTAAATTACCGAGTTATGTATCCGCTGATGCCTCTGAACTCACATTCCGGTCACTCTTTCAGATAGTAAGTCACGTATGATTATACCTCTGAACTTCCTTCCTGGAAGAGATCCTCCCTCATGATCCACTACCCGCACTTCCAGCGCACAAAAAGGGTAATCGATCCACAAATTTCCAAAACGGCCATGTCCTCATTACCTCTGAGTCGTTTTCACTTCCACCAAAAACAAACCGCCCCCTCGCATAGAACTTCCACGTTCTCCTACCTCTGAGTCGTTCTATGTACCCCCTCTTCATTGAGCCCACTCCTGCCATGTCCTCATTACCTCTGAGTGGAAAGGCTCCGTCGAAGAAACCCTCGTGCTTGCCATGTCCATATTACCTCTGAGCAAGTATGTCGGTTCCCTTTCAACCTATTATCTGTACCCACAACCGGAGTACGACAAGGATAATAGGTCCACAAATATCCTCTGTTGACCACAAATATCCTCTGTTGACCATAAATGTCCTCTGTTGACCACAAACGTCCTCTGTTGACCACGAATATCTTCCGTGAAGTCTCCCCTGCCATGTCCTCATTACCTCTGAGCAGGAAGATTCCACGGTAAAACCCTCATGCTTGCCATGACCTCATAACCTCTGAGCAAATATGTTGGTTTCCTTTCATCCCATTATCCGTATCCTGAACCAGGGTACGCCAAGGATAATAGGTCCATAAATATCCCTTGCTAAGCTTCTTAGCATAAATCCACCATCTCACCATGCCCCGGGAGCCCAACTGCTCTACGGCATTCTTTTTTCCAATACCGAGAGCACCCATGACCACTTTGCCATGGCTGTTCCGGATATCCTGACCAAACTTGTTATCCGTACCTAAAACCAAGGTACGCCTAGGGTAACAGGTCCACAAATAATCTCCCAGCAAGTCCAGTTCCACGAACACCGCAAGTACAAGAAAGAGAAGATGAGTTAAAACATGCTCATTCATTCAAAATTCAAAGTGCTACATCATTTAGGATCACATCCTTTCCAAGATCAAAACAAAAAAGACGAAAAAGAAAACAACAGCAAAAGAAAAAAACAGAAAGCTGATCACTGCTCCAGGGCACATAACGCCCTGAGACGGTCCGTCAGCAAGGCAACCGACCGCTCAAACCTCTGGGTAGCTCGACGCTCCGCCTCTTGGGTCAGCACCGTCTCGTCCTCCAGTTGAGCATGGGCTTGCCAGTTATCCTTGAATCTCTTAAAGGCCCGCTCCAGGTTGACAGAAGATCGGAAAACCCTCTCGGCCTCCCAGCAATCGACTCCTGTTTCGCACGAGCAGCCTCCAACTCTGACTCTAAGAAGGCCAACTCCCTCTGGAGTGCGAGAATCCGCTCCTTCGTATCAGCGATTCCACGAGAAGCAGACTCTTTCCGAGCCCGACAAGCCTGACTTCGACGACCCAGCCTGTCATACGAAGCGGAGAACTTGTCAAGGTCCCCCTGCACAACTGGCCTGGCAGTATCTCGAGCGAGCTTGATTCTATCCCGAGCAGCAATGAGGAAGCCCCGCTACCGTTCAATCGCAGCAGGCAAGCCCGCCTGCCGTATCGCCAGCAATTGGGTCACAAGCTGATCAGCCTCTGCCAACTTAGGTTCCAGGAGAGCAGCCAACCCCACCCCGCCAGGAAGAGACTTCAAAGTTGCAACCTGACCCCGAGCGTACCGCAGAGACAGAGTAAAAGGGGTCTCCCGTTCTACAGCAGCATCTACGCCCCTCTTTAAATGGCGATAGAAGCTGTCGACCACATCCTGCGTCACCACGTCCAGAGCCTCCGAGGAAGCCGGTGTCAACGGGAGTGTAGCCGGCAACGCTAAAGAAGACGCAACAGAATCTGCCACTCCTGCCACAAGAGAAACAAACTCCACACGGAAGGACGCATGAACAGCGGCCAACTCCTCTTCAGCGGCCCGCGGAACTTGAATGCTCGGCAGGGTCGAGAGGTCAATCTCCGGAGCCGTATGATTAGCAGAGGATGAGGTGGAGACCATCGCCAGCTCCATTCCCATCTGCCCGGGGCTGGCGGAAGGCCCCTCGACATGAGACGACGAAGGAGAGGAAACGCTCCTTTCTTCCAGATCATGGCAGGCCGAGCCTTCCCCAAGAACATCCGCGGTAGGAAGTAAAGGGTCAGGACCTGTAGGGCCAAGGCAACCATGAATCGATTTGACCCGGAGGATATGTTGATAGAGCAAATAAGCCCCCTCACTAGTCAATATTTGGCTTATCTTACCAGTGGAGGAGTGTGGAGGCTGAAGTTCGCCTACAGCCACCGTAGCCTCTTCACCAACAGTCTCTGAGTCATGTATAATAGGCTCCTCCGCCCCTGCACCCTCGGGAAGGGATGCAACAAGATCGGCGTCGCCTTGCTGAAGTTCAGCGATCTCGGAGACGGGCCCGAGGAAATCTTTGTCATCCCGGGCCGAGGCCTCAGCAACCTGGGAGCTTCCAGCCGCTGCTGAGAGAGCCCCCGCAGAAAAGACCACGGTACATATGTCGCTAATCAAAGCAGCAAGGGCCGGATCAACGCCAGGGGCAGTAGACGGTTCAGGAGAGCCTGGTTCGTCAGACGCCTACAAAGAAAAAATGTTCAGGTCATATCTTCAAGAGAAAAGAAAACCACAACAAAGAGAGGGCTCCGAGTTGGTCTTACCTCCGGAACATCGTCTGCATCTTCACCCTTCTCGGTAATAGGTAATCCACGAGATCTAACGGCAGCTCTCTTCACGGAAAAGGTCAATCTGCTGTCAGAAGACTCACGTCTGACTCGTTTACGTGAGGGACCAGACACAGCGGGAGGATGTTCTTCCCTCACTACTTCCTCTTGTGTAGCAAGTAACGGATCCTCCGCCAGTTCATCGGGTGTGGGAAGCGGTTGATCCGATTCTTCTTCACCCCCACCAGAAAGGGAGTCTCCGCTATCATGATCATTATCCTCCTCAGCCGACTCGGAAGACTCTGATTCAGGGAGGGGAGTCTGGAGCACTAGTTGCTTTCTAGCCTTGGCCTCCTTGGGCCTCTCCTCTAAACCGGTACCCACGATGAAACTGGTACTCGGATCGAAATTAACAGGAGGCTTTTTCGCCATAATATGATACAAAGCAGCCACGTACAAAATTTCCCTCGGCACCTTAGCATCAGGGACCGAGAAGCTGGCCCGAGTATGATAAGCGTCACAATAATTCCACGCCCTGACACCATCAAGGAAGCTACCTTCAAAGCCCGAGCAAGGGTTGGAACAATCAAGGAATAACTGGCTATAACCAAATTGGCAGGAAAACCTACTGGGTAGGTAGGGCTCCAGGTACACATTATCACGGTTACGATAAACCAGATGTACGGGGCGGATGTTGCGCAACCAGGTGAGCATATTCGGAGACAGAAAGTGAGAAGGTCCGGTACCATCAAGGTATACATTCCTCACTTCCTCATCAGAAAAATGAGGAACGGACACAAAAAAGTCACACCCATCCACCCTCGCCAGCACCTCCGACAAGCTGGCATAGTATTGTATTCCCAAGACCGACGATGGCATTTGAAAAGAAAAGCGTCTTCATCTGTAGCATCTTCCGCTATTCCAGGTCCCATCAAAGACTTGTAGTGCATCGCCAACCACCCCATCAAATAAGTGGAAATGCAGTTCTATGCGCTCAAAATCCAGTGTCTTATTGCGCGCAATAACCTTGGACGAGAATGTTCGAAGACCATGGTGTATGCTACACACCATAGCAGGAAGAAGGGCCAGTCTAACTCCAAATACCAGTTTAACGGCAGAAAGAATGAAGTGGCGACCGATCCTCTCGATAGAACCTGCTCCCCCTGAGACTACGCAGTTCCGTAGCCATATCATTAAAAATCCAGCCAGGAGCGCCTTCTCTGACATCTGTGTGGTTCCGTAGTAAAAATAGCTAAGAGAGTCAGTTTGACTCCCGAATATGTCGCTCTTGGACCGCGACTTCTTGACGCTCGACATCAGGTCCCTTATCTCTCCATGCGTTCGAGGGGCTTGAGGAGTAACTTTGCCAGAAGGGTCAACTTTAAAGAGATAATTGACCCAGGATGTGGTATGGGGAGCGGTCCCTTCTGAGCTATCCACCGTTTTTATAGCCATCTGGTGACAAGCACTATGATGACACAACAAGTCCTGATACACCGCAACAAAACCTGGGAGTCGTCGGTTCAAGTCCTCGAACTCCTCATTCGACGGGGTATACACCTCGAAAGGCTCGTTCCCCCATGGAAGTTTGGAGACAGTATACATCTCATGGAGAGCAAGCCCCAACTCCCCTCCAGGTGCAAAGAACGTCCCCGTTCGCCGATTATACATCTCCAAGAGCGCCACGAACAATGGTTTATTGATAGGAAGCCCGTGACAATTGCCCCGAATGGTATGATAAAGTCCTACCTCCCGCAGGAATGTTTCGTAGGTCTGCAGAACCCAAGTGGTCAACTGGGCCCACGTAGAAGTGGGGTTTATCCAGTTCAGCAATGCCAGTCTGCCAACAGGATAAGATTTTTTGCGAGCAAGTCGATTCAGGAATGTATCAGTTTGAGTGAGTGTGAAGTTGGGACCGTATACATTCATGAAAGAGCCTGGAGCCAGACCCATCATGTACCGGAGGACGGAATCCTTACCGCGTACGCTGACCGCATGTTCGGGTTATAATGGATGTTGCCCATCAACATCCCTGATTGGGTAGGAGTTAAGTTACACACCATCTTCCTGTCCAACAACACCATATTGAACTACGACAGAGGATAATGACGTTGCATGAGAGGAATATGGATCGCCACCCCATCCAAAGAAAAATCCCAGTTCTCAGAAATCTCTAATACTCGGGGATTCTTTATGATTAAAGCATCTCCAAAGAGGAATGAAGGCTTCAGGTATAATCCATCCAGCTTCCCAGTATTCATCGTGGCACGGAGGTAATGGAGGGTCTGATTCTCGATGGCGTTCAACCTCTCCGAAGGCTCATCAGCAGGGAATTGATTCAGCATATGCTTAATTAAGTCATCAAGACGCACGCCCAAGGCGAACTGATTTGAGCCCACTATAAGTTCCCCCGCAGGATTTACTGGCAGATTCACTGAAGAAAAATAAAAGAAACAAGTCAAAAAGATAGCCGAAACACAAACTACGTGATGCTTATGCGGCTTAGCTCAGTATAGCCTCATGCGGCTCAGTTTGAAAGAGTTCATACGGGTCAGTCCGAATGAGCTTATGCGGTTCGGTTCGAAAGGAGCATATGCGGTTCAGTTCGGATGAGCCCATACGGTTCAGTACGGATGAGCTTATGCGGTTTAGTTCAAATGATCTTATGCGGTTCAGTCCGAAATAGGCTTATGCGGCTCAGTTTGAAAAAGCTCATACGGTCCAGTCCAAATGAGCTTATGCGGTCCTGAGGATGAAGTAGTTATGCGGCTGCAAACAACAACTTTCATGCAGCTCAGACCTAGGTCATATCCCATGCGACTCGAACATGAGTCGGACACGCAGCATACTTGGAAATACAGGCTCGCGCATAAAATATGCGGCATAGCCGTGACAGTTCATGTTGATGGTCCTACCAGCAATAGGCGGGTGAACGTCGGGGTGAAAAACAGGCACGTCAGCCGGCGGAGGAGCCGCCACGTTCGCCGCCGTCGATGAAGACGCGACCTTCTTGCCCTTCGCTGCCGTAGACGACGATGCGGCCTTCTTGCCCGTAGCAGCGGTAGTCTTCTTGGGAGCCATTGGCAATCGTTGATGAGAGAAGACGAAGAGGAAGTCGGCAACAAGGAGTTCGAGTAAAAGAGAGAAGATAAAGAAACCCTCAAAGAATAAAATTACTCTTATTTATAGGCGAAGGAGGCTCGAAAAATCAAACAAACGCCTCGATCCATGCGTCGCCTAAAAGAATAAAGGAAAAATGCTTCGGTCAAAACAAAACTGATCCTTGGGATCCTCCCCCAAGAGGCGGCAAATCAAGGGCATTTAATGCAAAAGATTTGCACACATGGTTGGGACACGTGGCAAAAAGTCTATGCGGCCTAACAAGCTCATGCGGCCAGATAAATCCATGCGACTGAATCATCTATGCGGTCAACAAAGGCCATGCTTCTTATTCAAAGTATTTCAATTTTACAAATTGAAAACTTTGAAGGGGGTCTTGTAGAAGCATGGAAAATATCAGAATGCTGATCTATGCGGCTCGGAACAGGAGAACCCCATGCGGCTCATACAGGAGTTGTCCCATGCGGTTCAGAGAGACTCTTAGTTTCATGTGGCTCGGGGCAGGAGAGTCCATGCGGCTTACATAGGGACAGTCTTATGCGGTTCAAAGAGCCCCCCAGCCGCATGCGGTTCAGAAGTACATACGGCTCACATACGACCAACAGAGATATGCGGCTCGATCAACACCACGTGTCCCCATGGGACCCCTTCACACAGCTGGCCATCGAGTAATGGCCCTATTCAATGCTCTGCCATGATTTGACAGCAGACGGCTCTGACATGAAGTGTCATAATGGTCCTGTCATAATGACAGACTCTTTGGGAACAGGAGAAAATTTCTGACACGATCCGAGATTGCCACGTGGCTACTCCCATGCGGCTCAATTGAAGAACAGCTTCATGCGGCTGGCAAGAATCATCTTTCTGCGGCTCACCAAGAAGCCATCCCATGCGGCTGGCAAGAATCATCTTCCTGCGGCTCACCAAGAAGCCATCTCATGCGGCTCGCGAGTACTATATCTATGCGGCTCACCAAGAAGCCATCCCATGCGGCTCACAAGTACTATACCTATGCGGCTCACTGAGACGCTGTCTCATACGGTTCATGGATATCATGTAGTTCTGACAGGGTCCACCATTAAGACACGTGGCAGAGATTCAATGGTCCCTACGACTTAACAGCTGGTAGCAAAGATGATTATGGAATACAGATCAATCAGAGATTTACCAGATCTCAATGACCATATTTAACGTTATCCTTATAATTAATGAGATCAGGTCATATCATTCACGATCAAGCCAATGGGACACGTGGTGAGAGATCCAAGCTTGACACAACCAATCATGAAGATTTAAAGCAATCAACATTAATCATTCACAGGATTCAATACTATCCCCATTTATGGCCCAGATCCTTCACGCCTTAAACTAATGGTCCAGATTGATTATACATCAGGCCGCCGCCACTTTGAAAATGGGTAATCATCCAAACCCTAATGATGCCCCCACTATTATAAATAGCAATGTGCCATTCCCTTGTAAAAGAGACACTATTAGAAGGAGATAGACAGAAAGAGCTTCCCCCCTAATAATCAGAGAGAAAATACACAGAGAAAGAGAGAAGTCAGAAGAGCAATACGAGGAGAGCAAGAAGAGCATTTCTTCATCAACGCCAACCATCTCTTCACAGGAGCCAAGGCTGCATACCGATCGTCCAAGGAGTAAGGCAGGACAGCCGTCGCCTTCCCGAGCCTCTATCGTCACCCCCAGAATCTAAAATAAACAATTGTACTTAGACTGCTGTACCTAGGTTTTCGTCCCTAGGCTTTCTTTGTACGAGCGAGTTTGTAACGTGAAGTAAAAGTCCGGTCCTCTGATAATTGTTCTGCTCTTTTATATTTCATGGCAAACAATTCGTTGCGCGTATTCGAATCCATTCAAATCACCAATTCTAACCAATTCATGTATTCGATTATGAGGTCGTCTAGCTTTGACAATACGTTGCGTCCCAATCTCACGCGAGTCCGATTATCTACGGTGGTTCATGAATCACCATGTAACGCACCCGCAGAATAATCATTCTCATCGGAGCGTAACTCTTGTTTGAGTCCAGACTCATTCATTCTTGATACTCAGATTGGACCTACACAATCTTCAAATTCGATCATCAAGCACGCTGAGTCGTTCTCGAGTTCACCTTCGCGTCAAACCACAAGTCGAAGCTCACAAGTTGCCATGCCATACTAGTTCAATCACCCCCGCTGTATGAATCACCATACCAGCGCTCATGTGGAGTGATCACCCTAATCGACGTGACGCATGTACGAGGCTGGAGTTGCACTCGCATAAGACAAGAACGTCAACGTTGTGGTTATCAACGAAGCAAATCCAAACATATCATTTTCATCCAATCCAAGTTCGATAGTCCGACCGTCATTAATTTAACTAGAAAATTCTCGAGCCAAGTTTACCTTTTCTTCGACATATTTCAATATCCCGAGTATAACATCCATCGGAACTATAACATTTGCACGATCGTCATTCGCCGAGTCAGAGTACCCCCGAGTCATATCGATCTTTGATACGCCTCAATACCATCGATGATATGCGAAACCTGATGATCTTCCTTTGCAACCAATTTCGAGTCGTGCGGCTGATGCTATTGTCCGAGTTGGATATTCCACAATCTCCTTAATGTTCAAGATCAAGTTCGGTCACTATTTCTCAAGCTCGTTTCAAGATTGTTGTTTAAAACTCAAGTTACATTCCATTTGAATTAATCCGATATCGTATGCGCGATCCTCTAAGTTTCTTTGATCAAGACCATTCACTTTCATTCATCGTTTCGAATCATTTTCTAATATGTGTTGCTCGATCACAAGTTGTCCGAACGATATCTCGTTCGGGACACACGAAGTCACGATCAACTAAGCGTGACGCGTTCTAAGGCTTTGCGCGATCGCATCGCCTCGCCGATATACTCGTTACTCAAAATCCTCAATCTTGCTCGAATAATTTCCAAGAAAATCCATACACCACTTGGATTCGAGCCATACGATCTAGTCCTCAATCACGTTCGTGTCATGCACTAAGACATCCTTCAAATTCATTCGACGAATCTCTAGCGTAATCGCTCACGTCGCCTCGACGTGCTAAGTCGTTCACACTATTCCTTAAAATCCAAGTCAATCCTCCGCGTACACCTAAGCGTTAGTTCAATAGCGTTCCTATCGATATACACTCTAAGTGTAGCTTCGTTCCCGACCGAGCGGTACTTAATATCGCTCGCGACTCGATTGCACCAAAAAGTCGAGGTACGCGACACGCAGACTAAGTTGTGCCGCATAACCATCCCGTGCGGACTATATTCAAGTTTGCACACTCACTTGCTAATGTCGACGTAGGACTATTTGGGCACGCATGCGACTTTGCTAACTTAGCATGTGTTCTCTATCAAGTCAAGTTTAACATCGTTCGGCACAAAGGCCAACCGATGCATTCGACGATAGCCTACCGATGCGTTTGGTTGAACGCTTGTACGAGCTTTTGAAAATATTTAGACTTATTGTATGGACATGCCGAGGGACATTCGAGAGAGAGTGCGCACTTCTTTATCAACGACGAGCTTTCAAAACTGAGAATTTCGACGTGAAGTCAAAGAACGTAAAGCCGTGCTCTGATACCATTATGTCACACCCCGCTCCCGTAGGAGCGATCGTCCTCGCTAAGGCGTGATGCCGCACGAGCCTAGATTGCGCTCGTGCAAGACAATTCCATAACGGCCGATTACATCGGCGGCGACGGGGTCGTCGCACAGAAGTCCCAAGCAGATACAATATTGAAACATTACAGCAAAAATTTTAGAACAAGCACACATGAACACAAGTCATTCAAAAGAAACTCTTTTATTGATATTGAATACAAGATTACATTTATGGGTGCAAGGCCAAATTACAAGTCACTCGTGCTCACTTTTCTCTCATTTTTACAATTCACTCTGCTCTCTCTCATCTCTCGATACAATGCTTGAATCCAGCGGAAGCCTCGGAAGGCGATGTCCATACATTATGTCATGTATAAGTCTTCAATTCGTATGGCCGCACGCTTCGAGTCGCCAAGGAACTCCGTGCCTCGACGCATACAAGCGAGCTTCGCGCCATAAGCTTCTACCTGTGCCTGCACATGAACACTGTGTGGGTGTCAGTACTCAACTGTACTGGTGGAGTGAGCTTCTTGCCCACCCATACATAACCAACACGTTCATTTACTTTGTGTAGCTTAAAACCCTTTCGATTGTGTTTCTAGTCTTGCCTTAGGATTTATTTTAGGACGAAGACGTCTGACCAACTCGACGTGCAACGACATGGTCGTACTATAATACCAACGTCTTATTTCGATCGAGGCAGTGCTTCATCGTGCATGAAATGACCAAACTTGAACTCGGAACGGCGTGCCATACTCTATTCGGGACCTTAACCTATTCAAGACTGTGCTTTGCCGAGGAGCAACTTATGTGGACTCGGCCGTGCCAAGACTTTCACTTAATTTTAAGTTCACTAGGCCAATTCTCGTACCAACGATTCAAATGCCAAAGACGACAACGGGACGACTCGTACAGGTCGTGCCTCTAGACCTTGCTTAGACTTGTTCGTGCTTCAAGATTTGAGGCCGTGCCTCGCAACATATCAAGACTTATCATGCTACCGCCTTGCGGCCTTCCGGATTGACTCATTTGCTAACTTAGACAAGACTTGTGAAATATAGTGTTGATTCTATGAATATCCTGATGCCATCTAACGTGCCAAGCACGATGCCTATACTGCAGTCCATTCTTAGGCCCAGACCTTGTGTTACCGACTAGACCTGTATTCAAGCTCTAGACCTGCATTCAAGCTCTAGACCTACATTCAAGCTCTAGACCCAAATCCAAAGGCATACACGCAGTGTGCCGCTATCTGCCGACACATCTACATAAGTAGTCACTAGCAATGTCAAGCTATCTTGGACTGGATCGTGGGATATCGACCTATACCTACACGGGTAGCTAGCCCGGTGGGGCCGAACTCTCCCATGCGGTCATCCAGCATTCTACGTTGAGCCACACTCGCTTCCCTCGGGCCGAATGATCCCGGCGCCCTGGTGATCACTCGAGAAGACTACACCTTATCGACAAGTTGTCCAATGACCATGCATACTAGATCTATCCAGTCCTTCCTTAACATGACTATGCTTTCCTTCTATCTGTCGAGACTCCCAAGCCGCGGGACCGATCTCGTGAACGAGACTTATCAAGACTTAGCGAGACTTCCAAGTAGCGGGACCGATCTCGTGTGCGAGACATATCAAGACTTAGCGAGACTCCCAAGTAGCGGGACCGATCTCGTGTGTGGGACATATCAAGACTTAGCGAGACTCCCAAGTAGCGGGACTGATCTCGACGACAACAAGTCGCGTAGACTTCCTTTGATCGTGGCATACTCTTTACTAGATCCCACGTAGTTCGTGCCTTAGACAGACCTGGTTCTATAGGCGACACTATCGCTCAAGTCATATACTTATATAATGAGCCTTGTTCTCAAGGGACTACGCGACTTGACAACCGCAGATAGAGCGGGAGAGTGCTAGAAATGGCTTCGATAGCCCAACACAACACTTCTCTTAACTTATTAGGCAACGACTCGACGAACAAGGGCTACGCCGAGCTACGCATCGAGAGAACGTGCTATGCACGGGGTCGACTTAAACCACCAAGTCCTCGGGTGCCTAGACTTAAGTCAACAAGCCGTACAAGACGACTTAACTTGCGGGACGTGCGAAGGCTATGCCAAGCCTTGTGGAACAGGACCGTACATGCTTTATTAAGCATTCACGCAGGCAACGCCTATGACTTAGGCTGATTTTGAGTGTTGGGGCAAAATGACGGGACCATGCATGCTTTACCAAGCATTCACGCAGGCGACGCCTATGCCTTAGGCTATTTCAAGTGTCAGGACAACTTAGAAACTTAAGCCAACTTCTTTCTCCCAAGCCACGGGATCGAAGGATCGAGTGTCATTTGAAAGCACGCTGAGCCGACTTCTATGAAGACCGTGGAACCATTTTCCATGTTTTAAGACATTTCGACGGGTCGGGATTATTCCCTTAGCTATGTGCATTCGTAGCTTTTATATTAGCCTACTTGTGCAAGTTGAAAACATGCGTGTTATTAAGTGAAGGCTAAGATGAGGCAAGTTCACCGAAACTACCCCACCTGTACGAGGAGTCGCCTTGGACGAGCGAGCCTTCGAGCAGCCGTTGTAAGGCTAAGTTCCAACGCCGTCGGCATTTCGATTCCTCCGATTGACTTTGCGGGACGGGGCACTACAACATGCGACAGAGGCGATGGCTAGAGCTGATAAAAGATTTTGACATCGACCTGCAGTACCATCCGGGTAAGGCTAATGTGGTTGCAGATGCACTTAGTCGATACCTGATGGCGATGTTTTTGGCCAAGGAGCGGTATTTGCTGGAAGATATAGAGAAGCTTAGACTAGAGATTGTACTTCCTGAAGAGAAAATGAAGAAGCTAGGAAGAGAAGCTATTATACCAGGAGTTGAATCATCAATGATGCAGTTGCAAGTGCATTCAAGTCTGATGGATAAAGTCAAGGAGACAATTTCAAAACGAAACGCTTTGCAAACTCAGACATCAAGTGCTGGCAGGAACACTTGAAGGATTCTCAATCGCCAGTGACGGAGCATTGAGGCATGGTACGAGGCTTTGCGTACCAACTAGCGAACTGAAGAACGAGCTGATACAAGAAGCGCACTAATCGCAGTATTCCATACATCCAGGAGCTAAAAAATGTATTGGATATGCATACTATAGTGTGGTGGTACGAAATGAAGAAGGACGTATCTAGATTTGTGGCTAGATGCTTGATTTGTCAATAAGTAAAAGCCAGCAGACAGAGACCAGCAGGACGGTTGCAGCCGCTAGACATCCCAGAGTGGAAATAGGAACACATAACGATAGACTTTGTGTCAGGATTGCCTCGATCCTAATGAAGAAGGGATGCCATTTGGGTTATTGTGGACCGACTGACAAAGTCAGCTCACTTTATCCCCTTCAAGGTTGGTCTATCCACCGAGAAGTTGGCAGCACTGTACATGCAGCATATCTACCGAATTCATGAAGTTCCGGTAAGTATTGTACCTGACAGAGATACTAGATTCATCTCTCATTTCTGGAAGAGCTTACACGAAAGTTTGGAAACACAATTGAAGTTCAGAACCGCCTACCATCCCCAAACTGACGGACAATCGGAGAGAACCATCCAGACGCTAGAGGACATGCTAAGATCTTGCGTCTTGGAATTTGGAGGGTCTTGGGAAGACCATTTGCACTTGGTAGAGTTTTTCTACAACAACAGCTACCAAGCTAGCATCGGTATGACTCCGTTCGAGGCACTTTATGGACGTCGTTGTCGCACTCCATTTGCTTGGGACGATGTAGGAGAAAGAGTACTGCTTGGACCTGAAATGGTGATCAATGCAGCAGAGAAGGTAAAGGTGATTAGAGACAAGCTCAGGATAGCTCAGGACAGGCAGAAACATTGGGCTGATAGCAGTCGTCGACCATTGGAGTTCGAAGCAGGAGATAGTGTCTTCGTCAAGATTTTTTCTACCCGAGGAACTATCAGATTTGGCAGAGCAGGAAAGTTGAGCCCCAGGTACATCGACCCATTCGAAGTTTTGAGCCGAGTTGGAGAAGTAGCGTACCAATTAGCTCTACCAGCTAATCTTGAAGGCGTGCACAACGTCTTCTACGTTTCACAGCTCAGACGCTACATCCCGTATCCGAGCCACATCTTGGACCATTTAGAGCTGGAGGTTGGACCCATTCTTACAGTACCAGAGAAGCCAGTGGCAATTTTAGACAGAGGTGAGAAAAAAACCAGGAACTCTGTGACGCCCATAGTCAGAGTTATGTGGTGACACAATTCTCCAGGCGAGTCTACTTGGGAGCGAGAAGACGAGATGCGGGAGCAGTATCCGTATCTATTTAAGACCTGAGGTAATTCCTAACCCTATCCTTTAATTTCGAGGACGGAATTTCCTAAGGAGGAAAGGTGTTGAAACCCGTAATTTTTAATTAATTAATTTAGTGCTATTTTTTTATTAGATTAAAATTATTATTTCTGGAATTTTAGTGTTTGGTCAAACCCATAAATTTTCGGTTAATTAATATAATAATTTCTAGCTAAATTATTATTATTTTAGGAAAACCACATTTTTAGAAAAATAATTATTCCTGGTATTTTTAGTGTCTGGTTTGACCTTTCCTGAACCCATCTCGAACTATTTTCGAAACCGAACCCAATCTTGGTTTTCAAAACCATTCTTAAGTATTTTAGGATATATATTCATATATAAATATTATTTTTTAAAAACAAAAGAATCCTTTTAATTTCCTTTTCTTTTAACTCTCAATTGTCACTCATTAAACTCTCTCTTTCTCCCAGGGAAAGGAAACTTTTCCTTTCCACTCCAAACGACCAATGGCCGAGCCACTTCGGCTCCCAAACGTCTGGCCGTACTCTTTACTTCCGAAACCCCCACATCTTTCCCCTATAAATCCTTTCCCTCTCCATCACTCTTCTTCACCATTTTCCCCAAGCCCTAACCAAGCCGACGCCGACCTGAGCCTTTCGATGCCTGATCCGTGCCCTTCCGGCGAACCCAGGCCCGCCGGCTTCCCGGCGACTCCCCGAGCGGCCCCCTCCGCCCGAGACCAGCGGCTTTCCGCCATCGTGGTGCCCCGCGGTCCAGGCCGATCCCGACCGACGGCTCCTGGCCGACCCCCTTGTACGGTTTTCCCGGCCAACCCCTCTTCCAGCGCGCTGTCCCAGCGCCAGTTTTCGACACAGTTCCCGAGCGACTCCGATCTGCTGTTCAGTATCCCGATCTGCTGTCCAGCACCTCTGTGCGCGACTCCAGCGCTGTTCGGACTCGATTCGCTGCTATCCGTGTTCCGTTCCCACTGTCCGTAGATAATTTTTCTCCTTTATTCACCTGAGAGCTCTATCCGAGCACCCGAGGTATATTTTCGTATCTTCGTGTCCCTCTCTTAGTGTCGATGATGACGTGGTCCCCGATCCCGCTATGGGAATCGGATTGATTCGTGGATTCAGATTTTCCGAACTCCCTGTCGGAATAATTCTGTGGTTTTATGATTCTGTGGTTTTGTGATTCTGTGGTTTCTCGGAATTTCCGAGTTAAGTTCGGATTTTTCGAAAATGGCTCTGTGACCATTTTTCTTAGAGAGGTTCTGTGGTTTTTCGATTTTTCGAGTAATATTTCGGGTTTTTTGAATTTTATAGTTCGAAAAGTTTTCTGTGATTCCGATATAAACCTACTCTTGGGTTGGATAAATTGGAATTTCTGCTTGGGAATGTTTTGTGGTTTAGAATATTGTGGGTGTTGGTATTTTCCCAGGATTGGGTTGTCCCGATTATAGAGGAAGTGCTGCCCAAATTTTCGAAAATATATATATATTTTAAAACTATCTTCAAAATCCGATCTTTGCAAAACAAATTACATCTTGGAGTGTTGGTTTTAAAATAGATTTTGTATCTTTTCGGGTGATGACCATATTGGTCCATGGACCCTAACTAAATGCAAACGAAACCGGCCAACCCGGACGTTGAGGCATTAGTTAAAATATGAGTTTTTGAATGACCAAGTTTGAGACGCATTTTATAATTTAATTTATTATTATTTTAGAATGGGTTACTGCTGTTAGTATTTTGGTGCAGGGCTTCGACCTACTGTTGGACCGTTCGCGGTATTCAGAGCTCGCCTTTAAATTAAATTAATTTATGTAAAAAAATATTGTAAGGACATAAGTCCAAGTTTTTATTTTCTATTTTCCTGTGGACCTGTAATAAGTAGTTTAGTTTTTCCTTTTCTTTTCTGGATTGTTGTTTTGTAGATAAACGCATAAATAGTAAACTAAATATTTATCTTTTATAGAAAATTAATAAGAGTTTTCTCACATTAAATAAAATAATAAAATTTTAAGTTTGTAAATTAGATAATTTCATATTTTCTCATTAAAAAATAACTAATATATATATCTATTCTACTATACAATAGGAAAACTTGGATGGTGAAAATTTTGAATTCCGAAAATATCCTTTCATGTCTATATCTATTCTAATATATAATAGAAAAACTTGGATGGTAAAAATTTTGAATTCCGAAAATACCCTTGCATGTCTATACTAATTAAAATTTGTTCATTAATTTTAATAAAGTCAACTTAATAATTATGAAGACTACCCTTTGGTCTTCATATATATATATATATATATATATATATATATATATATATATATATATATATATATATATATATAACAATATATATATATATATATATATATATACATATATATATATATATATATATATATATATATATATATATATATAAAACAAAGTTTTGCCAAATAATTGAAAAATGTGAAGTTTCCCAATAAAAATGTTAACTTGACTTTTACCTCGTTAAATTAATAACTTTGAATCACATAGATAAACGTGTTTTGTTTATAACAACATAAAATTTGACTAGGATCAAATTTTAGAGATTGTAACTAGCACACCTAAAAATGGTTTTCTCATTTATGCTAAGTTGGGATTCTCAATGTAGGATTTCGAGGACGAGTCTGATTTTTCTATCCCGGAACCGACTCTTCAAATCCAGTCATAAACAAAGGCAAGTACGATTGTGTTTATTTTTTAATTTAGTTAATAATTATAATATTGCAAGATTAAACCACATTGCTACACGAAACTCTCTCCTAGAGTATTGATTGTATTGATTGTGGGATTGGGAGAGTAGTGTAGTGTATTATGACCAATACCCCTCATATTGCATATTGATTGTGTGAGCTTACTCCTTTTCACACGGGATAAGCCGTATCGTATCACTAGGATACTATTGTACAACACAAGCCGGTCATAAGCATTACATACTCAAATCACATTGTTTTCAATTATGGAAAATTGCTGGAAAATATTGTTCAAGTATTTAAACTGTTTAAAATTGCAAATTTCTAATTATTAGTTGAATTGTTAAATTTTTATAATTGTACTTTGCTACTTTCCTGACTGGATTCTCCACCCCTAATAGGTTCCATTGATGATGCAGAGCTATTGATTAGTAGCTATTACGACCCTGAGCTCTACCCTGCTGTGCTTCCATATTTTCAATTGGAAGATGTTGATCCTGAGGCTGATGAACCATCTTCCTAGATGACGATTTTTCTTTTAGTTTTGATGTTTGAATAAAAAGAGCCATCTTTCTAGATGATGATTTTTCTTTTAGTTTTGATGTTTGAATAAAAAGACAATTTTTATTTTATCTGATGTATTAAATGAACCTTTTGTTGGACAAATTTTTAATATTCGAAATTTTAGATGTTGTGAAAAATATATTGTGTTGTTGTGATTACCTGCATTTGGATACAGCTTATTGCCGCCGTCTCACAACGGTACAGACTGGACATGATCCGATTCGACCCAACAATTTGGGACCGGGTCGTGACAGTCATATGTAAATATTTTGCTGTAACTAACTTATAGTTCACGTACCTTTAGAAGTACTCTTGATGTAAATATAATTAAAGTTGTAATTATGAATGTAATTGTTCCTTGTATTTTCCATTCTGCTAATTTACGGGCGACAATCGCGAATTCGGCGCGTAGCCTGGGGATGTGTTCCATGACGTCACCGTTGTATTTGGGATACGAGACGTGACAATCTTTCTCTTCCCTAACTCTCTTGGTTCCTAAACTATGTATATATCACTACTAAAATCTGCTCATTTGGCGACATAAATTTAGCGACGTTCGATTAACGTCGCTAAATTGTGTACATTAGCGACGTTTTAGTGAAGCGTCGCTAATAGTCGCTACTAGCGATGAAATAAGCGACGCAATAACGACGTATATTAATTACATGAGCTAGTCGTCGCGAAACGTCGCTATGACGTCGCTAATAGCGACTAATTTAGCGACTGTCGTTTGAACGTCGCTAAATTCTAATTATATCCCCCCCACCGATTCATTTTCTCCCATTTTCCTCTCTCACTCTCTCTCCTCCCCCCTCCGGCGCTCTCACTCTCTCCGGCGGCGACTCTCACTCTCTCCGATGACCCTCCTCCTTCTCCGGTACGTGACTCTCCCCCTCCCTCTTTTTTTCTCTCTCTCTTCGTCTGTTTTGGTTGTTGGTGGTTTGGGGGGGTACGGGTGGCTCGGGGGGAGGTGTAGGGGGGATGCGGGTGGTTGGGGGGTGAGTGGGGGGTGGCTGGAGGGGTGGGGCCGGGGTGACGAGGGCGGATGGGGGAGGGGAGCTAGGGTTAGGGTTAGGGTCCATTTCCTCCCATTTTACTCTCTCACTCTCCCTCCCCCCTTCGGCGCTCTCACTCTCTCCGGCGACTCTCCTCCTTCTCCTGTACATGGTACTCTTTTCCTTCCTCTCTCTCTCTGTGTGTCTCTCTCTCCGGCTGTTTTGGTTGTTGGTGGTTGGGGGGGTACGTGTGGCTCGAGGGGAGGGGCAGGGGGATGCGGGTGGTTCGGGGGTGAGTGGGGGGTGGCTGGGGGGGGTGGGCAGGAGGGACGAGGGCGGCTGGGGGAGGGGAGCTAGAGGTAGGGTTCGGGTTAGGGGTGGGTATGTATGGGCGGCTGGGGGAGGGGAGCAGGGGGGAGTGGAGGGTTAGGGTTCGGGTTAGGGGTGGTGTATGGGGGGCTTGGTCAGGGGCACCGATAGTGCCGAAAAATCTGATAATTTAGTAATAATTATTTGTTTTCCGACCCCGAAAAATGTGATACTCCGATTCGAACGCACCGATAGTGCCGATATTTGTAACAAGTGGTTTTGTTGGTTGGTTAATTGGTAACATGGTGATCGGAACATATAGTCCCTGCAGCAATTCGACTGGCAAGACAAAAACTATGGTACGATATGGTGATCAGGACATAGTCCCTGCAGCCATTCGACTGGCGAGGCAGAAACTATGTAGCCGTAGATAAAGTTGACTGCCCTTCGACCCTCATCCCTCGGCAATGATGATATGACAACCTATCACTATATCTTATATAGTAGTAGATGATGTCTTAGTATTACATTATGTGAGTTCATCTTGATTTTGTTACATTCTTCAGTTACTAGATACGATAAGAACATATACTACACCATATGTACAGAACATAGATGATTCACACTAATGTATGCTAGAATGAATTTTGGGTTGTGTTCTGAGCCATCCGTTCTCACACTTGGTGATCGGGACATATAGTCACTGCAGCCATTCGACTGGCGAGACAGAAACTATGGTACGACATGGTGATCAGGACATAGTCCCTGCAGACATTCGACTGACGAGGCAGAAACTATGTAGCCGTAGATAAAGTTGACTGCCCTCCGACTCTCATCCCTCGACAATGATGATATGACAACCTATCACTATATCTTATATAGTAGTAGATGATGTCTTAGTGTTGCATTATGTGAGTTCATCTTGATTCTGTTACATTCTTCAGATACTAGATACGATAAGAACATATACTACACCATATGTATAGAACATAGTTGATTCACACTAATGTATGCTAGAATGAATTTTGGGTTGTGTTCTGAGCCATCCGTTCTCATACTTGGCAAAAAATCAAATTTTCTGTACTTTATCTGCTTTCAAAAATGTACTCAAATTACATAATGGTTCCTTTAGTTAGCTTGCTTATGTTACAATTATATTATTTGTGAATATTGATCTTACCAGATGGCACCCATGACCTGAGAAGCAGCACGTCGTTAGAGAGAAACAGTGAATGCTAAGGTGGCTCCTACTACTGTTAAGGAGGAAGTGGCACCGGTAGCTAGTTAGACCGGGAGTTCTATTCATCCAGCACCGGTTGCTAGTGAGACCGGGAGTTCTATTCATACAGCACTTACAAGGGACTACATCTTATTCGAGGTGGTTGCGTTATTGTATCACTGAGCGTTTGCGTGAGCTGCGTGGTTCTCATTAGCTATTAGTACTTATTTGTATTGAACTATTTGTATTGGGTTATTTTTGTATTGGACTACATATATGAATTAGTACTGTGTCAATCTTTGGATTGTATTGGACTACAACATGGTGATCAGAACATAGTTCCTGCAGCCATTCGACTGGCGAGGCAGAAACTATGGTACGACATGGTGATCAGGACATAGTCTCTGCAGCCACTCGACAACCAACCGGAGAGGATACTCTGAGAGATCCATCTGAGTAGGACGTATACTCTGAGAGATCACCTTTACAAGAATGATATCAGTAGTGGGATTGCGTGTTGGAGGAGATATTATCAGAGTATACGTCCTACTCAGATGGGTCTCTCACCGTTACTATTTTTTTCTGACAACATGGTGGATGTGCTCCGTCAACAGATTATTGCTCTGAGCCAAAACTTTGACCCGGAGCTCAAGTGGACATCCTTCGTGTAGAGCTCGAGCGAGAGGTTTCTGACAGTATGGTGGTCTCCTTTGTTGAAGGATTCTTGCTCGTCCCACAACACGAGCAAGAATCCTTTGACAAAGGAGACCACCATGCTGTCAGGAACCTCTCGCTCGAGCTCTACACGAAGGATGTCCACTTGAGCTCCGGGGCAAAGTTTTAGCTCAGAGCAAGAATCTATTGACAGAGCACATCCACCATGCTGTCAGAAAAAAATAGTAACGGTGAGAGACCCATCTGAGTAGGACGTATACACTGATAATATCTCCTCCAAACTCAATCCCAATACTGATATCATTCTTTTAAAGGTGATCTCTCAGAGTATACGTCCTACTCAGATGGATCTCTCAGAGTATCCTCTCCGGTTGGTTGTCGAGTGCAACTTAGTTAAAGTTCAAGTGCTACTTAGTTGTGTCTCTCCCTATCTATCTCGCTATCAACGCTATTGTGTTGTTCCCCCTCATATCTGATAGTTCTCTCATTTATTTGTCAATTACTGTATTTCAGTTCTAGTTAGTTTTATGTAATTCTCTGATAGTTCTCTTATTTATTCTGTATTTTGGCTCCAGCTCCATGTAACGCCCCAAAACCAGAATACCGAAGAGCGGGGGCATATATAGCCAGCTACGTATAATGAAATGGAATCTACCCCACTATACGGTCACGGCTGTCTAGATATATGAGGGTTTGAATACAATCCATCAGTCTCCTATGGTCAATAATAAGCCTAAATGTCCCAATCTTAAGCAAGAAAGTAAAGTTACAAGATGTAAGATCACCAAATATACAATAGTGAGCCGTCCCAAATATTACATATTCAGCTGATCATGAAGCTAGTCGTTACAAAATGTGAGGACTAGCAAGAGTTTAATCATACATGATCAACCCTAGGATTTGTCAATCATGTTACAGCCCGTAGGCAGACAGTAATAAGGTATGTAATATGAGCTAACAGGTGCTCGCCGGCTAAATGCCTCAAAATGAGAATTTTATAATAGAGTGGGAGAGCCAAAAATAAATCCACTCGTTGTCCTGGTTACGCCTGGTGGTCACCATCGGACTGGAAGGTCGGTAGATCCTCTGAAGCTGCTCCGAAATCTGGCCACACAAAACCAGCTGGGTCAGATCCCAGAAAGAGCAAGTGCCACAAAGGAGGCTTCACTTAAGAACTAAAACCAGCATAACAGAAATAAATATTAAAGCAGTTACAAAAAAACTTGAAGTAAAAGAATAACCACAGTCATAATGGAGTACGAGGGAACCATTCAAGTAGCCAAGTCACAACCCTTAAACCAAACAAGGACCGGGGTTGTAACCCTTCACCTGAATAGAACTCCGTCTCCAAATCCTGTTGGTAAGGTAAAATATTACAAGCATGACGTGGGGTGCGATAATACAATAAACGAAGAGAGGACTCAGAACTGCTCCGGGAGCCAGGTTACAACCCTTAAACCAAACAAGGACCGGGGTTGTAACCCTTCGCTTGAGCAAAACTTAGCCCCTGATCTTTATTGTTAAAAATGACAATCATGCAATCAAGCCTGCAATAATCGAGCACTGAAACTACACCATACAATCGTTCCCGGCCAATCAGTGACTACGACTTTCTACATTAGTTAACTAGGGTTATCACAACATGCAGTGAGATGTTCCTCCAGCCACAAGCCCTGCAGCTAATCCAAGTTATCCAGGCGACTTGGGTTCATTAAACAGTGCATTGTTCTTTCCATATATCAGTGAATTTAGACTTGTGTCCTACTCGTCGGCAGGCTGTAAGTGCCACAATGGTGGCCGAGATAACGGGATCGCCTGTAACTGGAGAAATCTTTCATGACTACTGAATTATTCTAGTTATTAGCCTTAGCCATTTACAGTAGGTACCCCTGACCGTGGTACTCAGGGATCCCTGTCCTAGACATGATGCAAACATTACCGGTTCCATTTGTGCAAACACACTCAACCACGGTGTCCAGGCCATTCAATCTTGTCATGTCATGTTCATTGTCAGGAGTGCGCCACGTCGGGCCACTATCATGTCATGTTATTTATCAAAAGTGCACCACAACGGGTCACCATCATGTCAGAAAACACACTCAAAATTAATATGGCACACGCAGACATTTAGGAATTAAATATTGATTGCGCATGCGGCTACAATTAATGCTAAGGCCATGCGGCCACAAATATTAAATAGTGGCCATGTGGCTACAAATGAACAGTGGCCATGCGGCCAGCTTAAATATTTAATGCTAATACAAATGCAAATGCATGCAAATATTAAATGCTAATTAACTAATAGTAGTCTACGTGGCCAAAACAGGTTGCATGCAACACGCATGCAATTGTTAATGGCCATACGTGGCTGAGCAATTGTTCCCATGCGGCCAGCTTTAGGAATAGCCATATGCGGCTCACAAGTGCTAAGGCCAGCAAGGCTATTGGCCTATGCGGTTCACAAATATTTCATGCGGCCAAGCATGCTAATGCTATGCATGCAAATAAATAATGCATTTTGCTAATACATTAATACTAAATGCATTAATACTAATGCATTTTGCTAATGCTTGCTAATGCCTGCGGCTGAATCAAGCTTGCTAATGCATGGCTGAACATGCATTTAAAGTATACATTAAAATATGCATTAATACTAAATGCATTAATGCGTGGCTGAACATGCATTAAAGTAGGCATTAAAATATGCATTAATACTAAATGCATTAATGCATGGCTGAATATGCATTAAAATATGCATTTTGTTACTGCTTGCTATTGCATGCGGCTGAACATGATTGCTAATGCATGAGGCTGAACATATATTAAATATACATGCGGCTGAACATGCTTGCTAATGCAATACGGCTGAACATGATTAAAATATGTATGCGGCTGAACATGCTTGCTAATGCAATGCTGATGCAAGAAAGCATTAATTACTATTGGCATGAATGCATTAAATACTAATAATAGGCCATGCATTTGCTAAATGCATGCAGAATGCTAATGCATTCAAAATAATAACAGGCCATGCGGCCACTTGGTTCCCATATGCGGCCAAGAATTTCCTTATGCGGCCAAGAACTTAGATTGCCCATATGCGGCCAGCTTGTTTCCCCTATGCTGATGCGTGCATTAAATGCTAAGGATGGCTAATACATGTAATGCTAAGGCTACATGCGGCCTGGTGCAACTAAATGCATTAGTTAATTGGTCAACAATTGACCATTTCATATACGGCCAGGCTTTGTTCCAATAGCCATATGCGGCTAGGAAACAAATTAAATGCAAGCACAGTGCATATGCGGCTAAACACTATTTAAAGGCCATGCTAACAGCAAATGCCATACGGCCAAGCAATTAAATGGCCATGCGGCTCAGCACAAAATGTTGCATGCGGCCAAGAGTGCAATTAATGGCTTCCACAGAGAACATGTCCATGGAAAATACCATGGCCTCCATGCTCCATCAAACAACAATAGGAACCCAAATCCAGACTTTCGTAGGTCAAATTTGAGTAAAAATGGAATTCTCTACAACATGGAACCATCAAATAGCAAAAATATGTATGTTTGATAGATCAAAACTCCTGGAAATCGAAAATACCACAAAGCTAGATTTACAAGAATTTAACCATAGAAATAAAAAATACTAAGTACTAAAGTGGGTTAGAAATACATGAGGAAGACAATGGAACAATAAAAATGGACTTCCTCCATGAAGCAAGATGCACTTGTCTAAACCTTCCACTCTTAGGTTGGTGGAGAAGTAATGGTGGGGAAGAAGAAAGTTAATGTGGAGAGAGAAATATTTGGTGGGATATAAATGAAGAAGGTGGTGGTAGGTGGGAGTGGTTTGGTTCACATAAAATCAAGCAAAACTGAATCATGCAAAACCAAGCCGAACCAAGTCAAGTCGGGCCGAACCAAACAAGGAGACATGTAATACGGGTCCAAATACGTACACGTATACCAAAATACGTAATACGAACAATGGTCATTACACTCCAGCTCCATTTGTATTAAACTACGGTACGACATGGTGATCAGGACATAGTCCCTGCAGCCATTCGACTGGCGGGGCAAAAATTATGTAGCCGTAGATAAAGTTGACTGTCCTCCGACCCTCATCCCTCGGCAATGATGATACGACAACCTATCACTATATCTTATATAGTAGTAGATGATATTTTAGTATTACATTATGTGAGTTTATCTTGATTCTGTTATATTCTTCAGAAACTAGATACTAGATTCGATAAGAACGTATACTACACCATATGTACAGAACATAGATGATTCATACTAATGTATGCTTGAATGAATTTTGGATTGTGTTCTGAGCCATCCGTTCTCACACTTAAAATACATGAATTATAACTGTGTCAATCTTTGTTTTTGTATTTTCGGTGAACCCAGGGATTAGATTCTGTATTTTGTATTTTGACTTTGTACGTATTTGGAGATATTCAGTTTTTTCGTTGAGGATACTGAGTTTGTATGTATTTGTGAATATTGATTTGGTTTGTTGAGGATATTATATATTGACATTGTTCGTTGCGGATAGTATTTTTTCTTTATATTTTTTGTACATTCTGGAATGTATTGTGCGTGCCGGTGTTGAGTGTTCCATCGAGGGGGTCGGCGAACCCAGGGATTGGATTCTGTATTTTGTATTTCGTATTCTGTATTTTGGCTCAGGCTCCAGCTCCAGCACCATTTGCATTCTGGAACCTATTTTTTAATATTTTTTTAACTTAGCGACGTTAACATTAGTCGCTAAATATTAGCGACGTTAAAAAATGTCGCTAAACGCGTCGCCAAATGCTGACGTGGCAACACGTGGCACCACAATCTGATGTCAGCTCGTCGTCGCCAAAACGTCGCAACAGTGTCGCCAAACAGCGACAACACAATAACGTCGTCGCTTACGTCGCTAATTAGCGTCAAGCAATAAACGTCGCAAATAACGTCGCCAAATAACGTCGCCCTAGCGACGTTTTCCTCGTTTAGCGACACGTTTTTTTTTCCGTCGTTCCCTAAACGTCGCCCTAAACGTCGCTAAATTGATTTAGCGACGTTTTCACCGAGGTTAGCGACGCTTTTAACCGTCGCTAATCTGACAAATTTTTGTAGTGTATGTACATAAATAATCCCTAGATAACTCTCATTTCATATATCCTATTTTGCACGGACGCAAATTGAAACAACTCGGACATGAATACATATGATTCGAACATAACGTGGATCAAATCTTCAATATTGACAAATCTTAAACCCTAATCTTCAAATTCTCCAACTTTAATAAACAAAATTAATTTAGTTTTTAGGAAAAAAAAAATTGAATGGTTAGGGTGCATGGACTCTGGTTTGTTACAGCCAAAAATACAAAATACAAAATTCTTTGGGCATTAAATCTTTCACTTGTGAAGGATTAGAATTTTTTGGACATATTTGTAATATTAAATTTATTATTGAAGGCTACATTTGTCATTTTGGTACTTGTAAAATAAGTGGTAAATTATAAGCTCAATATTTGATATTATAATTTACCACTTATAAAATACATTAATATAGTGACGGGTACTTTTAAATACAAAAAAATAAATATATTAAGTTGGTTGGTTCTGCACTTGTTTGAGTACTTTAAATTGTTTAATACTATATAATGCAAAAAACAAACACCTCCATATAGGAGCCCTCAGTTCTCTTGTCGATTTCAACACAAACCATATTGTTAGCCTACTTCCAAGTTAAAAATAATATAACCCTAGTTATTCACCACATTAGGATTTTGTAAGACTGGATTTATGTTTGTTGGATTCAATGATTTAAGGTTGAAGGAGAGGAGAATGATGCGAGAAAGAGAGGAGGGTGGTTGCATACAGGGGTGGCCCTGGCCCAGGGCAGGCCGGACGACGGCCCAGGGCCCCCTGACGAAAGGGGGCACTAACATGAAAGTATCTACAGTAGAACTAGTATGTAACATGTGCCCTTTTTTTTTAACAAAAATCATTGTGGTGTTGTGGTTATAACGCTAGACTTATCTTTAGAAGGTCCTTGGTTCAAATCTTGACTATAACAAAATTTTATTTTATTTATACTCTATTTTTTACATTAAGTATGGAGGCCAATTTTAGAAGTTTCGTCTTGGATCCCATCACCTTAGGGACGGCCCTGGTTGCATAGAGAACTATGATTCAAAGATGTGATTGACCAATTTTTTTTTCCTTACAAGCTGTAATTCAAAAGAAGAATTGTAAGTTTTGAAAAGTTAGGAAGGATCATGGTCCATTCATGTCTTATGGTAGGTCCACGCTTGTGTTGTGTGAGAAGAAATGGGTTGGGTTTGTTGGGCTTGGATTTTGGGTTAATTATGAAGAAGTGAAAGATAGTGGGAGTGAAAGAAGGATGACAAAGACAAAGATGTCAGTCACTGATCCATTGTGGAAGAGGGTTAATAGTTGGTTGGAAATGAAGAAATATTACACCAATAATCTTAACGGATTGTAAAGGCATATAAATAGAAAATTCCTATTTTGTCACAGCTGATTAACTACTGTGACATATATAAAAAGTTGGCAAATGTTAAAGACCACCCCCAAATTACTAAGGGCCACCAACTTAAAAATGCTAAAAAAATTACAAGTTTGTCATTTTCAAAACACTAAGGGTCACCATCTTCTTCCTTTGTCTTCTTTCTCTTTTCTCAATCCCCAAACCACTTCTCCCAATTCCCACCTCCATTGTTGTTCCCACCTCCTCCATAGTTGTCCCCAAACCACTTCCGCTTGTAGTCAGTGAGTAACTGCTATATTTAGAAAACAATAATATGAACTGTCAAGAAAAGAGAATTCACAAAAAGGCCTAACTAAAACCAACATTGTGGCACTCAAACAAGAGAGGTTGGAAATGGGAGAACCATAAATTTCTCCAAACACAGAGAGGCTGGAATGCATAAGTAACAAATCTTTTGATGAAAATACAAGTTCTTCGGCAATGTGCAAGGACACTCAACTATTGATATTCCAGTTATCTGGTTAGAGCCACTTTTTAAAACCAAAGAGGCAAAGGGGTAGAATTATCAGAAACGAAGATGGAAATATAAATTTTCATTCACAAGTTTACACAAAATCTAGGACTAGGCCCCAGTTAAAGACTTGGCGTTAGCTATTCAAGCCAACTATCAACAAGTCTGGCTTGAATTGAAGTATAAATTGTCAAGCTTAACACTGCTGTACATGGAACCCACTCAAGCAAGAACCAGTTTAAATAGAAATTTGAACCTATGAGGCTACAGTGACTGCAGGCTTGGCCTGCAGTCCTAGTTTCGTTGAGGACTGCAGGCCTATGCTGCAGTCCAATGTTGACAGAAGCTAAATGGGAACTCATTCTACGAAAAAGGAGGCTACAGTGACTGCAGGCTTGGCCTGCAGTCCTAGTTTCGTTGAGGACTGCAGCCTAGGCTGCAGTCCAATGTTGACAGAAGCTAAATGGGTCTCATTCTACCAAAAAAAAAGAAGAAGGCTACAGCGACTGCAGGCTTGGCCTGCAGTCCTATGTGCATTGAAGACTGCAGGCTAGGCTGCAGTCCTAGTTGTTGCAGGCATCACCTTCAGTTGGAAAAAAAAAACACTTCTAAGCAAATCACAGGTCAACCAAACCAAACAGTGCTGAGAGACCAACAATTCCACATGTTTTTTTCTTCTTTCCATATGCACCACAATTCATTAGTAATTTAACTTCTAAATAAATGCTAATGCAGTAGGAGGGGACTTCGTGGAGGAGGGGGGAAGGGGGGGCTGTCAGAGGGGGAGGAGACTTCGGGGAGGAGGGGGGAGGGAATGAACAGGAGGGAGGAAGGGGGGGCTGTCGGAGGGGGAGGAGACTTCGGGGAGGAGGGGGGAGGGAATGAACAGGAGGGGGGAAGGGGGGGGGGGGGGGGGGGTTGTTGGGT
>JANAVB010033820.1:11588949-11926449 GCA_029216955.1 Iris pallida | reverse complement strand
AGCACGAACTGCTCTAGGAAATAGAAGAAAGAAAAAATATTTTACATAAGGGGAAATAGTTCTCTTAAGAAAAAAGGGAGGATATTGAAGAGGTAAATCTAATCTTGTGTACTTAGATATATGTTTTAGTAAAATTAGATATATGTTTAATTTATGTGTTTATAAATTGATTAGAATGTAAAAATTTCAGATTTTTTTTTAGTTTTAAATCTAATTTTACACATTTTTCTTCACCTAGTTTGACCGTTCACTTAATCATCTCGTTGCATGATTTGATTAACACTGGTCATTGCGAACTCATCTTGCTCTTATGGTAAGTAAAAGGGGTATAACCTTCTTGGCTAGCCGGACGATCTCAGGATCTGAGACGTGGACAGTGGGTCCAAATGGCATGTAATACAGCATACATAAACTCCTGTGCGTTACGCCGGACATTAAAAAAAAACACTGGTCATTGTATTTCTCGCAAACAAAATCACTCCCACTACTTGAATGGAAATGCTTTTGAATCCTTAACAACTAGTCTAAAGATCGAGTGGGATTTATTGATAATATCCATGTTTAGCCATATAGATTCCACACACCTCCCTTTTTTCATTAGAAAGAGAAGCTTCTCGCAAATTTAATTCCCAGACATGTTCTCAAATTTGATCCATGTCTTAGTTATCATCATCACAGAGTTAAGAACTTTATATATACAGGTTTATCATTACAGTGTGCATTTTCTATTTTATAGAGGAACTTCTTTCCGCGATTACAATATCTGTTCGTCCCTAGGTTTAGCTACAAGAGCCATCAATTCAATTACTCTATTTCTCTTACGTAGGAAGAAGATGACTATACAATGTATTATCAATAAACTATTCAAAGGAAGCTAGTTGCTATTGAATTGCTTTCGATTCTAGACCGAGAACCGAAAGGAATCTCACCGAGTAAGAGAGTGGATTAGGTTTGGAAAAAAAAAATGTTTCAGTTTCGGTTTTGAAAATACTAATTCCGAGGTTAAGCTTCGATTTTGGATTTGGATTTGGATTTGGATTTCTATCCAAAATCGAAAAATCTGAATAAGGCTACTACAATTAGTAAATATCCTCAATTTTCTTCATATTTTATGATTAAAAGTGTATATATTTTAAAAATAATTTTCTATGTATGTGTTTTAAAATCCAACTAGTAATTTAATAACTACTACAACTTTGTTATACAACAAAAATATATATATATAATTTAAAAAATTTATAATATAATTTAATCACAATTTTAACTTTGTGCATGATCCATTAAACAATAAAGCTAGTACAACCGAACAAATAGAATAAACTGAATCTATTATCTGTTAGGTTTTAGTTATAACTAATTTCGGTTCGATTCCGATTATGACTAATTTCGATTCAGTTTGATTTTAAATTTTTAGAATTTAAATTTATTAGATTTTACTATTTGGGTCCAATTAAAACCGAAATAGACCTCACCCCTTAGGTGATTCCTTTCCCTTGCCTTGTACTGCATTTGAGGCGATTTATAATAGTAATAAATTATGGTGCCTGTGCATTTTTTTTTGAGAAGTTTTGAGTGGCACTCCACTTTTTTTTACCATATTTACGGTGCACCCCACACAATTACAATAATGTAAGATACCTCCCACTTTTGACCGAAACCGTCTCCAACTCACGGTGAACCACTTTAACCAATTTTTTTTTTACCAAAATACTCCCGTCTTCTTTCCCATGTCCCCCCATGTTTCGTGGCTGTCCCCCTCCCCGCCGCCGGCGTGCCTCCGCTCCCCGCCGCCGGCGTACCTCCGCCCCCCCCCCCCCCCCCCCCCCCCCCTCTCTCCGCACCCCCTCCTCTCTCCTCCCCATCATCACCATCACCACCATCACATTCCCCGTGACGCTCCTGGTCGACGAGGCGGCGGCGCGGCGGTATCTTTCTCTCGCTGCTGGACTCCAAGGGCAACCTAGTCGAAAAATCAATGATAACGACGGAAGCAAGCAACATCCACGGCGCATTGCTTTCCAAGTTCATGATATGTCCGGACCTAGTGTTCTTGGACTACCGAAAAAATGTATACGTGTGCAATCCCATCACTAAGGACCTCATCAAAATGCCGCCATCGAGAAGAAGAAAATCTTTCGGCAGTGGGCAACTAAACAGCAGAATACATGTCCTTGTCCATGTCCCTTCCACCAAAAAATACAAGCTGTTAGCAATTGAACAAAACGAAGGTGAAGTCCTCGCCATTGGCGACGACTGCTGGAGAACAGTTAGCGACCCTCTTATGCCAATAAGTACAGAGTCATTAGTCATTGGAGGAGTCCATGCAGTCGAAGCCATCTACATGATGCCCAAAGTCGATGACAGTGAAGAGTCCTACATTAAGGGGATAGCCCGGTTCGATCCTGATCGAGAGGAGTGGTCCGTAGTTCCAACACCATCAGGTCCCACTTTCCGTGGAGGTGATGGTGCGGAGAGAGGGGGGGGGGGGGGGGGGGGGGGGGGGGGAGGTGATGGTGCGGAGGGGGGGGGGGGGGGGGGGGGGGGGGAGCGGAGGCACGCCAGCGGCGGAGAGGGAGGCAGCCACGAAATCCACGAAAAATGGAGGGACACGGAGAAGAAGACGGGGGTATTTTGGTCCAAAAAAATTGGTCAAAGGGATTGACCGTAAGTTGGAAACGGTTTTCGTCAAAAGTGGAAGGTATCTTACATTATTGTAATTGTGTGGGGTGCACCGTAAATATGGTAAGTAAAAGTGGGGTGCCACTCAAAATTTTTATTTTTTTTTGTTTTGGGGGGGGGGGATTACTCATGGTGCATGTGCATTTTTTTTAGGATTACTTAGCACGAAATATTATAATTGTTGACTAAAAAAATATCCCAACTATTATGGTCATAGTCTAAATTTCTATATAGATCTCAAAAATTACTTTATCTATCTCTAAAATTTCATTCCTCTATATCATTCCGTCACGTGGCCCTCTCCTATTACCTCGTGTTTTTTTCCAACTCTTCTCTATTTGTTTCGTCAATAAAGGGCCGCATGGCAAAGTGAAATAGAGGAGTAAATTTTTTAGAGTTACATATAGCATCACTCGTAGAAGTCATCAATAACCTTCAGAACTGGTGGAAGATTCTCAGTGACGTGAATGTGGGAGTCTAGACTATCTTTAGTCATATTTGGCCGTGTAGAATGGAATTGCATGTTCTTGCTGGCCGAGCTTGATCGCTTCAAACGAACTTCTTTTGACTCTTGGTTTCTGCTCCGACGTACTCTGCCAGTTCTTACGAGTACTGAACAAGTACTTGCAAAAATCAAGAGGCAAGTCGTTGCTAAAATACTATAATACTATGAGTTCCTAATACTATACTTGTAGTTGCACTGTGAGATTAGTTCAATTAACTGCAGTCAAAGTACAAAGATCGATAATCCACACGTGATTCACATCAATCAAACCCTTTTTTTCTACTCCAATTTCGCGCATCACTTGCTGGCCTGCTCCTCCATGTTCATAAAGGAGCAACACAAGCAGCTCATGATCCCACATTCGAACACTTCCTCTTCTCACCACTTTCAAATATTCCATGGCGATCTCTCGATCAAGCCACGCAAACCTCGTCTTCCTGTTCTGCTGCTCGGCGTTCTTCGGCTTGGCCACCCCTTGCCACCGGGCGGACCGCGCGTCCCTCCTGGCGTTCAAGTCCGGCATCACCGAGGACCCTTCGCGCCTCCTCGCGACATGGAATGGTACCGGCGACTGCTGCAAGTGGGAAGGCATCGCCTGCGACCCCTCCAGCGGCCGCGTCGCCAACCTCACCCGTCCCGGCGTCTTCTCGGGGGACGACTTCATCACCGACACCTCCATGACCGGCACCATCTCCCCCTCCATCGGTGGCCTCACTCATCTCCGCATTCTCGACCTTAGTGACCTCAAGCAGCTCTCCGGCCCCGTCCCTTCCTCCCTCGGCAAGCTTTCGCGCCTCGTCCGTCTCTTCCTCGGCACCAACAATCTCACAGGCCCGCTTCCGTCCACTTTCGGCAATCTAGTCCGCCTACAAAAGCTATACATCGGCTCCAACATGCTCACCGGCTCCATTCCTCCTTCGCTGTTCTCGTCGCCGGCTCTCACCGAGCTAGTCCTGTCGGGCAACAAGCTCTCCGGCACCATTCCTACGTCGATCGCAAGGTTGCCAAGTCTTGAAAAACTCGATCTACACGACAACAGCCTCACTGGAAGTGTCCCGGCGGCGATCGGATTGCTCGCGAAGTTGATCGACGTCGATCTCTCGGTGAACCAAATCTCCGGAACCATTCCCGCATCGATAGGCAACCTCACCAAACTCCAATTTCTAGACCTGCACCAGAACCGACTCACCGGTGCCGTACCTTCTTCCACATCAAACATGGCCTCTCTCCGATTCCTGTCGCTGTCGGATAACCGTCTCAGCGGCAGGCTCCCGAATGCGATCGGCAGCCTCCGTAACCTTGAGCGATGGCATTTGCAGAACAATCGGATCACCGGAGAGTTGCCGGCCGCGATCAGCCGTATCGTCAACCTCACCCAACTCTACTTCTCCAATAACCGGTTCACCGGAAGAATCCCTTCTAGCTACGCGAAACTGACCAACCTTCAGGTCCTAGACCTGTCGAGCAACAAACTCTCCGGTCCGATCCCGCGACGACTGTCCAAGCTCCCTAACCTCCAGTTTCTCCAGCTTTCCTTCAACCCTCTTCGTCTAGCCAGTCCACCGGGCTGGATGGGCAAGATGAACCTCTTCTCTCTCACGCTCGCCGGTACCGGGATCGTCGGTCCTCTCCCCTCCTGGCTGTCGTCTGCGTCCTCGATCGCGTATCTCGACCTGTCGAGCAACGGGCTGACCGGAGAACTGCCACGCTGGATCGGCAGCATGTCCAACCTGTACTCGCTAAACCTCTCCAACAATGCACTGGAGTCTGAAATCCCGGAGGAGTTCAAGAACCTGACCCGGCTGGGAGTCGTCGACCTCCACTCGAACAGGTTCACGGGCCGTATCTGGCCGGTGCTGGCGAAGAGGACCAGCGAACCCTTGGGCCACTACGACACCATCGACCTCTCCGGGAACAACTTCATGGGCGGGATCGACGAGGATATCGGCGGACTGCCAGTGATGGACCAGCTGCGGAGGTTCGCGGTGTCGCACAATCCGATGCTGGAGGGGGGAATACCGGAGTCGATGGGGAGGATGGAGTGGTTAGAGGCGGTGGGAATGGCCGGGGACGGGCTGTCGGGCCGCGTGCCGGCGAGTCTGCTGAACTTGAGCTCGTTGGTGGAGTTGGATGTGTCTCATAATAGGTTGACTGGGATGATACCGGCACACAAGGCCAAGTTGGGGGCTGATAGTTTCGGGGGGAATCCGGGACTCTGCGGGGAGCCACTCCCGCCATGCAAACACTGAACATTTTTTTTTTTTTTTTTTTTTTCGTTTTTGGTTTCCTTCCTTCCTTTCTTCGTATTTGAATAAAGATTAAGGTTTCTTTTGGTACACTGTAATATAATCCTAATCGTAATATAATTAAATATAAAATTTTATTTTTTCTATTTGATTACATTGCGATTACGATTATATTACCAGAAAATTTCATATAGGAAGGAATTCATGTTATTTACGTAAAAAGGGAGAAGTTTCTGAAAATTTTAATCTGGCATTTTTTTTTTTTTTAAAGGGGGCGCCGGTTGCACTGGCGCCGAAAATAAATTTTTTTTAAAAAAAATCCTGGCTCCAGTACAACTGGCGCCAGGTTTGGTTGGGAGGGGGGGGGGGGGGGGGGTGTTGGCTTTTTTTTTTTTTTTGTTTTTTGTTTTTGTTTACACCATTTTTTTTTATTTTTTTATCTTTCCTTCTTTCTTTTTTATATTACTAATAAATTTTGTATAGATAATAACAAACTGATGCATTATTATACAAATAAATATAAATAACAATAAGTTAATATATAGTTTGTTATTTTATATACTGCTTTATTGTTATTTATATTTATTTGTATACCAATAAATTAGTTGTTATTATCTGTACTTATTATTATATTAATTTGTTATTATCTATATTGCTATATTTATTTTTTAACAGTCGACAATAACAAAATTTTGTTTAGTTAATATAGATAATAACAAAATATAATAGTTAATATAAAATTATAATATACAAATATATTAACTAGTATATATTATTATTATACAAAATCAAACTAAAACTAAAAGATAATAACAAAATATTTTAGCTTAGTTTGATAAGATAATAACAAAATGTTTTAGCTGATAACAAAATGTACTAGTTTGATAAGGTTATATATATATATATATATATATATATATATATATATATATATATATATATATATATATATATATATATATATAACCAAACTAAAACTAAAAGATAATAACAAAATGTTTTAGATGATAACAAAATGTACTAGTTTGATAAGATTATATATATATATATATATATATATATATAATATATATATATATATATATATATATATATATATATATATATATATATATATATATATATATATATAACAAAATGTTTTATTAAACAAAATCTTAACAAAATGTTTTATTAAACAAAATGTTATTAACTAGTATATTTGATTATTAAACAAAATCAAACTAAAACTAAAAGATAATAACAAAATGTTTTAGTTTGGTTTGATAAAATAATAACAAAATGTTTTAGATGATAACAAAATGTACTGGTTTGATAATATATATATATATATATATATATATATATATATATATATATATATATATATATATATATATATATATATATATATATATATATATATATATATATATATATATATGAGAATTTGTTATTAATACAAAATAGATGATACAAAAAATACAAATTAATATGTTTATAAATACAAATATTTTTTTGTTTATTTTTATATATTAATTGTATAATATAGATAATAACAAAATTTATTAGTTGATATAAGAAAGAAAAATTAAAAAAAAAAGAAATGGTGTAAAAAAAAAAAACAGCCAACAACCCCCCTCCACACCCTCGCCCCCCCCCTCCCAACCAAACCTGGCGCTAGTTGTACTGGAGCCAGGATTTTTTTTATTTTTTATTTTCGGCGCCAGTGCAACTTGCGCCCCTTTAAAAAAAGAAAAAAATTGGGTGCCAGTTGAACTGACGCGAGATCCCTATATCTGAAATTTTCAGAAACTTCTCCCTTTTTACGTAAATAACATGAATTCCTTCCCCCTGCATGAAAATTTCTGTTATATTACAGTAAATCAAACCTGGTCTAATGTTGTCAAAAGTTAGACCATACTTAATATTCGAGTGCCAAGAGTTTATGCGTAATAGTCATCCGTGTTGGGTGGTCCCTCCTTAATTGGAGAGAGGATTTGGAGTTCCCAAGGTTCATTCACCTTGGAGAAAGTCTAAAAGACTTGTGGAGTTCCCAAGGTTCATTCACCTTGGAGAAAGTCTAAAGACTTGTGGAGTTCCCAAGGTTCATTCATCTTGCATGAATGAATCTTGGAGGAGAAGGTTCATTCCCTTATGGCTATATAAGGAGATGGTTTGGGAGATGTTTGGGTTAATCCTCCGTTGTGATCTTGGTGCTAGAAGTGTTGGTGCTCCTTGCTTGCGGTGTTCTTTCGGGCGGTGCTTCTACCTCGGGTGCTTCTTCACCAAAGTGTCTTCCATACTTGTGTATGAGAGAGATCCTCTTGAGTGTATCCAAGAGAGAGTTTGTAACTCTGTAATCCCACTATTCTTAGTGGAGGAAGAAAGAAAAGAACTATTGTTGTTCGAGGACGTAGGCACATAGCCGAACCTCGTTAATTCTCTTGTCTTTTGTATGTTTGTTTTTTCTTTTCTTTTCTCTAGCCTCCGTGTTAAGCGGATAAGCTAAACTTCAACTCATTGTAGCTCCCACGTTAAGCGGGCAAGCTAAACTTCAACTCATTGTAGCTCCCACGTTAATTGGGTAAGCTATCTCCATCCCAATTAGCGGTATCAGTGCATACCCAACAATTGGTATCAGAGCCACACAAGCTTATTGATCGTGATGGCAGAATCATTGTCTTCTACCTCCTCAACCATGATCAAGCTCACGTCTTCAAACTATTCCATATGGAGGCCGCGGATGGAAGATATCGTCTATTGTAAGGATTTGTACGAAGTGTTACTCTGCAATGGACAGAAGCCAGAAGACAAATCTGAAAAAGATTGGACCATTCTAAATCGAAAAGCTATTGGAGAGATCCGTCCTTGGATCGACCAAAGTGTTTTTCACCATGTTTCCAAAGAAATCGATGCTCATCAAATGTTGATGAAGTTAGCATCGATGTACGAGCGAGAGACTCCTCAAAATAAAGCGTCACTCATTCGACGTTTGGTGAACCTGAAATACAAAGACGGACGAAGTGTTTCTGAACACTTGGGTGATTTCCAAGAGTTGGTAAATCAACTTTCAACCATGAAGCTGGTGCTGGAAGATGAGCTATTGGCACTTTTGCTACTCAGCTCGTTGCCGGATAGTTGGAACATACTTGTGGTTTCCTTAAGCAACTCCGCTCCTCAAGGCGTCATCACTTTAACCTTAGTGAAGGATAGTTTATTGAATGAAGAAGCGAGGCGGAAAGAACAAGGCATAACAACCGAGTCAGATGCTCTTGTTTCTGAGAATCGTGGAAGAACTCATCAAAGAAAATTTCACAACCGTGACCGCTCCAAAAGCAGACCAAAAGATCAATCCAGAGGCACTTTTAAACCAAGAAAAGAGATAGAATGTTTTCATTGTGGCCTTAAGGGTCATATGAAAAGAGAATGCAGAAAACTCAAAAAGAAAAAGAGAAATGAATCAAATGAGAAGAATGAAGCCAAAGACACAACTGCCACTGCTTCAAAAGGCGATGAGATAATCATCATTTGTGATGATGGTCTGGTTAATCTAACCTCTCAAGATTCACGCTGGATTATAGACTCTGGTGCATCATTCCATGTTACTTCCAGAAAGAAATTCTTCACAACCTACACAAGCGGAGACTTTGGAAATGTGAGGATGGGAAATGAAAAAGTTTCCAAGATTGTGGAAAAAGGAGAAATAGCTCTTGAGACCAACACTGGCTGTCCCTTGATTCTCAAGAATGTGAGACATGTTCCAGACATACGTCTCAACTTGATATCCACTGGCCTGATGGATGATGAAGGCTACACCAATGTTTTTGGTGGAGGCAAATGGAAACTCAGCAAAAACTCCCTAGTGCTTGCTAGAGGGAAGAAGGAGAACACACTCTATACGACATATGCTAAGATCAACAATCAGCATGTTAATGCAGCAATCGACCAATCAGGATCAACAATTGGGTTATGGCACAAGCGACTGGGTCATATGAGTGAGAAGGGATTGCAAATTCTAGCCAAAAGAGAGGTATTGACCGGGCTGAAATCGAAAGGTACACCTCTTGAACCTTGCACTGATTGTTTGGCTGGAAAACAACATAGAGTTTCATTTCATTATAAGACTGCAACTAGAAAACCCAATGTACTGGATGTTGTTCACTCTGATGTTTGTGGGCCTATGACTACTAACACTTTTGGTGGTGCAAGATACTTTGTCACCTTCATTGATGATCATTCCAGGAAGGTATGGGCATATGCAATCAAATCCAAAGATCAAGTCTTTGATGTGTTCAAGCAGTTTTATGCCAGCGTTGAACGTGAGACTAGTACGACTCTGAAGTGCATCCGTACTGACAATGGTGGAGAGTACATAGGAGACTTCAGAATCTATTGCAAGAATAATGGGATCAGACATGAAAGATCGGTTCCAAAGACCCCTTAGCACAACGGGTTGGCGGAGAGGATGAACAGAACGATCGTTGAGCGGATCAGAACCATGTTATCTCACTCCAAGCTGCCAAAGGGTTTCTGGGGTGAAGCATTAATGACAACAGTTCACTTAATCAACTTGTCTCCATCAGCTCCACTCAATGGTGATGTACCGAACAAGTTCTGGACAGGAAAAAATGTGTCCTACCAATACTTGAAGGTGTTTGGGTGTAGAGCATTTGTGCACATTCCTAAAGACGAGAGGTCCAAACTTGATGTCAAATCAAAAGAATGTATTTTTCTTGGCTATGGAGATGAAGAGTTCGGCTACAGACTCTGGGATCCTGTCAATAAGAAGATTGTCAGAAGCAGAGATGTGGTCTTCTTTGAAGATCAAACTATTGAAGATTGTCAGAAGGGAGAAAAGGTTGATAGCTCCAGGGAATTTCCTATCAACCTAAATCCAGTGTCTCGACCCCGGGAACAAAGGGGCGATCCGGTCGAGAACAATGAAGCTGAAATCCATGATCATGTCGAGGACAATCATGATGATGATATTGTACATGAAAATGTTCAAGAAGAGCAAGCTCCCGAAGGACCTCAACTGAGAAGATCAAATAGACAACCGAAGCCTAACAGCCTCTACAGTCCACAACAGTATGTATTGCAAACAGATGCAGAAGAACCTGAAAACTATCAAGAAGCTGTGACACACGAGAAAAAGGGGGAGTGGCTGGAAGCCATGCAAGATGAGATGAAGTCCTTGCATGAGAATCACACTTATGATTTGGTAAAATTACCAAAAGGAAGAAGGGCACTCAAGAACAAATGGGTGTATAAGCTGAAGACAGAAGAAAACAAATCACAACCAAGATACAAGGCGAGGCTAGTTGTGAAAGATTTTAGTCAGAAGCAAGGAATTGACTATGAAGAGATTTTCTCACCAGTGGTGAAGATGACATCTATCAGAGTAGTGCTCAGCTTGGCTGCAAGTCTAAATCTAGAAGTGGAACAACTAGATGTGAAGACTGCATTCCTTCATGGAGAGATTGAAGAAGAAATCTACATGGAGCAACCAGAGAGTTTCAAAGTCAAAGGAAAAGAAGATCTAGTCTGTCGACTAAAGAAGAGCCTGTATGGACTGAAACAGGCACCACGCCAATGGTATAAGAAGTTTGATCTCTTTATGACCAAGCAAGGATACCTGAGGACCACTTTTGATCATTGTGTATTTGTCAAAAGGCACTCTGATGGTGAACTGATTATACTCCTTCTATATGTTGATGATATGTTGATCGTAGGTCGTGACAATGACAAGATCAGCAAGTTAAAGAAAGAGCTCAGCAAGTCCTTTGCGATGAAGGACTTAGGTCCAGCAAAGCAAATTCTCGGTATGCATATCTTCCGTGATCGAGAAAATGGGAAGCTGTGGTTATCACAAGAGCGCTATATCGAGAAGGTATTGAAGAAGTTCAACATGGACAAGGCAAAGCCTGTAGCAACTCCACTTGCTAATCAATTTTTGCTCAACTCAAGACAGTGTCCTACAAGCAACAAAGAAAAAGAAGAGATGGCATCAGTGCCATATGCCTCAGCAGTTGGCAGTCTTATGTATATGATGGTGTACACCAGACCTGACATGGCACATGCAGTTGGTGTCGTCAGCAGATTCTTATCCAATCCGGAAAAAGAGCATTGGAAAGCGGTGAAGTGGATTTTGAGATACCTCAGAGGTACTTCCAAAATGAGATTGTGCTTTGGAAATGACAAGCCTGTGTTGATTGGTTACACAGATGCAGATATGGCTGGAGATTTTGACTCCAGAAAATCTACTTCAGGATATTTAGTTACTCTTTCAGGGGGAGCTGTGTCTTGGCAGTCAAAGTTACAGAAGTGTGTTGCTCTGTCGACTACAGAAGCAGAATATATCGCGCGCAGCGACAAAAGCATGCAAGGAACTACTGTGGATGAAAAGATTCCTACAGGAGTTGGGCCAAGAACAACGAGAATATGTTCTTTATTGTGATAGCCAGAGTGATATCCATTTGAGCAAGAATTCGAGTTTTCACTCAAGGACAAAGCATATTGACGTGAAATATCATTGGATTCGTAACGTGGTGGAATCCAAGCAACTTCAGATTGAGAAGATCCATACCAATGACAACGGCTCAGACATGATGACTAAATCTTTACCTAAAGACAAGCACATCTTTTGCAGAAGTGCAGCTGGTATGACGGAGCCTTCCACTTAAGTCGGGAAGGGAAAAATTGTTGGGTGGTCCCTCCTTAATTGGAGAGAGGATTTGGAGTTCCCAAGGTTCATTCACCTTGGAGAAAGTCTAAAAGACTTGTGGAGTTCCCAAGGTTCATCCACCTTGGAGAAAGTCTAAAGACTTGTGGAGTTCCCAAGGTTCATTCATCTTGCATGAATGAATCTTGGAGGAGAATGTTCATTCCCTTATGGCTATATAAGGAGATGGTTTGGGAGATGTTTGGTTTAATCCTCCCTTGTGATCTTGGTGCTAGAAGTGTTGGTGCTCCTTGCTTGCGGTGTTCTTCCGGGCAGTGCTTCTACCTCGGGTGCTTCTTCACCAAAGTGTCTTCCATACTTGTGTATGAGAGAGATCCTCTTGAGTGTATCCAAGAGAGAGTTTGTAACTCTGTAATCCCACTATTCTTAGTGGAGGAAGAAAGAAAAGAACTATTGTTGTCCGAGGACGTAGGCACATAGCCGAACCTCGTTAATTCTCTTGTCTTTTGTATGTTTGTTTTTTCTTTTCTTTTCTCTAGCCTCCGTGTTAAGCGGATAAGCTAAACTTCAACTCATTGTAGCTCCCACGTTAAGCGGGTAAGCTAAACTTCAACTCATTGTAGCTCCCACGTTAAGTGGGTAAGCTATCTCCATCCCAATTAGCGTTATCAGTGCATACCCAACAATCCGGAAGGGGTAAATTGTGTTGGCCCAGAAAATGAAGTTGAAGGTGCACACACAGAGAGCAAGAGGAAGGGAAGGAAAGATAGCTTCTGGAATTTGCAACTGCTACTTGCTGTTATTGATGTTTACTAAAAAGCCTTTAAATAGCTTACAAACAAAGAAACAGTAGCAACTAAAGAAATGGAGCAAATGGCTCCTCACCATACAGGTGCTAAAGACCAGGAAACAGAAAAGTGGCTCCTCACCACACAGGTGCTAAAGACCAGGACACGTAAAAGAAACAACGGGATTAAGTCTAACAAATTGCTCCTAGTTTGCCATGGTCAACTCCGCCATGTTGACACATTTTATTATTAGTTGAGAAAAGTAAGTATGTTGAAAGAATACTCCTCTACAGGACTGTGTCCATGTTCATATAATCCAACACATGCGGCATGACAGTGAGATCAACACATGCTGCAAGTTTACTCCTCAACATTCTTGAGATAATGCTCACCCTTTGTCTAGGCTAGACTGCAATGAAACCAAGAATACGTTGAAACTTATTTTGTATCTCCTTGATCTTACCAAACATAATTGAGATACAAGAGTTAATATTTGTTATATCAGTATATCACGTAGGACTTTTTGGAACCTTTAATAAGGACAAGAAGTGTACTCCACCAAGATAATTCCAATAAACCGAGAAGTCAAAGGTCTTCCTCTACTGGACATCCTGAGAGATCCAGTTTACACGGACTATCAATATGGTAGAGCATGCATATCAACTTTATTACGAGGAGTCAATGTTTAGAACTAGCTAGAGCTTGTTCACTTTGATATGTTTGGCCCGGTAAAGCAAGCATCAATTAGTGAAATGCGCTATATGCTGATGTTCATTGATGACTTCTCGAGGTATGTATGGTTTTACTTTCTCAAACAAAAAATCAGAAGTTTTCTCTAAATTCACAGAGTTGAGAGAGAGTTGAAGGAGAAGTCAGAAGAAAGATTCAATGTTTGCGGACAGATAACTGGAAGGAGTATGTACGTCTGATGGATTCTCAGACAATCTTAGAGAATGGATAATCAGACGATAGTTGACGTGTCCCAACATTCCACTATAAAACAGTGTCACTGAGAGGAAGAACCGACACCTTGCAGAAATCTGTTGGAGTATGTTACATGCCAAGAATGTGTCAAGCCGGTTCTGGGTCAAGTGTATATATGAAGACAACAACATATGTGATTAGCATACTACCTCGAGCTAGGCTGTGGTTTGTCTCTCCTTTCAAGAAGTTATGGAGCATGGAACTCACAGTGAGTCACTTTCGAGTTTTTGGATGTGTATGTTTTGTGTTTGTGTCCGATATATATCATATATAAGGCAATTCAATGTATCTTTGTGGGGTATATGACAGTGAAAGAAAAGGATAAATTTTTTTGATTCCACAACAAATCGGTTCTGCACATCCAGAAATATAATCTTTGACGAAGCGTCATCTTGATGGTCCCCACAAGAGGTGGTACATTCCAATACTAGGAATTTGGAAGAACAATTACAAGAAAAAGAAGAGGAAGAGAAGCAAAGAAAAGATTTGTAGCTAGAACCTACAGAGACTATAAAAGAACGAGTTGTTGATGAAGAACATGTGAACTTAGAATCTCCTCAACCTAAAGATCCACGGAGAACTTGTGTTTCGTAAACTTCTAGAGGAAGATCAGCCTAATTAACAAGAGGTTAAGAATACGACACCAGTGCTCATAAGGATGACTCTACATCAAAAAGTGAATCCAAAATGTAAAGAAGATAATGTTAAGGAGGCAACAATTTTTGAAGAGGCTTTCGAAAGAAGAGTTCAAAGCATTAAAACAAAGCCCAGCTACAAGAAAGAATCAATCTTGAGGGGGATCGAGTTTTAAGAGGCACCGCTGACTCTTATGCTTCTCTCTAGCTAGAAATTTCTTCTCTCTCTCTCTCTCTTTACATATTTTTCTCCTCCATTTCTCTTCCAGAAATATCTTCTCTCTTCTATCTCTAGGTCCCTCTATGATTTAGACTTTTAACTTTGGCTTCCTATAAAAGGGCCATGGCCACCCCCATAAGAGTGTGTCAAAGTGAAAGTGTGTGAGTGTGTGGATGTACGTAGTGTGGTATAGTGCTGTTATAGAATGCAAGTGTTCTAGTGAGAGTGTACAAAAGTTTATTGTGTGAGTGTTGTAATAAAATTTATACACATCAATTTTTGAGAGTTCAATAAAATTATTCAATTTTACTCAACAAAGACAATTTTAACTCAAACTCTCCGACAAATGTCATTAGTATTCATGTGTGCGTCAGCCATATCCTTAACACTTCTATTTCACCGGTGTAAGAATGTTCACATCAAGACCTGATTCAAGTTTCTTTGGACATGCTTGTTGTGTTAGCACACTGACCGTTGCCGAAGAAAAGCTTAGAAAACTGCAACACTTAATTAAGCATACATATTTTCATTAATACATATGTAGAATATCAATAGGTTTAGTGCAAATATGTTGGACGAATATGACATATTTTGGACACCACAACAAAACCTATGTTGCATGTACTTTTTTTTTTGTCCAGGCAACCAATTTAGAGCTTCAAATGTAAATCATGATCTCCAACGTTTTCTCATGTTTGGAATTTCCACCAATTTTTTTTCCATACTGAGCAATAATAATAGCAAAGGTTAATTGATTGTAATGGTCTCTGACCCCAAGGGTTTAAGAAGGGCGGGGAGTTGGCGGGTCAAGAGGGTCCCTGGACAAAGGCCGGTCGAGAAGAGGCAGTGGAGTGGGTAGGGAGGCAATGGGCGATCGACGGGTAAAGTTGAGAGGAGGGCGGGTTTCCAGCCAAAGGGCTGGAGAGGATGTAGGGTTGAGCAACGGTTCGGTTCGGGTCAAACCGAACCGAATACCTAAGAACCGATTAAACCACAAACCGATTTTTTCAAAAATCGAAAACCGAACCAATATAAAAATTTTGGTTATCGGTCGGTTTATGTTTTCATGCTGCTTGAAATTGGTATTTTGAATCTTTAGCCGAACCAAAACAAATCTCCAAATTTGTTTAAAACCGGTATTTTGCTTAAAATCGAACCAAATCAAATCTCCAAATTTAATCTCCAAAACAAAACAAATCTCAAAATCTCCAAATTTGCTTAAAACCGAACCAAAACAAATCTCCAAATTTAATGCTGCTTGAAATTGGTATTTTGAATCTTTAGCTTTGCTTTCAAAAAAAATCTTTAGCTTTCAGTTTGATGCTGCTTGAAGTCCCAATTTTTTGACTTCTTCAGCAACTCTAAATGTTGAGTCCAACAAATGGGTGGATCAGAACAAAACTAGGAAGCTAGCAAAAATACTATGTCAGGAATAACTTTCGACCAGCAGAGTCCAACAAATTTCTTAGCAAACAATAGCAAACAATGAACTGAATACCATCGAGAATTCGAGATAAAGAAGGAATGGGGGTGGGGAGGGGAGGGGAGGGGACTCACTGCCAAAGTTGTTTCCGGCGACGCCATAGCCCTGGAGTCGAAGTCGGAAGAGAGGAAGCCGAAGCCCCAAGCGCCGCCCCATCATCATCAGAAAGTCGGAAGCCGAAGCCCTAAGCGCCACCCACCCATCACCAGGAATTCGGAAGCCGAAGCCCTAAGTGCTGTCTACCCATCACCAGGAAGTGTGAACCCGACTCCTGGAAGCCCTAAGCAGAGCGCCGCTCCGATCCAGGAAATGGAATTGAGAGGAAAGAGAGTTAGGTTAGGTTTTTTATTTTTTGGTATATATATGACATGAGGGGTACAAGTGTAATACCCCACACACATATATATATAATCGGTTTTCGGGTCGGGTCAGCAACCGATTGCTAAAATCGCGACCCGAACCGAATATAATCGGTTTTTGATTTTCAAAATCGAAAACCGACCCGTTTAATATATAACCGACCCGAACAGCTATTTCGGGTCGGTTTCGGTTTGAAAACCAAATATTGCTCACCCCTAAGAGGATGAGGAGGCGAGAAGTCGAGAGGACATGACAATGCTGAGAGGGATGGATGCGCTGGAGCGTGCAGGGAGGCAATTGTCACGTCCCGACCCGAAAAATCACTCGCCCTCTCTGGGACGTGATGTCGTACAAATCTGGAGTCGCACTCGTACAAGACAAGATGACAAGTTTTCAAATGGTTATCTTTAATTTGATATTAGCAACTGAAGAAAACAGAGTATACGAAACAATTCTCTTTTATTCAATAAATGAAATGAGGTTACAAAGGCTTTCAATAGCCCAACTGAATTTGCCAGATTGGCTACAATACTCAAGTTCTCTCTTGTCCACAAAGAATTTCACCGTACGTTCCATACATCATACCTTCTATATCTCGGCCGCATCAATCATGTTACAAGTCCGAGCGTCAATGCAATTGCACGTTTCAAAATGCTATGGCATTTCATGCCTCAGCGCGATTAAGCGAAGCTCTGCTGCGAGCAGAACATATCCTGAATCTACAAGCAATCTAGTGGGGGATTAGTACTTTCGCCCTCGCTGTACTGATCAAGACCCACTTAACTAAACCGATATTTAGTATTGTATTGATTCATATGCAACATACAATTTAGTTATCTTTTTATGTTCTCCTTAGGATCTGTTTCATGGTATATTCGAAAGTAGTAAAGTATGTTATCATGGCAAGCATGTTATTTCGATTCGCATCAGCAAGCAGGCAATCAAGAACAATCTCGTGTTGTTTTGTGACTTCTTACCAAATACTGACGCACTCGTCCTTGCGCCGATGCAATGTGAATACGCCTCATTTCTTCCATATCATGTTATAAGTGCTCTGTGCAGGATTTCTATGTTCCTGCACTTTCGACCCGTCGTTCCTTAACTATTTGAAGGTCATAGCTTTTCGGGTTAGAATGAACTTATATTTCTCAAATCGAATATGTAAGACGATGATCGCTCTGTGCGGTTGCTAACCCAAACATCAGAGGACCCATAAATTACTCGAGTAAGTGGCTTATCACATCAATAGCAGGTCGCAAACCGTCTTAATGAAGTGCACCAACAATACCGATTTTATTGCATCCCTCCTAGGCCGAACGGTCCCAGCGTCCTGGCGTACCACGTTCAAGGGAAGGCTCTGTGCACGGGCTTATATATCTTTAAGTCCATTTGACGATGCAACACATCTTATCTTTCATACAACAAAGCAAGTTCGCCTATCTCTATTTCAATTGGCACAATGTCCCAACTCAATCTTCATCAACAAACTCCTCGAAGGCTACAAATATTTTGAGGTACCATGCCACCTTCAACAGTTTTGCCACATTCGTGCCACAACTGTTCTCTCTGCAACGAAGCCATCTTTTGTAAGTCTCGTGCACGTATGCACGTTTTGATATAGTTATTCGCTATTCCACGCGTCGTACATTCGAGGCACGCCTCAAAGCCGTATTTCCATTTTCTACGTCTTAGTGTTCAATGCGTTAGACTAATGTTCCTTTCCTTCGACTCGTGCAACTGGGATACGCCTCGACAGGGTATTCAATGTTCTATAGCTCGTGCTCTGAGGCACTCGTGCCGATATAGTCTTTCAATGTGCTAGCCTTCTAACTCGTTCACGGAAGCAAAAAATAGCTCATGCACTGAGACACTTGTCGATACAGTTATCCCATGTTCTTATGAATTTTGCACCGAGGTGCTCGTCTTTGCGATATTCAATGTTCCATAATGACTCATATATTTGATGTACGATTCATTTCAATTGTTCTATCTAGTGTTCGACACGCACTATGTTCATCTTTCGATCGAGCCACGTCCGTGGTCTCGATAGGTTAATTTAGCATACAACGATATATTTTACTTAGGCATAAAAGAGTAGGAAAGAGAAGTCAAAGTCCCCCCACCATAAGCTGATACGCCTTGTCGTTTCATCGAGCCGATGCGGCTCGATTTCATAACTTTGTTGCACGACCAACTCTTCTGACTTAGCCATTCGAGTACTTCGTGCTTCATTGAATTATACGACCGTTTTGGCTTATCGAGCCTATGCCTCAGTCCATTACGAGGCGGTAATTTGGTTTTGCGGACTCCGTTGTAAATAAAATAAAATGTCGACCTCTTATATTTCAGCATAAACGTATAGCCTGCACACGAAACCAACTAAAATCAATACTTGTTCGAATCGGACTAATGCCTTGTGTCAATTCGATTTCTTAGAATCTTCGAACCAACTCAATGTTTTTTCTCGGGCCAACTTAATACTTGCATCAATCTTACTCGATGCGTTCCTCGGGTCAAAGTAACTCTTCGAGTAAACGACTCAGCATAATGCACCATGCGGAGCGGGACATTACAGCAATAAGTCAGGGGACCTAGAGGAGGTTTAGGAATTGAGAGAGAGAGAGAGAGAGAGAGAGAGAGAGAGAGAGAGAGAGAGAGAGAGAGACTTTGGTCAAATTGGTGTAATTAAAATTTCCAGCAGAAATGGATAGCAACTACGAGCGACCCCATTTAGCGATGAATAGCGAGCATCAGTGACGTCTTGTGACTACTTTAAGTTCAATGCTGATCTGGATCTGTGATTTCACAATGATAAATTTAACAACAAAAATAACAAAGTTGATGTGATCTGGCACGTGAAATATTGCGATACTTTAGTGACATTCGACGACAAATTATTTGTGTCGCTAGATAAACGCTTGTATATCGCTAGTCACACATCCTAAGGCCACCTTAATTTGCAACGTGGTAGCGTATGGCATCGTAATTAATGATTGTTTCTAGAGTCGCTAATACGTACTCCATACATCCGAAATTAATGACTGTTTCTAGAGTTGCTAATACGTGCTCCATACATCCGAGTCGACTTTACTAGTGCCACTTTATTTTTGTGGTGCTAGTTGCTATTTAAATCATAATCATCTAATAACTAAAACTATTACTAAAATATAATGTATAAGATATGTATATATAGATACATTTCTATATGTGTATTGGAAAAATTTATGAAATGCCCAAAAATTATAAAAGTTTTATGTAAAACCCACAGCAAAATAACATTTCATCGCGTGCCCAGAATTATCTATTAATATATAAAAGCGGGTTCCGAATGACCTTTTTGCCCTTCTTTCTTATTTTTTTCCAAAAAAAATCCGAATCCTGCTATTCAAAAACAAAAAGCAAAAAAACGGTTCGTACTCTCTCTTCTTCGATAAGCCGATCAGTTTCTCATCCAAAGTCTAGGGTTTCTCCAAAAATCTTCAATCGTTCCTCCAAAATCTAGGGTTTATCCTCCAAAAAATTTTAGACGTTCCTCTCATTCAAGATATTCGCACAATGTCGTCACCAGCGAAAACATTATCAAATCAAGAAGCAGATAATCAAAAAGGGAGTGACAGAGAATCACCATCATCAAAGAAACGGATAAGTAAAAAAATTGCATATAAGGAGAAGAAGCCTGCTACCCAAAAAGAAGGTACAACTTTAACTTATTTTCATGATTCGTTGATCATTCTCCGTGTTAAATTTCACTAAGAATGGTCTTGATCATTCTCCCGTGTCGAATTAAAACGAAGAATGACATTCTTCCTGTAAATTTACAAGGAGAATGTCATTCTCCGTGTCGATTTAACACGGAGAATGACATTCTCCTTATAAATTTACAGGAAGAATGTCATTCTCCGTGTGGAAATAAAACGAAGAATGTCATTCTCCTTGTAAATTTACAGGGAGAATGTCATTCTCCGTGTTAAATAAAACGGAGAATGTCATTCTCCTTGTAGAGTGACACGGAGAATGAATTCTCCTTGTAAATTTACATGGAGAAAGACATTTTTCTTATAAATTTACAGGAAGAATGTCATTCTCCATGTGGAAATAAAACGGAGAATGTCATTCTCCTTGTAAATTTATATAGAGAATATCATTCTCCGTGTTAAATAAAACGGAGAATGACATTCTCCGTGTAAATCGACACGGAGAATGACATTCTCCTTGTAAATTTACATGGAGAATGACATTCTCCGTGCCGATTTAACACGGAGAATGATATTTTGTAAATTTACAAGGAGAATGTCATTCTCCGTGTCGATTTACACGGAGAATGACATTCTCCTTGTAAATTTACAGGGAGAATGTCATTCTCCGTGTTGAATTAAAACGGAGAATGTCATTCTCCTTGTAAATTGACACGGAGAATGACATTCTCCTTGTAAATTTACATGGAGAATAATATTTTTCGTGTCGATTTAACACGGAGAATGACATTCTCCCTGTAAATTTATAAGGAGAATGTTATTCTCCGTGTTAAATAAAACGAAGAATGTCATTCTCCTTGTAAATCGACACGGAGAATGTCATTCTCCGTTTTATTTAACATGGAGAATGATATTCTCTATGTAAATTTACAAGGAGAATGACATTCTCCGTTTTATTTCCACATGGAGAATGACATTCTCTATGTACTGTCGCGGAACGTCGCTATGCAGCGATGTTTTACGATGTCTGTCAAAAGGAGTCGCTATATTCAATAGTTAGCGACGTTATTTTATTACGTCGCTAAATTACGTCGCTAATAGAGCATATTTTAGTAGTGCCTTGTAAATTTACATGGAGAATGACATTCTTCGTGTCGATTTAACACAGAGAATGGCATTCTCCTTGTAAATTTACAAGGAGAATGACATTCTCCGTGTAAATCGACACGGAGAATGACATTCTCCTTGTAAATTTACAAGAAGAATGACATTCTCCGTGTTAAATAAAACGGAGAATGACATTCTTCTTGTAAATCGACACGGAGAATGACATTCTCCGTGTCGATTTAACACAGAGAATGACATTCTCCTTCAAAACTTACACAGTGAATATCATTCTCCGTTTAAGAGTAAACGGAGAATGACCATTTTCTTCTTATATCAATGGATAACAGTTATCATAAACCTAATTTATTGTTTATGTTTTGTTTTTGTTTTTTGTTTTTCTTGTTTTGTAGAAAAAACCACTATCAGGAATAAGAATTCTAGAGTTTTCCGTGCTACTTTCAAAACAACTCTAGAACTTATGGAGGTTGTCACTGTAAATGACGGCTGTTTACCCGTGCCAGTCATTGAATCTTTAAAGAATACCGATTTCTGGAATTTAATTGATGTATTCTACAAAAGTATAGTTGAGACAAAGGAATTGGCGAAGGCAACAGAAGGTCTCGAGAACTTGATTGGAACCTACAGGGAAGACAAAAAAGGTATGGGTTACTTTCAGTTGAGCAACACTGTCCAAATAGTGCCAAGCATCGATGATGTAGCAACCATCTTCGGTCTACCGCTTCGGGAAGAGAGCGAGACTGATTTTAACTGTAAAAAATTGATAATGGAGAAACAGAAACAACCACCAGCACCAGAATCTTATAGCCTGTGTAACACGCATTTTACAAGGTTGCTGGCTAATTCTAAGGGCACACAAGGAAAAGTCACTAACCAGGAAGTGAAAAAAAAGTTCTTCCAAGTATTACAACAGCTTCGTAGTGGAGATAAGACTGTTAATCCAGATGAGCTGGTCAAGTTGCTGATCTTCCACTTGTGCCAAACTGTATTCTTCACTAAATCTGGCGGTTCAAGTTTGTCGTACAAATTCTTCACCTTGGTGGACAGCATAGAAGTTATCAACAGTATATGCTGGCCAAGGTTAATACTGGAATATGTCATGGATAGTATAAAGAGGAGTACAAGTAAATGTGTAGGAGGGGATTACTCCAATGTTTACTCCAAAATGGAAGGTTGTACAATATACTTCCTATATTGGTTTGCAGAACATACTACCCTTCTGGAAAGGAAGTTTGAACCAATTACAAATTACCCAAGATTTTTCAAATAGGATGGGTACAGAATCTCAACCTTCCTCAGGACCGAATACCCCCAGGAAATGAATTCTCCGTACATATTCAAAAACTTGGTCATATCTGTTGGGCAAGAAGGAGGACACCTGAAAGGTGAGGAATCTCTACAAGAAGAAATTCCACAAGAGGAAAGGGGAGAGACGGGGGAAAAAGGGATACCTGGGGCTGAGGTTGCTGCCGAACAAGTCGAAATCAGTGACACGATTGGTGACTTGGCACTGGAATTGGAGGAATTAAGAAGACAGAATTTTGATATTCAGGCACAGAACGAGAAGCTCCTCGAAAAGATTAAAGAGGTAGAGGCACAACTCTGTGCAGTCAAAGCTGATATGGAAAGCTCGGCACATGAATCAGAGGAAATCAGAAGACAGAATTCTGATCTGCTTGCACAGAACTGTCTACTCACAAAAAAGCTTCAAAATCTAAACACACAAGAAGCCCATCAACGTGCAATCAGAAGCACAATGGAAGGTTCAATGAAGCAATTGGAGGATGTGAGATCACAGAACCTTGAACTTTTAGAAGATAATGCAACACTCAGCGACAAGGTTAAAGAGCTAAAAGCACAAGGTAAAATATTCTCTTTTTTAAATTTGTGATTTGTAATTCTACAAGTTTTATTGCAGTAAAATGCCATTCTCCGTTTCAATTTAACACGGAGAATGTCATTCTCCGTGTCATTTAATACGGCAATGATATTCTCCGTGTTAAATTAACACGGAGAATGGTCTTTTCCATTGTTAAATTGAGAATTCTTTACTTTGTTTTTTAATTCACATCGTACCTTTCATTCTTGTTTGTTTTATAACAGTGCAAATAACAGAGCAGCTTAGAAAAGCAAATAACAGGCTTGTTGAGGAGAAAAAAGAGCTTCAAGAGAAGGTTGAATTGTTGAATAAAGAAGCGATTGAAAATGATGCGACACAAGGTAAAATATGCTCTTTTGTATATTTGTGATTTGTAATTCTCCATATTTTATTGCAGTTAAATGGCCATTCTCCGTTTTATGTTGCAGGAGATTGTTCATTCTCCGTTTTAAATCTACACGGAGAATGACATTCTCCGTGTTAATTAAAACGGAGAATGTCATTCTCCGTGTATAATTACACGGAGAATGTCATTCTCCTTGTTACATGTAGTAGAATGAACACTTCTCCGTGTATAATTATACGAAGAATGTCATTCTCCTTGTTACATGTAGTAGAATGAACAATTCTCCGTGTATAATTACACGGAGAATGACATTCTCCGTGTTAGATTAAACGGAGAATGTTAAATCCTATTGTCACGTGGGCATGATCATTCTCCGTATTAATTACACATGAGATTCTACATTCTCCGTGTCATTAGTACAGGGAGAATGACATTCTCCGTTTTAATTAACACGGAGAATGTCATTCTCCGTGTACTAATGACATGGAGAATGTCTTTTCCATTGTTAAAACTGAGAATGTTCTTTAATTTTTTTTCATTGACATCGTACCTTTCATTTATGTTTGTTTTATATCTGTGCAAATAACAGAGCAGCTGAGACGAGCAAATAAAAGGCTCGCTGATGAGAAAAACAAGCTTCAAGGGGAAGTTGAATTGTTGAGTAAAGAAGCCATTGAAAAGGATGCTGAAATCAATAATCAAAAAGCCATAATTGATGCATTGCAGCTTACAGAGCCTCAACAAATTCCAAAAAAATAACCTGACAAACCTGATGAACCAGAAGTATCCAAAGAGGATTATGAAGGGGGAAAGAGGAGGCCAAAACCATCAGATATAATAACTAATGATGATTTTACTTTGTCACGCCCCAGAACCAGAATACTGGAGAGCGGGGGCAGACATAGCCAGCTACGTATATTGAAGTGGAATCCACCTCACTATACGGTCACGGCTGTCTAGATACATGAGGGTTTACTACAAGCCAACAGTCTCCTATGGTCATGAACAAGCCTAGTGCCTCAATCACAAGCAAGTAAGTAAATGTTACAAGATGTATGATCATTAAATATACAATAATAAGGCGTCCCAAATATTATATATTCAGCTGATCATGAAGCTAGTCGTTACAAAATGTTAGGACTAGCAAGAGTTTAGTCATACATGATCAACCCTAGGATCTGTCAATCATGTTACAACCCGTAGGCAGACAGTAAGTAAGTGCAATCGAGCTAAACATGTGCTCGTCGGCTAAACGTCTCAAAAGAATATTTTACAATAGAGTGGGAGAGCCAAAAATAATCCACTCGTTGCCAGGGTTCCGTCTAGTGGCTACCATCTGGCTGGAAGGTCGGTAGATCCTCTGGAGCTGCTCCGAAATCTGGCCACACAAAACCAGATGGGTCAGATCCCAGAAAGAGCAAGTGCCACAAAGGAAGCTTCACTTAGGAACTAAAACCAGCAATCAGCACAAGAGTATAAATAACAGTAAGAACTGGAAATAAAAAAAATACATCAGGATGATATACGACGAGATAACCATGTAACTATTCAGATAACCAGGTTACAACCCGTAAACCAAACAAGGACCGGGATTGTAACCCTTTGTCTGAACAGAACTTGGAATTCTCACCATTTATCGATAAAATAAATACAGGCATTCTGGTCATGCAGTAATCTAGAACAAGATCAGGGCAAGACTAGACAGGTCAAACTCCATCCAATCATTTCACGGCCAAGCAAGAATTACGGCTTGATACTTTAACTAACTAGGGTTATCACAGGCCTAATTACTAGCAAGATGCAGTGAGATTACTCCACAGCCACAAGCCCAGCAGTCCATCCAGGTTACCCGGGTTGAAAGATTAGGGTTGAATTCAGGTGGGTACATCGTCCAGGAAACGAATGTACCCTTAGGTAGCTTGAAGGGTGCAACACATGACAGTGTGCTGGAAATGTGCCATACTCGACGGCAGGCTACAGATCCCAAGGCGTGCCCAGGTAACGGGATTGCCTGTAGCTGGGAGATTTCTTCATGACTAATGTATTAATCTAGTTATTAGCCTTAGTCCATTTCAATAGGTACTCCTGATCGTGGTACTCAGGAGTCCCCCCTAGACATGATGCAAGACAGGACTGGATTATTTGTACAAGCACAATCGCCCACGGTGTCCAGATTAATTATACAGGTCATGTCATGTCAGGTAGCCGTCGCAACAGCTGTTCAAGATATATAATGTCAGCTTTAACATGTCCAGTTTACTGGTCAGGAGTGCACCGCGACGGGCCACTATCAGGTCATGTCAGGTTAGTCATGCCAGGAGTGCACCACTACGGGTCACTGTAATGTCAGGCTCAATTATCATGTCCAAACATATCAAGTAAATCCGTGATTATCAAATTTATGACAAAAGGCGTAAGGATATAAAATAGACGTAAAATATGTAATAAAATATCAATACACATGGCTATGGAAGAGCCATGCGGCTAAGACATATGCGGCCAGGAATGATCTCATGTGGCTGGAAGAGAACAGCTCATGCGGCTAAATAGGGTCAGGCGCATGCGACTAAAGAGGGAAGGGCTTATGCGGTCAAAGTGGTATCAGTCATATGCGGCTCGGAGATCCACTCAGTCATGCGGCTGAGAAAGGCAAGACATATGCGGTCAGGAGGATAGGGAACTCATGCGGCTGGCGGGGGATGGGTCCATGCGGCTGGCTGACCAATCAAGTACATGCGACTGGGGAGAAGCAACCCATGCGGCTGCGGGGAGCAATGACTATGCGGTCAAGGGAAGCAAACCCATGCGGCTGAGAGACAGTGGTCTATGCGGCTCGCGAGTGTTGAGTTAATGCGGCTCAGGGTTGCTGGAAATTCATGCGGCCAGGAATGACTAGGCCTCAGTCATGCGGCTGAGAAGGAATACTTGTCGCATGAACTTGTCATGCAGTCAAGTCAAGGCAATAGTGCATGCGGTTGGAACTGGCTTGCCGCATGAATGTTCATGCGGTCAAGTGCTACCATGCGGCTCGGGACTGTGCTTCTTCTCCAAATTTCCGAGAAGAAGTACCCCATAAGCCATGGCTTCCAAGCTGCATAACTCTATCATCCGGAGCCCAAATCCGAACTTAATTCCATAGGTCAAAATGAGGTAGAACGAAATTCTCTACAATATGGAACCATCAAAACTCGAAAATAACAAGATTAAATAGATCAAAACCCAAGAATTCCGAAAATAAAGTAAATATAGATCTACAAAAATCTAGCCATGGAAAGTGAAAATGCCAAGTTCTAAAGTAAATTAGAATGCTGTAAGGAAGAGAATGGAGCAATAAAATTAGAGTTCCTCCATGAAGCAAGTTGCACTTGCCTAGACCTCACTCTCTCTCTGGTAGGTGAGGAAGAATTAATGGAGGGAAGAAGAGTAATGAAGACAGAGAATGGAAGAATGGGTTAATAAATGGTAGTGGTGGTGGTAGGTAGGGGGTTCACCCTTGGTTCATACTGAACCAATAGCAATCCCAAACCGAACCAAGCCAACCCGAACCAAGAATAACCAAGCCATAAAGGAAGAGCTAAGCAAGGAACCATGCAATACAAGAATAAATACGTACACGTATTCCAAAAATATGTAATACGAACCACAGGCATTACATACTTCCTTGGGAAAGAATACAACAAAAATACAGAAGATTAAGGACGATCCGAAGCCAAACCTCAACCCAAACCCAGAGCAAAAAAAAACAATAAGAAGGATGATTTAGCATCCAACGAAGAAGCCAGAATTGCAGAACTGGTAAAAAATGGCAAAATACTCAGGGAATGCGAGGACCTAAGACTTTAGAATGAGGCAGATAAAGAGCTGCAGAAGCTTTACAAGGACCTCGTATTCAAAAACAAGATGAATCCAGGGTATGTATTCTTCTATATTCCTTTCGTCTTTTTTCACAATTATTTTTGTCCATTTCTATTGATTTAATCTAACTGAACTAAATTTATGTACAGTAATCTTGTATATTATTCTGCTGCAAGTCAAAATAAAGTTGGAATTATCCTGACAGCAATAGACATGCAAGATATATTCAACTATCAAGACATGGAGGCTGGTATACTAAACATAATAATAATGAAGATGAAACAAGAACAAGAAAAATCAAGAAGTGAACCACAATCAAGTTCACAAGAGGTGCAACATAAGTGGTCTGCATTTATGTTGCCCCACACATTGGTAAGAATCAAGACTGAAACATTCCTCCTATTCATGTGTACACCGATGAAACTAACTAATGATATTCTGTCTTTGTTTTTGGGAAACAGTCCATCGTTCGCAATGCTCGTGTTAAAGATGCAAAAAAAGGTGCCATTGAAGATTTCAAAACAGAAGTTGAAGACCTAATCATGGGTTTACAGGACGACATAGAGTGGCTATTCATGCCTGTCTTCAATGAAGACATAAAACACTATACGCTCCTGACATTCAACTTCAGCTCGTACAAGTGGGCACATTACAACTCCTTGGTGCAAAACACGCACGAATCGAGCAAGGCAGATACAGAATGTATGAGGGAGGTCTTAGAGCATATCATAAGGAGAAAAATTGAGATGATGAGGCAAAAATGCAAGGCGATGATGGAGTATGAAAGCACAAATACGGAGTTTCGTTCAAACTGCCCACAACAAAAAGCACCCAACTGCCTCTTATACACATCATATTTTATGAAGTGCTTGATGATTCATCCCTTTACAATACCAGTAAGAGGAAATGACGATGACATAATTCACAGTAGGATTACAAAAGTTAGGTTGCAATGGCTTAAGAGGTTGCTTAGAAGTCCAAATACAGCGGATGAACACATTATGAAAATGACAATGTACTAAGAAAGAACTGTATATTACATTGTTCTGTATATATGAAAATGCAGCTATATTCTTCTGTGTCTGTGTCGTTTTGTTACATCTGCTCTGTATTATATTACATTATTCTGTATATATGAAAATGCAGTTATATTCTTCTGTGTCTGCGTCTTTTTATTACATATGTTGTCTTGTATTACGTTGTTCTATATATATATATATATATATATATATATATATATATATATATATATATATATATATATCATTTTTGAATGACCATTCTGTGTCAATTTTACAATGAGGAATGACCATTCTGTGTCATTCTCCATGTAATTTAAAACGGAGAATGTCATTCTCCGTGTTAAAATACAGGAAGAATGGCCATTCTCCGTGTTAATGAACACGGAGAATGTTCTTTCTCTGTTGTACTTATAGGAGAATGAATGTTCTCCGTGCTATAACACGGAAAATGGTCATTCCAGTTTTAAAACGAAAGAGGATGACCATTCTCCGTGTTAAATAAAACGAAGAATATCAATATCCGTGTTAAAAACGCACAAGGATGGATATTCTCCGTTTAAAAATACGGAGAATGTCATATATATATTTTATATATATATATATATATATATATATATATATATATATATATATATATATATATATATCATTTTTGAATGACCATTCTGTGTCAATTTTACAATGAGGAATGACCATTCTGTGTCATTCTCCATGTAATTTAAAACGGAGAATGTCATTCTCCGTGTTAAAATACAGGGAGAATGGCCATTCTCCGTGTTAATGAACACGGAGAATGTTCTTTCTCTGTTGTACTTCTAGGAGAATGAATGTTCTCCGTGCTATAACACGGAAAATGGTCATTCCAGTTTTAAAACGAAAGAGGATGACCATTCTCCGTGTTAAATAAAACGAAGAATATCAATATCCGTGTTAAAAACGCACAAGGATGGATATTCTCCGTTTAAAAATACGGAGAATGTCATTCTCCGTCATACTTAACACGGAGAATCCATTCTCCGTTTTAAGTACGACGGAGAATGCCATTCTCCGTGGTTTTAAACGGAGAATGTTCATTTTAGTTTTAAAACACTGAAATTGTCATTCTCCGTGTTATTTACCACGGAGAATGTCATTCTCCGTATCATTTAATACGGAGAATGGTCATTCAATGCATGATAGACCATTGACCATTTTAAATTACACTTGTAACAACTATTAAATGTCACCTTCTTTATTGGGGGGTGGAAAGTTGAGTAGTTTGCGGAATTAACCTATTAAATGAGATTCATTATGCTGACTATTAGGTTCATCTGCATTTATTGGATAGTATGTCCTATATAAAGGGCTTTCTTGAGGAGCAAACTCCATCATCTTCATAGCATTTCCATTATGCACGACCCTGACTTAGTTTTGAGAGGAGAATGGTCTGGCATCAGTTGGCTGTTGGCTGTGGATCTCTTCGTTCAAAGTAGTTATGTCCTTGTAGAAGAACACGTTGTAGTGAATCTCTATATGCATTGGAAGACCTTGTTCGAACTTGAACAACATCTTGGCAGTCCTCGTGCTTTGTCAAAAAGTTGGGGTGTCATATGCCCTTCTCAGAAGCGGTCTAGCATTCCCTTGGCAGAGCCACCCGTTATTCCGGAAGAGCCACAAGTTGTGCTTTGTTCTGCTTATTCTGACATTCGGGGTTGCAGGTACAGGAAAGGAGGAATAAGGGTTGCACTTCTGTGAAGATAAACCCACTTGTATGCTTCTTTAGGCCTTTCTGAATTTGTAATAAATGCTTTCTTTAAGAAAATATGAGTCTTTGTAATAGATCCTTTGTAGAAGAACAGTATGAGTCTTTCTGAATCTGTAATAGTTCCTTTGAACACATATTAATAAAAGAATTTTTTTCTATAATTTCTGTTTCAATTTCATTTTTCTCTGTCTGTATACTTTGTAACATCTGTGGTGCATTCTATAATAAAATCAAGTATAATATGACATTCACAGTACGAATGAGAATGTTCATTCTCCGTGTTAAATTAAAGTACACATTAGAATATGACATTTTCTGTTTTAATTAAAATATAAATGCCATTCTTCGTTTAATTCAACACGGAGAATGTCATTCTCCGTGTTGAATTAAACGGAGAATGACATTTACAGTGTTATAACGCATGAGAATGTTCATTCTCCATGTAAGTTAAAACGGATAATGGATTTTCAAGTATTAAAACGAATGAGAATTTCATTCTCCGTGTTACTCGAAACGGAGAATATCATTCTCCGTCCTGAATTACACAGAGAATGGGACGGAGAATGAGATTAACACGTAGAATATCATTCTGTATGTCACCTAGACACAGAATGTCATTCTCCGTGTCACCTGACACGGAGTATGTCATTCTCCGTGTCACATAACACGGAGAATGACATTCTTTGTGTCACCTAACACACATAATGTCATTCTCCGTGTCACATAACACGGAGAATGTTCTCCGTGTCATATAACACGGAGAATGACATTCTTTGTGTCACCTAACACACAGAATGTCATTCTCCGTGTTATGTGACACGGAGAATGACATTTTTTGTGTCACATAACACACATAATGTCATTCTGCATGTCACCTGACACGGAGTATGTCATTCTCCGTTTTAAATGGATACGGAGAATGTCATTCTCCGTGTCAGCTAAAACGGAGAATGGCATTATCTGTGTCAGCTAACACACAGAATGTCATTTTCCGTGTTAAATTGAAACGGAGAATGTCATTCTCCGTGTTAACGAATGAAAATTACACGGCGAATGACATTCTCATTGTTAGAACAAATGAGAATGCTATTCTCCGCGTAATTTGAAACGGATAATGGCATTCTCCGTCTAAGAATGACGGAAAATGGTCATTATGCATTCAAAAATTGTAAAACATTAGATATAACAGACTTCAAAATAGCACCATTGATATCAAAATTATAAGAAATGTATGGAAAAAAACAGTTACATAAAAGGAAGAATATATGTATATGTATTAACGAGGGGGCACTGCCTCCTCGACCACCGTATAAGCACGTGGGGGGAGAGGAAAAGTGCTGCGATTGTGATTACCTAATTCAAGATAATTATGGCACCTAACCTTCCTCTTCTCTTTTTCCTTGTTTTTATAATTGCTCTTATAACGGTCCACCTTTGGTCGGCCGGGACCCCGTTTCGGAAAAGGGGGTAGGACCAAATCAGTTGAATTATTTTCAAACTGTTTTCCAGAATCTGGAACTGGACGAATAGCACATGAATATAGCTTCTGGTAGAAATCTGATGTCCAATACTGATCTACAAAATCGTAGACGGATTTGCCTGAACCAAATCTGATGCATTGGATTGCATGGCTGCATGGAAATCCATATACCTTCCATCTACGACAACCACAATGCCAATCAAGAAGATTCACCAAGTGGGAGGAAGTATCTGCCATCACCTCAAACTCGAAATCACCAGACCGATATACCTTATAAGACATGCCATCATCTGTAAGCTGCTTCAGCATATTCTCGGCGTATGGAGTCAATATGTTATTGAAATCACTTGCATACTTGTGGCGATCCGAGATCATCTTCATCATCTTCACATGGATGATATTTACAATTGCTGATATAGGCAATTTCTTCTCAACCTTTATCCATGCATTGAATGACTCTGCACAACTAGAAGCAACCTCACCGTATCTACATCCCGGGAAGAATGTATTTGACCAATTTTCAGGCTTTTGTTTATCCATCCATTTCACAACATGACCACAATTCAGATCATAAATCTTCTTAATTGCTTGTTTATACCCACCTTTATACAGGAGAAAAAGACTAATTAATAAAGATAAAAATCAAGGAACAAGCACATGAAAAACAGGGATCATTATCCGTTTAATTTAACACGGAGAATGTCATTCTCCGTGTATTTTTAAACGAAGAATAACACGGAGAATAGTCATTCCCATTGTTAGAACGCATGAGGATTGTATTCTCCGTTCTAAACTAACGGAGAATGACATTCTCCGTTTTAAATGACACGGAGAATGACATTCTGTGTATAATTTAAAACAGATAATGTCATTCTCCGTTTTAAATCGACACGGAGAATGACATTCTCCGTGTTATTTAAACGGAGAATGTTCATTCTACTTGTTAAAATAAAAAAAATGCACATAAAAGCTGCATATATCTGTCTCATTTACACACCTGGAGTTAGAGCATATACTGCTTGCCTCCAAGCTTCAAGTACATGCGGATGCACTCTTTCATTTCCTTTCTCCTTCAGTGGTATGTTATTCTTCATGTGATAATAGCAATAGCTATGGTAAGCAGTAGGGAACACTTTGGGAACTTCATAAACTAAACCGATACCTTGATCTGAAAGAAAAACGATACGCCTACTACATCCAACAACATTCTTGAGATTTTTAAGGAACCATTCCCAATTGTCACCATCTTTGCCCGAGACTATACCATAGGCAATAGGGTAGAACTGTTGGTTACCATTTTTCGCTGTAGCAGACATCAAACACCCTCTAAACCTCCCTGTAAGGAAAGTCGCATCCAAATATAGCATCGGGCGACAATATTGAAAGCCTTCGACACAAGCCCCATATGAAAGAAAAAGTCGCTGAAACCTCATTGACGTACGTATCATCTTTCTGAAAGTCGATAATGGAACCAATATTGGTTTCCTTTACCTTTTCGACATACCAACATAAGTCGCTGTAAGCTCTAACATCATCTCCATACATTTTTTGGTGCACCAACCTAATGCCATGGTATGCCTGCCCGTAGGTAAGAGATAAACCATAGTCAACCTTAATTCATCAACAACTGATTTTGCCGACTTTTTAGGATCCATCCGAACAATGTCACTAACCAAACTTTTCACAAACTTTGCTGGAACAACTATATTACCTTATCTATATAGCCAGCTCCACAATTGTGTTCTCCCACATACCTCTTCACCTCAAAAATTTAATTATCTTTCGAAATGGATATAGCATGGAAGCTCCACAAACATGCATGGGTCTTGTAATTCTTGCAGCAAACGGTGTACCTCTCCAGCTCAGATTTTAGAATATGGAATGGATGACGAGATTCAAAACATACCTTCCTAGCAGCGTGCCTAACTTTTCAACACCATTTAGAAAAATCTGACCAACGCCTGTAATTGATCCAGGCCACATATCCGATTTTCTCTTCTTTACTGTCTTAATTGAGCCCTCATAAAATTCTACTACTCATTTATCCTTTACAGTAGGAGAACATTTACTACTCAAGGAACTAGAAGAGGAAGACGAAGGTCCCATAGGAATGCTTTGACAAGTAAAAGATGTCGATGAAGAACATGGAGGGTATACTTGCTCCAAAAATAGATTAAAGCTCACGTCATGAGTACCATTGAAACCCCCAACCAAGGACCGAAGCCAAAAATCACTGTCAACATACAGTTCAGTCCTATCTGAATGCAAAAACTTGAAACGAAAGGAAAGTGGATCCAAAGAAGTCCATCGATCACACACTTGATGCTTTAAAAATTCTACGGTACTTTCATGTGTGACACGGCAGGAAACTATGTCTCTCTTGAAGCAAAGATTAACTAAACAGCTTGAATCCATTTCCCCCTGATAACATAAAAACAGAAGAGATCACAAAATAGGACAACACATATTTCTGATATTCTCCGTCTAAAACTGACGGAGAATGATCATTCTCTGTCTACAACTGACGGAGAATGATCATTCTGAATGGAAAATGGTCATTCTCCGGCCAATTTTAACGGATAATGGTCATTCTCTATAATTGTTACTCAGTTAATAATCTTTATAACAAATTCAAATTCAGCAAAAAAATTGCGACGAGACGAAAATGATGTATGAATTTCTACATATCTAAACTCTCACCTTGTTTCAAGATCTATAAAAAGAAAAGAAGATGATCTTCTCTCCACAATTGACCTAATCGCCGAAAAACTTCAAATCACTCCACGAAGAAGAAGAAGATGATGATGATGATGATGTTGATGATGAGCGAAGTTCGACTGAAGAAAATCACAGTGAACAACGAACGATATTTGCGATCTCTGCTGAAGATGAGAACAATAGAATTCAGATCTCTCGTGAAGAAGAAGAATAATAAAATTGCAATCCAAATATGAGTTTGTGAAATCAAAATCATAAATATATGACCAAATTTGCATGAAGGGATATTTTTGGAACTATACAAATGACAATAGAGCATCTAAATGGAATCTTATAATATTTAACGTGGAAATATATAATTCTGGACATTTCATAAAATTCACCCTGCGGGTGGGTTTTTTATAAAGCCCAACCCCGAAATTGGGTTTCACAGCAATTTCCAGATATGTATTTATTTCTATAACTGTATTCACAACTAACAAGTATCCAAATAAAATTCCATGTTCCATTGTGTCCATATCTGTATTTGCTGTGACTATGTCATTTTCTAGTACGAAACTGAAAGGTAATGCACGATAGCTGACTCGATCATGGATGACCGAGGAGACTTTAGTAATACATAGGACAATAATACTCTTACAACCAAAAGTGGTTGTAAGAGCTTACAATTGTCACGTGGCGGTCTTATATTTGGTGGTGGTGGGGGAAGGAGGATTCCGGTGAATCCATGTCAGCAGGAGGAGAGAGGAGTTGTAAACTTAACATTATTCTAATATATATTTACAACGAGGACAGATAACATAGGTATCAGCTCATGTTGAATAAATCCAAAAATTCAGAGAATACCTTAGAGAAAATTTACAACCACAAAGAAAATAATTTACGTGATTCGGCCAAGATGTCTACTTTCACAGAGGAGGGTGAACATTGTCCTTCGGGTCAAGCTAAATAGCTATGCAAATATTGCAAGACCATAGCAAAAATGCAGGACAAACGTCTAAAACTAGAACAAGCTATAAACAATCAGAATGCGACAATGAGAAGAGATTGAATGTTTAACACACACAAAGTCTAACAAAAACTTATATGCTCCAAATTCATCTCCAAGAAATACAAAGTACAGCAGCTCACAGCAGCTCAGAAAATCAGAACAGTACTGTATGTGGCCCTAAAGACAAATTAGAACCTTATAGTCGCAGCACCTGCAGAAGAACACAAGGCCGCAGGATGACAGTAGGATCGTCCAACACCGGGACGTAGTGCCGGCGCAGAGCTCAGACTAACATACGTCAACGCAAACAAGCAGAAGCTAAACAACGCAAAACAATATGTATAGCAAGAATTAGGAAATCAGATTAAAATTCAAACAACAATTGTGGTTTATAATTTGCCTATGGGAAGCTAGTCCCACATTAAAAAATTACAAATGTATATATTCCAATATAATAGTTATGCTTGCATTGACATATACATATGAGAGTGTGGTGGTCCATGTGGAAATTTTTTCCCTAGGGATTAAGTTTAAACTTCAAAGAATAATCCATGCTTTGGTCACTCACTTTGGAAATCCTTAGGAACTAGCGACTCGGACTCCGACAAAGGGTACAAATTGGCTCTTTGATGACGCACTTTGTACTACGTATCGGACGCTATGCGACCAGATGCAGCTATACGCCATGCAACTATATATGCGCTATGCGTGGAGCGCATGCTCACTGGTGCTTTCGGTACTGTTAGTTCTGTTTGTCGCTAGCGCTTTGATGACACACTTTGCACTACGCATCGGACGCTTGTGTGGATATATTTATGCTATGCATCCAGATGCGATTATGTGCTATGCGGATAGGCGCTATGCGTGGAGCGCATGCTCACCGGTGCTTTAGATGCTGTCAATTATGTTGGCCACCTCTGCTTTCGGCGTGCGGCACTGTAAGCATACGATGCGCGGCGGTGTCGACGCATATTACGATATCATTTGAGTTGTTGGAAAAAAACAAAGAGAAGTGAGAACCATAGCAGCGCATGCAACACCAGCCTATGCGCCAAAGTGAGCAAACTTGCTCATTTGAGTTCCAAGTTTTTTTCGAAGATGACCTAGAGCGTTCCATAAGTTCTTCTCGTCGCAGTGAGCAAACTTGTTCATTTGAGTTCTAAATCTTCCCGAATGTGACCTAGAGATTTCTAGAAGTTCTCTTGTGAACTTGCTGGTACCTAGGGGAATATCGTCAATAGGACGAATTTTGTCTTAAGCATCGTGACTTTGTTCACCCAGCAAGAAGATTTGCTTTGTGTTTTATTTCTTGTATTTTTGTTCTATCTCATTGTAGCGTCTGTGAACGTAAAGGAACAACACTTTTAAGTTAATTATTGTATTTTATATTTTCTTGGAAGTCAATTTGTAAACTATTACTTTGGTGCTTTTGGTGTTGGAGATCAAGTAGAGAGCAGACTATGAGTCTTGCGTGAATCTATATCCCCTTACAGGATCTCTCCATTCTTTTGATATGTCTTGGGAACTAACAACAATTTTCTTCAAACAGTAAGTTGCATATAAGTAATCTATATATAGTCACGACTCACTATCAAGTCGCCAAACTGCTCTAAGACCATGCACGTGGTCAAGGAGGGAGTACCCCCCTCTTCCTGAGGTTAGGACCTTCTGGCTGGGTTGTAGTTTTCGGACCAAATTTGTAGGCGTTCGGACTGTGTATGTAGGCCTTCAAATGTGCTTACCTCCTCCGACCTTACATCTGAATTCTCCTCAAACTATGTAACTCCTCCAATTACGATGAAATTCGATGATCGACGTTGCCCTCGCCAACCTATAATCCTCTTCCCATACGGTTTATAGCACAACTCTTGTTTCCTTGACCTCTGAATCACTATCATATCATCGACCATAGATCATCGTCGACATATATGTCGATCAAATTATGCATGTTGATGTTGGGCGTGATTTGCACCAACAGCTCAAGATGAAGTATCTTGATACCCTGTTGGTCTTAAGGTTGATTTACTTACCGCGCATGTATCTTTTTTTTCTCAACAAAAGTCATTATATGTATTCTACCTCTACATGCGGTAGTGAATCAAATTATGCTGGTAAATGAAGCCAACTTGATATCTACAGTGTGTCTGGTCCACTACATCATTCGTCCATCGTCTAGCTACCATGAAGACTCATGCGCCACAACTAATACCAATCATCAGCCTACCAATTTTAAAATGCTCATAGGACCAAACCTAAGTATAAACAATATGATAAAAGTATAACCTATAAGGATACATGAATAATGTACTAACATGATAAAATACATGTAGTAGTGACATACATCGAGTCAAATTTTTTGCTACAGCTATCCACTGATGTCATAAACACAAACTCCATCGAGAAAAAAAATACAAATACATCAATATTGCTGCTCTCCATGCATGTTAAGTGCGTTCTACCAAATTTTCTAAAAGAACACTTACCTTGCAACCAATTCTGTTTGGAAACAGAACTGAACCATATAAAGCAAGTAAATATGCCATTGTGCAGCAAACGATTTGAAATAATAAATTAAAATCAATGAGTTAAACTATAAAATCCATGTTTTAAATTAAAATAAATGAGTTAAACTTCAAGCCTGATTTTCATCTACGTTCACCTGACCGTCAATAGTACGGACAAGATCCATGAAGTTGTCGCGTAGCTATCTTACACCGACGTCTAATCTCTTCTTCAAATATGCCGACAAACCCACACCAAGATATCGTCGAATAAGACCACAACCATCTAATCATTCATCGAAATATTTAAGATCACCTGTAATGTTAAATTAATTAATTATTAAGTAACCACATTTAGATATCGCCTAATAAATTATCTTACCTGTAATAGCCAACCATTGAATGTTCGCTACACCTCCGAGAGTAATGGTCTTTTCTCCCATTGGTCATTGAAAAGTGTTGCGTTGGGACCACCAACACTCATCTAGACTTAACATTAAGTCTCTGTCATGTTGCAGAAACTATAGCTCATCTATATAATGGAATCCAAAGACATCAACCAAGGTCTTTTGTGAGCTATTAACTCCCATTTGACATAGTTTATTGTGTTACATCATTGACCATGTTCACGCAAATGTACTTCGTGATTATAATCGTGTACCTACAAATATAATTTAAGCAAGTAAATAAAATAACAAATAAAATTTTAATTTAAAAAAATTACCTCTCCAGCAAATACTAATGAAGATACGTGATTTTCACATTCTTGAATCTCTTTTGAGTAGTAGGTCCACCAGAATACGTCCATTGTTTTGCTCCATCTTCACCGCTCATCTCTCTCTCTCTCTCTCTCTCTCTCTCTCTTCTTTGTTTGTTATCTTTCTTTCTTTCCTGTGAGTTTTAAAACTTTGTCCCTTTTATAGCCATTTCTCCCACCTACCCACAATTATTGCCCCCCAAATCTTGGCCAATCAAAATTAAAAAAATATATACATGGGACGCCATTGATAATGACGTTCTACTCCAAGATTCAATACATGACGTCATTACTAGTTGGGCCCATTAATGACATGAGATTGGATGCGATTGCTGATGGCGTCCCACACTTTCAGCTTCTAAATGCCATTTACAATGGCGTCCCATTCTCCTATTTGCAATTTTGTTAAAAAATTTCTCTGTCATACCGTTTTGATAAATTCATCCCTCGGCATAATTTTTTTTTGAAATAAGTATCCTAATGGTAAGTATATAACCTCAACAACTTACTAATTTTAAATTATTGCAATTAAATCCTTTCCCAGCTGACTTATATGATTTAATCGGCAGCAAAGATTTTATTTATAAATATAATGTGCTCAACAGCTCAATTTGGATTTATTCCGACTTGTCCTTGCATGGCGGGAGTGGCTCCCCGCAAAGACCTGGATTAAATTTGAAAGAGCCTTCCCCAAACTTACCAGCCCTGTGAGCCGGTATCCTTCCGGTCAGTCTATTGTCGGACAAATCAAGGTCGACTAGAGACGCCAGGTCCAGTAGCCCCGCGGGAATCGGACCGACGAGCGCGTTCCCGTTGAGGGCTAGATAGCCGAGCTCCGAAAGCTGGGCGAGCGAAGCGGGGATGGGACCGGAGAGGCCCGAGAGGTCGCTGAGGTCCACGTGGCGGAGATGGGCGAGGCCGCCGAGGGAAGGGGATATGGTCCCTTTCATCGAGGCCCGGGGCGCGATGCGGCCGTCGCCCTCCCTGTACATGCCCGGCCTGTCGATCTCCACGACGCGGCCGGTGGACCGGTCGCAGAAAATGCCATCCCATCCGCAGCAGTCGGAGGAGGCCTTCCAGGTGCCGAGGCGGCCTTGGTCGTCCGCGACGATGGCGGCTTTGAATGCCAGGAGAGATTTACTGTCGTCGGGATGGCAGCCGGCCGAGGCCAGTCCGAAGAAGAAGACGCAGTAGCATAGGATGACGCACACAGCAGTCGAGATTGCCATTGAAATGTTGTGTTTGTGAATTGGAAGATCAAACGCGACATCTTACATTTCTGGTCACAAGACGTTATATAGCAGCGATGACATTACGGACTTAATTGGCTAATGAACAAATGCATGAACCTAAATATTTTGATTCCACTCTTCTCATTCTATTTCCAAGCTTCGTTAATTATATTAGTTGTAGTCATGAGAATTGATAAGGAAATAAATTTTTTGAATCTATGATGATGGTCTGAATTTGAATTAACTTAACCCATCAATTTTATTTTGCATTAGTTAATTTAGTGAATCAACTCAAAAGCCGTCTTAGGCTTCTAATATATATATTTTTTTTTTTGAAGCAATGGGTACTTGTGGCGAACTCGCCTCCACTGGGGCTCGAACTCCCGACCACTTAGGCCGCATGCATCTCTCTTAACCACTAGGCTAGAGGTCATTTGCAGGCTTCTAATATATATATATATATATATATAAACTAAAAAAATATATATATAAAAACTAAATTTTTTTATTCGGTTTTCGGTTTTGGACCGAAACCGAAACCCAAAACCGAAACCGAATAAGAAAATTTAGTATTTTCAAAAAACGAACCGATTTTTTTTAAAATCGAACCGAATCTCTTATTCGGTTCGGTTCGGTTCGATTTTCGGTTCAAAACCGAATAATGCTCACCCCTACTAAGGGGCGCATTTGCTATGTCGAATTCTCTACTTCCAGAAATCAAATTTCTTTTAAATTAATTTTTCGGAAAAATTATATTATCATATTTGGTAATAAATATTCTTGAAAATATATAGTTTATATAAAAAAATGTAACATTTTAATTTATTGATGATTAAATATATTTAATAGTTGTTATTCTTTATTTATGACTTTTTATAACATGGTAGATTAAGATGATATACTAAAAATACGAAAAAGAATATTAATATACCCATGGGTCGAATCCGGATTCGACCGAACTCGCGAATTTGAACTTGAACTAGATCTGATTTATTTTTGTAGAAAATTATTATACCCACCTATTTGGGGGGAATAAGTTTTTCATAACTCATAGGAATGTTGTTTTCCTGGACATTCAAATTTCCTGAAATTAAATTTTATAACTCAGAACAAATATGGTAATAAATTTCTCAGCCTAAATTTTTTCGGAAATAAAAATATTGAGCTCATTCAATTTTGCAAGGGACATTATGTACGGAGCCTTGAAGGCCGAGTATTAGAAAATATGTCGATGGTGAATTCTATTTCTCGATCAAAAGACATGCTAGGTAGCTCATCAGGAAACACGTCGGAGAATTCTGCCACAACGTCCGTCTACAATGCGTGTGTACCATCCTTTCTAGTGTCTCTAACAAAAGTCAAATATCCATAACAGCTAGAGCGTAACAACTGTCGAGCTGATATAGCAAAAATCATCATTGATGTCTTCGACGTCAGTCCACACGAGTACGATAATTCAATTTCTCTAGGTAGACAAAACACAACTATATTCCCTGCGAAATCAATCATCTCCTAGCCAGCACCGAGTCAATCCATACCCAAAATCATGTCATATTCCTTAATATATATAGAACTATAACCTCAAGGGACAACATCCTACCTCCAATACAAATGTCGCTATCTCTACAGATTAAATTAGTAGGCAAAATCCAGTCCATATGTGGTGCTAACACTAAGGTTTATATCTAACAAAGACGACTTTAACTTGTGCTTCCCGGCAAAACCTATCCATATAAAATTATAGATTTCCCTGAATCAAATAAAAAACTTGAGCTGGAATGTATATTGAATACCAGAATACTTGACAAAACCGTGTTCGAGGCGAGCGCCTCCTCATGAATCATTGCAAAGGCTCAACCTTGAGCTTTCGGTCAGAAATTCTAAGACCATCTCCAATGGGGGGTTTCTATCTTCCCTATTTCTTTGGACGAAATCCATTTTAGAAAAAACTTGTCCGAATGATGATTTCTATTACCATTTCTATCCTAGATGGCAATGATGTAGGATGTAAACTTTCTAGGAGAGTTTCTATATGTAGGAACTTGTTATTGTCGGGGCACAATTTTTCGATAGAAAACTGAGAATATGAAACAATTTTAAAAACAATGTTCCAACACAACACTTCTAGGAAGGTTGCGCAAGTATAACGAAGATCTAAAAAGATATCGATATGATATTACGAGAATCTAAAAAGATTTCGTAATCACAGCAGCGAAGACGATGACAGACGAGAGATGGAAGATGACCTGCTGGGGTGAATGATCACCGTTGCTCAAAGCTTTATTCGCCCTACACGAAGAACTTTCAGGAACTAGCAAGTTCGTCGGAGAACTTGGAACACTCCTGCTCTTCTGACTCCTCGGATGGACACGAACTCCCGTGCAAAAGCAATGCTGGTGCGGCGCCTTTCCTCCCTCTCTCGAAGGCTGCAGATCAGAACTGTGTTAAAGAACACGTCTGAATTCTCTGTTTACCTGTGCTAAAGAACACTTCGTAAACTTTCTGGTGGCTTCTCTTTCTATTCTGTAAAGAGCCTTGAGAGAGAGGATGCCTTATATAGGCCCTGCAGCAACTGGTCGGTTGCCACAAAGTTAGGGACATGGTAATAACCACCCCGAACATGTAGCAACCGTCCAGAACATGCAAACGCACGTTCTGCTGCCAACTGCGCACACCCAGCCCTCCTTGCACTCTGCGCGACAGAGCGCGCACTGAACTGCGCACACTGCGCGCAATGCATGCACTGTGCACACTGCGCATGCTGCGCACGCAGCGCAACCCGAGCAACCCGCGCAACCCAGCACAACCCAGCGCAACCTGAGTGCAACCTGGGCGCGCACCTGGGCAGCGCAACTGGGCTTGCGCAACTGGGCATGCGCAACTGGGCTTGCGCAACATAGCAGCGCAAGTGGCTCGCGCAACGAGCGCAACTAAAGCGCACTATGCGGCTAGCGACGATGCTGACGTGCTAAGTGCAAAGTGCGCCAATAAAATGCCACATTACGCCTCATGAGCCAATGAGCCCGAGTCCGAGTCCGAGTCCGAGTCCGAGTCCGAGTCGCTAAGCCCCTACGGGGCTTAGCTCCCATGGAAATAAATTTCCCAAGAGCAAAAAGCATGAATGCTTTTATTGTTGATTTAGTCCTTTTCCCATTAGAAAAATAACCCCACATGGCACACCCATGTGCACCTCCACACCACATGTGCATCTCTAAAATAGGAAAGCTATTATATAGAGATACAACTCCTTTGGTCTAGCCGATGTGGGACTAAAATTCACTTAGAAAAAGACCAAACTCCAACAATCCCCCATATATCTCTATATATATGGGTATAAGTGTTCCCCACAGTAACTGTCCATCATGCATTAGGAGAGATGTCGCTTACGAATTGAATCTTCCCGTGTGGGTCAAACAACAGACTATAATACAAGAATGGACTAAGCCTTGAATTCTGCATCATAGCTGAAATTCTTTCCACTCGCATAATGTAGTTACGTGTGCTTCTGGCTACATATTAAAGGCCATGTGCCAGTCTGGTTTCAGTGTAAAATTTTGGGCGTCTACAAGTTTACCCTCAAAAGACGGCCTGATATCTCTTTGTCCATACACTATAGGTGAGTTCATTATAAAGAGACATGGCATGAAGCGCTTTGCGCTTCCCTTGCGGTGCTACGCCGCTATGACATGGCTTAAAGCCAAGGCATTACCCCTATCTGGGAATCACCCCATATCTGGGAACCTTTGTAGTGTCATACTACTGTAGCATGAGGCAACTGCCTCTTTGTAGTGCCAAACTGCCCAGCATGAAGCCTTAGGCTCCCTTGCGGTGTTACGCCGCAACGACATGGCTTGCAAGGTCGAGGCTTTATCCCTAACCGAGTACCTCATCGTGGTATCGTGCCACTGTAACATGAGGAACTCCTCCACTTTGTAGTGCTGACTACACCCCTCTTTATGTTAACATACAGCATTAGGGTAACTGCCTATTTGTGGTGCTACGCCGCTGTTACTAGGCCTACAAAGCCGAGACTTTATCCTATTCCTGGGCAGCACCCCACATATAGGAACCTCATTGTGGAGTCACCCCACTGTAGCATGGAGTTTCACTCCTTGTAGTGCCGCTCTACCGTGCTTCCTGTAAAGCACACCAGGCATTCACTCTGCCTGAGAACTCATTAAAGCAATTAAGCCAACCTTCCCACAGGAACCGTTTTTCGCAAAAAATAACAGTAGACAACAGTGGTTATAGGTCCGTAACCTCTCCATGCCTAATAGAACATGTACCCACCGTTCCTGATATTCTTCCGATTAGTGGTCCTCCCTTGAACCAAAAGCTAGATGCCTAGTAGATAAATCTTTAAACTAATAGCATAAAACTTTATGGTAGGAATACAATAATACAATATCAGAATGCCTTCAAGCCCATTTTACAAGCTGTGTCATCGACCAGCTGGCGCTTGAGGCCCTTGGTGCACGGATCCGCCAGGTTCTCCTGACTCCGAACATCAATCACTGCAATAACACCTCTCTTGATAAGATCGTGTACTGTCCTATGCTTCAACCGCACAGTCCTCTTCTTTCCGTTGAAGAGGTCATTTGATGCCACCGCCGCAGTCGCCTGGTTATCGCAGTATATCGGTATCGCCGGTATTTGTGCCCCAACCACTGGAACATCATACATGAGCTCCCGAAGCCATTCTGCTTCCTCGACTGCGGTATCAATTACAAAGAACTCAGATTCCATGGATGACCGCGAGAGCATAGTCTGCTTCTTCGACTTCCAGGATATAGCAGCTCCAACCATTGTAAAAATGAATCCACCTGTGGACCTCTCGCTCTCCACCTCTGAACACCAGCTGGCATCACTGAAGCCTTCTACTACCGACGGATCTCCGCTGTAGTACAGTGCATATGTCTGAGACTTCTTGAGATATCTCATAACCCGTTTCACAGCTTTCCAGTATTCAGCACCTGGGTTGCTCGTGAAATGACTCAGCATTCCCACGGCGAAAGCTATGTCAGGCCTTGTGGAAGTAGTAGCATACATCAAACTTTCCATTACGCTTGCATACTCCAGCTCTCTGACGCTTTTCCCTGAATTAGGCTTCAGCTTCAGATCACACCTGTATGGCGTATCGATCCCTGAAAGATCCCGATACCCATAACGAATGATCATTTTCTCAATATAATGAGACTGTGACAGCGCTAGTCCAGTGTCTGTCCGGATGATCTTGATCCCTAAGATCACATCAGCTTCTCCCAAGTCCTTCATATTGAACTTGCTTGAGATGAATTTTTTTGTCTCCATGACACAGCTAATATCTGTACCTAGGATAAGTATGTCCTCCACGTACAGACAAACGATCACACCTCTTCCATCAGCGAACTTCGTATAAACACACTTGTCCGTATCGCTGACCATGTAGCCATTTGACCTTATAAATTTGTCAAATTTCTCATGCCACATCTTGGGAGCCTGTTTAAGACCGTACACAGATTTCACCAACTTGCAGACTTTGTCTTCAAGACCCCTGATGACAAATCCCTCTGGCTGTTACATGTAAACCTCTTCGGTCAGCTCGCCATTTAGGAAAGCCGTATTCACATCCATCTGATGTATCACCATCTTATGTATTGCTGCGAGAGCAATCAACATTCTGATGGTGGTCATCCGGGCTACTGGAGCATACGTGTCAAAATAGTCAATCCCCTGCTTCTGAGAAAACCCCTTGGCTACCAACCTAGCCTTGAACTTGTCAATAGTTCCGTCTGCTTTCATCTTCTTCTTGAAGATCCATTTGCATCCGATGGGTTTCGCTCCTTCAGGAAGATCAACCAACACCCAAGTGTTATTTGAGGTAATAAAATCAATTTTATTGTCAATCGCCTCCTTCCAGAAAACCGCGTCTCTGGTCTTCATCGCCTCATCATAGGTAAGCGGATCAACTTCCACATGATAGGTGACAAAGTCACTTCCGAAGTCCTTCGGCCTCCTCACACGCTTAGCTGACGGCTCAGCTTGTTCTGGTTCAACCGTTGTTTCAACAACAATATCTTCTTGGACCACATCTTTATTGAAGACTTCAGTTTCTTGTGCACCCTCATTATTCTCTGGAACATCCGAAAGAACAATATTCTTGTGCCTTGCAAATTTGTCTTCAAAATATTCTGCGACGCGAGATTCAATGATATGATTTGACTCAATATCAAGAAATCTTCGAGCATCAATCTTCTCGGCATACCCCAAGAAGATCGTCTTAGTAGTCCTTGTCCCAAGCTTCTGAATCTTCAGATCTGAAAGCTTGACATATGCCAGACACCCCCACACTCGAATGACATTCAAGTTAGGTCTGACCTTGAACCAGAGTTCATGAAGAGTAACGTCTGAAGTTGCATGAGGCACTCTATTTCGAATAAAAGTGGCCGTCAATGCAGCTTCTCCCCAGTAGCACTTAGGAAGACCCGCAGTCAACAGCATTGAGTTAATCATTTCTGTTAATATTCTGTTCTTCCTCTCTGCTACTCCATTTGATTGAGGAGAGTACGGAGTCGTAGTCTCATTGACAATTCCACGTTCTTTGTAGAACGATGCGAATTCATGAGACCTGTACTCCCCACCTCGATCATTTCTTATCATTTTGAGTTGTTGTCCAGTCTTCCGCTCAGCTTCGGCTCTGAACTCCTTGAACTTCTCGAATGCTTCATCTTTAGCCTTCAGCAAGTAGACGAACGCATACTTTGAGAAGTCATCGATGAAGGTTATGAAATACTTCATCCCGGCCTTTGTAGAGAACTGTTTGAAGTCACAGATATCGGAGTGTACCAACTCCAGAAGATCTGTACTTCGATTAACCCGAGGAAAGGGTTTCCTTGTGATCTTTGTTTGAGCACAAACTTCACATTTCTCTACCTTACCCCCATACTTGGAGATAAGTCCTAGACTAGACATTCTGTTTATTCGTTTACAATGAACATGTCCTAGCCTATTATGCCACAACTCAAGAGTATAAGCAGAATGAGTGACTTCATTAATTATATTAATTACATTAGACTGATTTACAAGCTGAATTTTGAACATTCCTTCGGTATAAAAAGCTTTTCCAAAATATGTTCCTTTGATAGACATCACCATCTGGCCAATATTGATGTCCATCCTGAGGCCTGCTTTACAGAGTAGGCCTCCTAAGATCAGGTTCTTGGCAATAGCAGGTACGTGCTTTACGCCTTGAAGCGTCAGAGACTTCTCCGAAGTCAGCTTCAACATCACCGTCCCGATCCCGAGCACTTCAGCTTGTGCCTGGTTCGCCATCATAACCACTTCAGAAGTATGTGTATAGGTGGTGAACCACTCCTTACTAGAGCAGACATGGGAGGAGGCTCCAGTGTCTACCCACCAGTCAGAGTCAGTCCTTACCGCATCAACCTGTGCAATCATAGCCACAATGTTAGTGATCATAGATACCTTACTAGGCTCTTCTTGCTCTGATTGCTTGGTTTTTGCTTTGCACTCATTCTTAAAGTGGCCCTTCTTGCCACACTTGAAGCAAGGCATTTGAGACTTTGGCTTCTTTTTCTTGATAAAAGTTCTCTTGACTTTTAGATTATCAGAGTCCTTCTTCTTGCTGTGGAAAGCCGCCTGCTTTCCCCTTGGTTTCTTGGTCTGAACTAGATTGGCGTTAGCCAATTGCTTGGACAGTATGTCCACCTTCAGTTGAGTCTGCATCTGGTCCTCAACATAGATTTTCTGTAAGAGATCTTCAAGGCTGATCTCTAGCTTCTTCTTCTGCATGTTTGCATAAAACTTACTCCACCCAGCGGGGAGCTTTGAGACAATCCCTCCAACAACAAACTTGTCAGGGAGGGACATCGCCTCGTCTTCCAACTTCTGTCACAGCTTCAGAAATTCTTTTACCTGCGGCAACATGGACTTCTCGTCCTCAAAGAGCCATTTATGATATTTTTCAACCACAAATATCTTGCTCCTATTCTTGTCTTCTTCGTACAGTTTCTCCAGAGACTCCCATATGTCTTTGGCAATAGGTTTCTTACTGTAGGATTCTGCTAGGGAATCCTCCATAGCATTCAGGATAAGCAACCTGCAAATGCTATTCTCCCTTCTCCACTTGGCCTGAAGTTTAGTAGCCATAGTGATTACGGCAGCAAACCCAGTATCTGGAACAGTAGGTTCCTCTTCAAGCAGCACGTGATCAACGTCTCTGAGTTGAAGAGTGAGATAAACCTTTCTCTTTCAGACTTGATAATGCTCTCCATCAAACTTTTCTAACTTACAGAAGTCAGTGTTGAGGAGTGAAGCATTAAAGTTTTCCATCGTAGCAATAAAGCTTTGAGATTGTTATTGCCGGGGCACAATTTTTCGATAAAAACTGAGAATATGAAACAATTATAAAAATAATGTTCCAACATAACACTTCTAGGAAGGTTGCGCAAGTATAACGAAGATCTAAAAAGATATCGTTATGATATTACGAGAATCTAAACAGATTTCGTAATCACAACAGCGAAGACGATAACAGGCGAGAGATGGAAGATGGCCTATTGGGGTGAATGATCATCGTTGCTCAAAGCTTTATTCGCCCTACACGAACAGCTTCCAGGAACCAGCAAGTTCGTCAGAGAGCTTGGAATACTCCTGCTCTTCTGACTCCTCGGATGGACACGAACTTCCGTGCAAAAGAAATGCTGGTGCAACGCCTTTCCTCTCTCTCTCGAAGGCTGCAGATCAGAACTGTGTTAAAGAATACGTCTGAATTCTCTGTTTACTTGTGCTAAAGAACACTTCGTAAACTTTCTGGTGGCTTCTCTTTCTATTCTGTAAAGAGCCTTGAGAGAGAGGATGCCTTATATAGGCCCTGCAGCAACTGGTCGGTTGCCACAAAGTTAGGGACGTGGTAATAACTATCCCGAACATGTAGCAACCGCCCAGAACATACAAACGCACGTTCTGCTGTCAACTGCGCACACCCAGCCCTCCTTGTACTCTGCGCGACGGAGCGCACACTGAACTGCGCACACTGCGGCAATGCACGCACTGCGCACACTGCGCACGCTGCGCACGCAGCGCAACCAGCGCAACTCGAGCAACCCTCGCAACCCAGCACAACCCTGCGCAACCCAGCACAACCTGGGCGCGCACCTGGGCAGTGCAACTGGGCTTACGCAACTGGGCATGCACAACTGAACATGCTGACGTGCTAAGTGCAAAGTGCACCAACAAAACACCACATTACGCCTCATGAGCCCATGAGCCTGAGTCCGAGTCCGAGTCCGAGTCCGAGTCGCTAAGCCCCTACGGGGCTTAGCTCCCATGGAAATAAATTTCCCAAGAGCAAAAAGTATGAATGCTTCTATTGTTGATTTAGTCCTTTTCCCATTAGAAAAATAACCCCATATGGCACACCCATGTGCACCTCCACACCACATATGCAGCTCTAAAATAGGAAAGCTATTATATAGAGATACAACTCCTTTGGTCTAGCCGATGTGGGACTAAAATTCACTTAGAAAAAGACCAAACTCCAACAGAACTCTCATAGAAATTTTACTATATCTCATGACAATTATTATTGGGCCCCACACCATTAAATTAGTCCTTTTACTATATGACACATATGATAGAAATGGAGAACCATTGAAGAGTATTTTTGTATGTAAACAATTTCTATATAGAAACTCTTCCAACTAGGATAGAAATATCCTTAAAGTACAATGCCAAGTAGGATAAGAACTCAATTTTAGAAATCACCATTGGAGATGGTCTAATTAGCTTGCGACACAGCCTGGGGAGACCGTGGAATCTGGTAGCAGTTCTGCTGATGCTAATAATGTGGAGGATGTTGATTCGGTCATCCACCTTGGCACTTGTGTGCAATGTGGCCCATGCGACCACACTTGAAGCATCCCTCGTACTGGACTCGACAGTCGCTGGCCTGGTGCCCTCTCCAGCTGCACTTGGTACAAGTGAAGCTCTTGGTTCCACCCTTGTATTAAGGCTTTAGGATGAGGACATTGTTGAGTGACTCCCCCATCGACTGATACTGCGAAACCACGATGTGGGCCGAATAGCAGGCCTATGAACTTCTTTGAATCTCCGCGCTCGAGTCCTCGCATTTGGTAGATGTTGGCTAGCAAACTTCGCGAGCCTGTTGAATTCCAATGCATACTGCCGCACTGTTATGCTCCCTTGCATGAGGTGGACAAAGTCGTTCTCCTTCTGTCGACGAACTGCATCTTCAATTGCCTTTTGGAATGTGGACCAAGAAAATTTCATATACTTGTCATCCCCAAGGATGGACCTCTTCTACACGTCCCATAAGTCGTGTACATTCGCATTTGAAGTTGTGCACACGCTACCCTCTTCGACTTCTGAACGCCGAGTAGCTCAGTGAGGTCCTCCAACTCTATCAGTCAGTTGATCGTCACGAAAGGATGTTTAGTTCCTTGGAATGAGGTGTTGCACATCTTCTTGAACTCTAATATGTCGAAGACGGAACTTCCACCATATCACGTTCCGGTTCCATCGAATCGATAAGTCGCCAACAGACATGATATTGTACAAGCCTAAGTTTTGCTTGTAAGTACATGCATGACGTATTCATGTACATTTTGAAACACCTTGCTTTTATGGAGGTTTACAAAAGAATTTCAGTAGAAAATATAATAATGACATGGCACAGAATATAATAACTCTTTTCATTGACAATTCACATTTGTACATAGGTTTGAACAGTTGAGTAAAGTGTGCCATACAACATACAATATCCCCAAACAACTTTTGGATGAGAAACCTAACCCATATTTAGTTTAGGTTATAGTAATTTATTCTCAGGAATTGCAAATACCCATATAAACAAAATTTCCACGAAACATGGAATCATATTTTTAAGATTTTGTGGGATATTTGTTTGCACGTGCAAATTTTTTTGGTTCTTTTCTATGCTTTTTATAAAAAAAAAAATTTCCCTTCTTTTTCTTTTTTTTTATCCTTTTTCTTTTTCATTTTGTTGAGATTCTTTTGGGCTTTTTCAGTTTTTTTTTATCATTTTTTATTTTTTTAGTTTTTTATCTTTTTCATTTTTTAAGAATGATAATTAAGTTTTGGTTTCAATTTTTTTTTCAAATTTTTAATATTTTTTCTATTTATTGAATTTTTTTGGTTTTTTCTATCATTTTTTGTTTTGATTTTTTTTCCTTTTACATTTTTTCTCAGGAATATTCATATAGTCACCAAACATGGAAATATAATTTTCCAGAAAATTTAATTATCGAAAATTTGATTCTCGAAAATATGGAATTTTCGAATATAGTACTACTACGCGTACCAAACGCTACCTAAATGACACAATGTGGAACAATATTGATGGTATTAGTTTCATGAGTTGTAAGTCTTATGACATCTTTTATTGTAATGTGATCTAGTGCTTATAATCCAGTTATTTTTTGGTCTGAAGTCATTGTAATTTTGCTGAAAATTATCAATAAAGATATTCATTTTTATGATCATATATCTTTGTCTATTAACTTTTCTGCTTATTTTCGCTGCAATGACTTTGTTTCTGAGACGTTTTATCAAAGCATATTTGGTTCTTGTCTTGTACAAGTGTAATTTAGCCTTGTACGACATCATGTCCAGTGGCGATTTTCGGTCGTGCGGGATCCGAGCATGAAAATCAAGGTCGAGTGGGATCCGAGCATGAAAATCAAGGTCGAGTGCCTGTTTTTTATTAGAGAAAATAATCTCTTCTCTGCTAATTAAGAAGAAGAAAATACATGAGAAATATATAACTTACTTACTAGTAAAAGGCAAGGATGATCACACAATTCGTGAGCTTTTGCTAAGTGTTGATAACATGTTTTAGTCTAAAATTGACTAGAGAATTCTACAAAGGATTTCAAGAGAGAGAAAGAAAATTGAAGAGAAAAATCTCTATTTGTTATTAATGTCTAAACCTCTAAAGGTTACCATATGAAAGGTATATATAAGCCTAAAGTTTGTTTCAATTGAATATCTTAAGAAGATTTGTTGAGATCTCCATAGAATTGAGTACAATATTAAGCTAAAGTGAGTTGCAAATCTAATTGTTTACTAGACACATTAGTTATACGAAAATGCTTTGTTGTCCACGGATTTAGACCGCAGTTCTAGCCCGCGGACTACATGTCGCCATCCCACTTGTCTTCCCTGCTATCTTTCGGACTCATCTGCCTCCCCCATCCAGTTAGAAGGCAACACGTTGTTGGAACGAAGCGCGGAAACTGTTTCCCCAAACCAGAAAGTCCTGCAAGAGAACCGAGCAAAAGCACACAAACCAAAAATGCCAAACACAATCGCAGACACAAAGATTTTTGACATGGAAAACCCTAGCGGGAAAAACTACGAGACGATCGGAGTCCAACCCTGAAGAACCTCCATTAATAGAATAAATAGAATACACCCTCTACAAGCTCCTCCCGATCCAACTGTCACGCCCCACTCCTGTAGGAGCGATCGTCCTCGCTAAGGCATGATGCCGCACGGGCCTAGGTTGCGCCCGTACAAGGCCAAGTCCAGAAACGACCGATTTGAGCTAGGCCACAGAGTCACACAGAGTGTCCCCATTGCAGCAAAAAGTAAATGAACACAAGTTGTAGCGAATTCAAACTCTTTATTGATATTCAAGGAGTTTATAAGCGGCGCTAGGCCGAGTTTACAAGTCTCTCAAGCTCTCTCTCTCTAAAACATTAAAAGGCGTGCCAAATGGCTTACAACATGGAATGATTCAGAGAGAGAGAGCTTGAGAGACTTGTAAACTCGGCCTAGCGCCGCTTGTAAACTTCTTGAATATCAATAAAGAATTTGAATTTCCTACAACTTGTGTTCATTTACTTTTCGCTGCAATAGGGACACTCTGATGCGACTCTGTGGCCTAGCTCAAATCGGCCGTTTCTGGACTTGGCCTTGCACGGGTGCAAACTAGGCCCGTACGGCATCACGCCTTAGCGAGGACGATCGCTCCTACGGGAGCGGGACGTGACAGATTGGTATCAGAGCACGGCTTTACGTCCTTGGACTTCACGTCGATTTCTCAGTTTTGAAAGCTCGTCGTTGGAAAGAGAAGTGTACGCTCTATCTCATTGTGCCTTGGGATGTTCCATACAATAAGTCTAATATTTTTAAAAGCTCGTACAAGTACTCGGTTGGACGGGATCGATAGGCAAAGGCCTTTATGCCAAACCATGACGGACTTGAGTCGAAAGAAAACGAAAATGCTAAAAGTTAGCAAACGCAAGGCGTGCTTGAATAATCTTACGCTGACAATGGCGAACGAGTACACGAGACCGAAGTGTAGTTCGAACGGGATGGTTTTGCACGCCGCCTTTTGGCTATGTCGTGCGGAGTATCGTGCACCTAGACCTTTGGTGCGAGCGAGATCGACTATTGCTCGAACGAGAATAAGTGAGCGTGCGAACTCGAACATAGTCCGCACGTGATAGCTATGCACACGACCTTTTGGTTAAGCTGTGCCACGTGTCGTGCACCTCGACTTTTGGTGCAATCGACTTATGAGCGATATCAAGTACCGCTCGGTCGGGAGCGAAGCTACACATAGAGTGTATATCAATAGGAACTCTATCGAGTTCACGCTTAGACATGCAAGAAAGATTGGCTTGAATTTTGAGGATTAGTGGGAACGACTTAGTACGTCGAGGCGACGTGAGCGATTACGCTAGAGATTCGTCGAACGAATCTGAAGGATGTCTTAGCGCATGACGCAAACGTGATTGAGGACTAGATCGTATGGCTTGAACCCGAGTGGTGTATGTGATAGGTTCGGAGAAGAATAAGAATGATTGTCGACGACTAGTCGAGTGGCTCGAACCCTGAGTGGTGTATGGAAGTCATAGAAATTGTTCGAGCGAGACTAAAGGATATACGGATCGTACGAGTATGTCGACAAGCGATACGATCGCGCAAAACCTTAGAACGCGTCACGCTTAGTTTGGTCGTGACTTCGAATGTCCCGAACGAGATGTCGTTCGGACAACTTGTGAATGGACAACGCGTGTTCAAAAATGATTCGGAACGATGAATAAAAATGAATGGTCTTGATCGAGAAAACTTAGTGGATCGCACGTACGATTTCGGATCGATTCAAATGAAATGTGACTTGATTTTTGAACAACGATCTTGAAACGAGCTTGAGGAATAGCGATCGAACTTGATCTTGAATATCGAGAAAATTGTGGAATATCCAGTTCGGACAATAGCATCAGTCGTACGATTCAAAATTGGTTACAAAGGAAGATCGTCAGGTTACGCATATCGTCGATGGTATTAAGGCGTATCAAAGATCGATATGCGATAACTCCGGGGTACTCTGACTCGGCAAATGACGATCGTGCAAATGTCATTGTTCCGACGGATGCTATACTCGGGATATTGAAACATGTCGAGGAAAATATAGACGTGGCTCGAGGATTTTCTGGTTGAATAAATGACGGTCGGACTATCGAATAGAGATCTTGACTTGGATGGAAATGAAATGTTGGATTTGCTTCGTCGATAACCACAACTTGACGTTCTTGTCTTATGCGAGCGCAACTCCAGTCTCGTACATGCGTCGCGCCGAATAGGACGATCACTCCGCGTGAGCGCTGGTATGGTGATTCATACAGCGGGGGTGATTGAACTAGCATGGCGTGACAATTTGTATATTTCTATTTGTGGTTTGACGCGAAGGTGGACTCGGGAATGACTTAGAGTGCTTGATGATCGAACTTGAGGATTGAGTAGGTCCAATCTGCGTATCAAGAATGAATTAATCTGGGCTCAAACAAAAGTTACGCCCCAATGAGAATGATTATCCCACGGGTGCGTTGCATGGTGATTCATGAACCACCACGGATGATCGGACTCGCATGAGATTGGGGCGCAACATATTGTCAAAGTTAGACGACCTCGTGATCGAATACATAAATTGGTTAGAATTGGTGATCTGAATGGATTCAAATACGCGCAACGAATGCCTTGATGCGAATAGGTAATCGTGCTCGATGTTTAGAAATCTGAGTGACGCGAGCTTGGGTAGAAAATCCCGTACTACTGACTTTGGTTTGACCCTAGGATTGGGGTCAGTGTTGGCATTATTGTTGGGGAACTATGATTCCAATCCTGACATTGACTTAGCTTTGAGAAATAGCCTAGCGGTGAGGCGAGATGCCCTGTTTCAAGTGTTTATAATCAAACGATTGATCTTGAGGATTGACATGGATGGATTGAATAATGTAAGAATCGGAAATCCTGCTCACGAGATTCGACTGACATGCATATATTTCAGGGACGCCTGAGTATGTGTACGATGCGACTCGAGTGAGAATGACGAATTCTCTATCATGCGGCTTGGCTGAATGCATGTATTTTGGGGACGCCTGGAATGCGTGCACGATCCAACCAAGTGATATGTTGAGTTCAAGCATGACATGAGGAATGGAAGAGTGTCGAGAACTTGAAATCGTATTAAAAGAAAGGAACGATACTAGTACCAGCGTGGCTCGGAATCAAAGAAACATGTAGACAGAGTGTGCGTGAACGACGACGAGATTAGCCCTAAACAAGTGAATGGTATGGAATCGATATCGTGCAAGTAAAAGTTAGTATAACGAATTGAACCGTTGATAGAAAGAAATACTCGATGATAGTGCAATACTTGGTCTTGAATCGGACAAAAATTACTTAGACTTGGTCGACCCCACTAAGAAGAAATTATACTGATTTCGTGGACAAGAACGCTTGAGAAAAGAATCGGGTCATCCCGATGACCAAGATAAACGAAAGTGAGTTTGCCTCAGCCTACGACCCTCGTATTTGACGAACTATAACGTGCCTCGTGCAACCATTTCTGTCCCATGACACGTCGAAATAGCAACCAAGTTGAAGAAACATCAACTCTAAAATGAATGAAAAGTTATTCAATAAAAATCGACCAAAACGTATACAGACACGGGACTTGGAAAGGTATCGAGTATAGTTCGGTGCCATCGAGCGGTAAAGCCATTCGATAGGATTGTCTAAGAAACACGACGACACGAGTTTAGGAATGGTAGGATGACCTACACTCAGGAAGTCTCGAGGACAAGACTTATTTTGAGTGGTATATTATGTAATGACCCGCTCCGCCCTAGCGGAACGCCGATTCAAATAGCAAGTGCAACGACTCAAACGAGCCGTCGATCCGAAGAGTTGGTATCGACCTGATGAAGAATCGATGCAAGGCTTACATTGGCCCATCAAGACGAATCCAGACTTAGACTTTCAAAGGCACGCTCGGAGTATCGCTCGGCCGATGCGAACATCGCTAAGGTGGGTGACTCCGATGAACCCGTCTTTGCTTAGCCTAGACACATGACAATACGGACACTATTGCTAGAATCGCTAGGCATCAACATCGTACATGCTAATAAATGAATGACTCAACGCACCTAGCTAAGGGAATAATCCCATCTTGCATGCTTGTATAGAATATGGAAAGGAACATGGAAAATGTGAGAACTCTCGTACCGCGCTCCACGCTCGTGCTAAGGCACAAGCTTACGTTCAAGTCCCTTACGCGTTCAACAATAAAACAATAAATGGATTACAACAATGAAACAGAAGACTATCGACATAGTCGCTCCGAGTAGAGTATAGCAACATTGAAAGACTTCGGGACCGATGGGTCGCCAAGGCGACTCCCGTACGGGGAGTTGCATAATATATGAATAAATGAATGAATGAACGAACAAGTGAAAGAAAAAAATGAAAGAGTGAATAAAAGATAAGACATGAAAGACATTAGCGACAGATATGACGGGCACGTACAACGGGGCTCGCTACCTGCGCTGTACGGACGTCAACCTGGTCGATAACGTATTATGGCTCAAGACAGCCGTTATGTTAAATGACAAGTAAAATACGAAATGGTCGTGGACAAACGGCACGGCGATGGGGGGAATACCGTGGCCGGCCTAGGCGAAATCAGACATGGGGCTTACGGGCTGCTTTGAGTGGGGGCTAGGCCACTCAAAGAGACGTAATGCCAGGCATATCAAGAGACTATTAAGGTGTACCATCCATCACGCTTCGATAGGTGAGAATGCCCAAGTGATATATCTAAAATAGCTTGTAAAGCCAGCGACCCATGCATGTAGATTAAGTGGACTATGCTGGTGGAAATCCACGTGCAAGTTCTTGTATTGAAATAAGTACTCTATGTTAACTAAATGAAGTGCCTCCTGAATATGCTTGAATGTAACACTCCTGAACATGCTCGAAATGTAACATCCTGAACATGCTTGAAATGTAATCTCCTAAACATGCCTGAAATGTAACACTCTGAACATGTCCAAAATGTAATACTCCTGAACATGCTTGAAACGTAACACTCTGAACCTGCCTACGACGTGTTAGATAACGTGCCCACGACGTGCTAGAACCTGAGGCAGGGACACGCCCTTAACATTGAATGTTTACATGAATCACGTTAAGTTATTACATGTGAATTGTTGACTAACTTGGTTTACTCTGGACAGGGAAGGCCGGACGGTAAGTATGGGTAAGTCGTGCATACATTTCCATGTGACACTTGAATTCGGCAACACGAGATAGGTTATGGAATATGTCATGAAACTGATCCTAAGGCAAGATTAGAAAGACAATAAATGATAGACGGTGCACAAAAGTAAATGAAACGTGTTTGGTAATGATAGCATTGTGGGCGAGCTAGCCTCCCTACCACTGCATAACAATGTACTGATAACCCCACAATCTGCTTGCAGGATGCATAAGATGTCAGCGGGTACGGAGCTTCCCTCGAACGTGCTAAGATGCGGAGCTATCTCTGGAGCCTTGGAGCGTTGCAAGAAGCTGAAGCACCCTATACAGAATGATTCATGGCAATGTATAGGGTGCTTCAGCTTCTTGCAACGCTCCAATGTATAGGGTGCTTCAGCTTCTTGCAACGCTCCTCGGAACATTGCCATGAATTATTCTGTATAGGGTGCTTCAGCTTCTTGTAACGCTCCAAGGCTCCAGAGATAGATCCATGTCTTAGCACGTTCGAGGGAAGCTCCGTACCCGCTGACATCTCCCGCATCCTACAAGCAGACTCTGGAGTTATCAGTACATTGTTATGCACTGGTGGGGAGGCTAGCTCGCCCATAATACTATCATTACCAAATACGTTTCATTTACGTTTGTGCACCGTCTATCATTTATTGTTTTTCTAATCTTGCCTTAGGATCAGTTTCATGACATATTCTATAACCTATCTCGTGTTGCCGAATTCAAGTGTCGCATGGAAATGTATGCACGACTTACCCATACTTACCGTCCGGCCTTTCCTGTCCAGAGTAAACCAAGTTAGTCAACAATTCACATGTAATAACTTAACGTGATTCATGTAAACATTCAATGTTAAGGGCGTGTCCCTGCCTCAGGTTCTAGCACATCGTGGACACGTTATCTAACACGTCGTAGGCATGTTCAGAGTGTTACGTTTCAAGCATGTTCAGGAGTGTTACATTTCGGGCATGTTCAGAGTGTTATATTTTAGGCATGTTCAGGAGATTACATTTCAAGCATGTTCATGATGTTACATTTCGAGCATGTTCAGGAGTGTTACATTCAAGCATATTCAGGAGGCACTTCATTTAGTTAACATAGAGTACTTGTTTCAATGCAAGAACTTGCACGTGGATTTCCACCAGCATAGTCCACTTAATCTACATGCATGGGTCGCTGGCTTTACAAGCTATTTTGGACATATCACTTGGGCATTCTCACCTATCGAAGCGTGATGGCTGGTACACCTTGATAGTCTCTTGAAATGCCTGGCATTATGTCTCTTTGAGTGGCCTAGCCCCCACTCAAAGAAGCCCGTAAGCCCCATGTCTGATTCCGCCTAGGCCGGCTACGGTATTCCTCCCATCGCCCGTGCCGTTTGTCCACGACCATTTCGTATTTTACTTGTCATTTAACATAACGGCTGTCTTAAGCCATAATGCGTTATCGACCAGGTTGACGTCCGTGCAGCGCGGGTAGCGAGCCCCGTTGTACGTGCCCGTCATACCTGTCGCTAACATTTTTCATGTCTTATCTTTTATTCACTCTTTCATTTCTTTCTTTCACTTGTTCGTTCATTCAGTCATTTATTCATACATTATGCAACTCCCCATGCGGGAGTCGCCTTGGCGACCCATCAGTCCCGAAGTCTTTCAATGTTGCTATACTCTACTCGGAGCACTATGTCGATAGTCTTCCGTTTCATTGTTGTAACCCATTCACTGTTTCATTGTTGAACGCGTAAGGGACTTGAACGTAAGCTTGTGCCTTAGCACGAGCATGGAGCGCGGTACGAGAGTTCTCACATTTTTCATGTTTCTTTCTATATTCTATACAAGCATGCAAGATGGGATTATTCCCTTAGCTAGGTGCGTTGAGCCATTCATTTATTAGCATGTGCGGTGTTGACGCCTAGCGATTCTAGCAATAGTGTCCGTATTGTCATGTGTCTAGGCTAAGCAAAGACGGGTTCATCGGAGCCACCCACCTTAGCGATGTTTGTATCGACCGAGAGATACTCCGAGCGGGCCTTTGAAAGTCTAAGTCTGGATTCGTCTTGATGGGCCAATGTAAGCCTTGCATCGATTCTTCATCAGGTCGATGCCAACTCTTCGGGTCAACGGCTCGTTTGAGTCGTTGCACTTGTCGTTTGAATCGGCGTTTCGCTAGGGCGGAGCGGGTCATTACACCAACACGGATCACCACAACTCACTTGAAAGAAGAAATTTTTTGATTGCGGACTCCGAAGAACAAGAGATGCCGAAAAATTATTCGAAGCAATCTCTCATTCACAATAGTCCTTAATCCTCTCTCTCTCTCTCTCTCAAAGATTGTAAAGCACTCTTTGTTTTGAGATGATTTTACAACTAGCATGCATCACCCATTTATAAGCCCTTGGTAACCCATACATGGAAGGCCAATATATATGGAAACTTCCAATATAAATCAATCATATATTTAATGGAAATCCAATCATAACTAGCTTACCATAATTAGAAACCCAATAATATGGAAAGCTACTATATGAAGGGTCCAATCATAAATATATAATCAAAGTAAATATGGAAATCCAATCATATATTTCCTTACCATATATGTACCAAAATAAAATCCATGCACTCTCCAAGCTTCTTCGACACACGGATGACGCTCTTCGCTCTCCGGGGTATTTCCTACATAGGTGGGAACCCCACCCACTCCAACAAATCTCCCCCTTCATAACTATGTGGAGGAGGTCGTCATTCCGACGAACTGCCTACAGTACTCAAACTTTTCCCTCGGAAGAACCTTCGTGATCATGTCCGCTCCATTGTCATCAGTATGAACCTTCTCAAGCGCCGCATCCTTCTTCTCAACCACATCCCGTATCCAATGATATCGAGTCTCGATGTGCTTGGACCGACTATGAAATGTCTGGTTCTTCACAAGGTGAATAGCACTCTGACTGTTGTAAAGCAAAGTATACTGCTCTTGCTTCAGTCCTTTTTCCTGCAGCAGCTTCTTCACCCACAACAACTCCTTACAAGCCTCTGTCGCCGCAATATACTCTGCCTCTGTCGTCGACAAGGCAACACAGTTCTGCAACCGCGACTGCCACGATACCGCTCCTCCAGCAAACATCATCACATAGCCTGAAGTCGATCACCTCGTGTCTACATCTCCAGCCATATCAGCGTCAGTATACCCAACCAGCTTCGGCTCGTCACCACCAAAAGAAAGTCTCAAATTGGTAATGCCCTGAAGGTATCGTAGAATCCACTTAACCGTACTCTAATGTACCCTTCTAGGATTTGAAAGGTACGTACTAACTGTGCCAACTGCGTAAGCGATGTCTGGCCTCGTACACACCATAGCATACATAAGACTTCCCACAGCTGAAGCATATGGAACCTGCTCCATATCTTCCTTTTCGTCCTCGGTAGATGGACACTGCTCCTTAGTGAACTTAAAGTGAGCCGCAAGGGGGCAACTCACTTTCTTCGACTCGTCCATACCGAAACGCTGAAGTACCCGGTGAATGTACTTCTTTTGGGACAAATGTAACAGCTTGGACTCTCTCTCTCTCGGCTGATCTTCATCCCAAGAATAGTCTTTGCTGCGCCCAAATCCTTTATAGAGAAGGCTGCGCCCAGTTGGCGCTTCAACTCCATTATCCTAGTGGCATTCTGACCCACTAACAGTATATCATCTACATAGAGCAATAAAATGATGAAATCATCTTCGACAAAGTACCTCACAAATACGTAATGGTCCGACGTCGTTCGTGCATAGCCATGCTATCCATAAACGACTCAAACTTCCTGTACCACTGCCTCGGAGCCTGCTTCAGACCATACAAGCTCTTCCTCAACCGGCAGACCAAATGTGACTTGTCCTTCTCACAAAATCCCTCTGGCTGCTCCATGTATAACTCCTCTTCAAGATCACCGTAGAGGAATGCCATCTTCACGTCCATCTGCTCGACCTTCAAGTCGAAACTGGCTGCCAATGCTAGCACCACCCGAATAGACGTCTGTTTGACGACTAACGAAAAGATCTCATCATAATCTACGCCTTTCTGCTGACCGTAGCCTTTAACTACCAGCCTCATTTTGTATCGAGGGCGAGTAGCATCATCCGTCTGCTTTACTCTAAACACCTATCGATTCTTTAAAGCCTTCTTGCCCTTTGGCAACCGCACCAGATCATAAGTGGAATTGGCATGTAAGAAAATCATCTCCTCCTGCATAGCCTCCATCCACTCATGCTTGTGTTCGTCTTCAATATCCTCTGCAAAACTTTTAGGCTCTTCCCCGTCAGTCAATAGCACATACTCACCCGGTGAGTATCTCGTAGATGGTCGACACTCTCTGTCGCTCCTTTTCTCAGTGGAGCCACTGGTGCTGGCTATATACCAACAGCCTCCTCCTCTTCAGGAACTGCCTCCCCGGCATGCTCATCCTCCTGAGGGACACCCTGACCACCATCAACAGGTTGATGATCAAGGTTGGAAGCAACTCCATGTACTGGCTTCCCCATAATTGGATCCTCTGCGATGTCCTCTGAAAACTGCTCGAAATGAAATGACTCTAACTCAGGCAATTCCTCAGCCTCAGAAGGCGTCTCGGAATCCTGATTGTTGGTCATGGTCTGATCCTCGACGAATACCACGTTCCTGCTTTTGTAGAGATTTCTTCCCACCGGGTCATAGAGTCTATAGCCAAACTCATCCCAACCGTAGCCGACAAAGATGCATCGCCTCGTCTTCGGCTCAAGTTTGGTCCTCTCGTCCTTCGGTACAAGCACGAAGACCTTAAAACCAAACACTCGCATGTGATTGTATGACGGCTCTTTGCCGTACCACATCACCCTGCAAAGGAGCACTAGGAGATAAATTAATAACATAAGCAGCTGTGAGACGAGCCTCACCCCAATAACTGCCCGACAAGTTTGCTTATGACAGCAAACACCGCACCCTCTCCATCAGTGTCCGGTTCATGCGCTCCGCTACACCATTGAGCTGAGGTGTCTTGGGTGGAGTCTTTTGGTGTCGTATCTCCTGCTCTCTGCAATAAGCATCAAAGGGACCAATGTATTCGCCGCCGTTGTCGGACCGAACACACAATAACTTCTTGCCCGTCTCTCTTTCAACAGGGGCCTGAAACTCATAGACCCAAACCTTCCTGGAACAGTCATCAATAAAAGTTACAAAGTAAGAAGCACCACCAATAGATTTTACCTTCATAGGATCGCAGACATCCGAGTGAATCAACTCGAACAACGCCGGCTTCCTTGAACTTGGATGACTTTGGAAAGATACCCTATTTTGCTTCCCAGCTAAGCAGTGTGTGCACTTCTCCAACTTTGTAGACTTGAGCCCTGGAATCACCTTTCTATTCACCAAGTAGCTTATTCCCTTCTCGCTGATATGGCCGAGCCGCCTGTGCCACAACTCGGTAGACGCATCACTGACTGTGTTCACCTCCTGTGCCCCCTGCGCTCCCCTCTATATAGTAGAGACTGGACTTCTTGCTTCCTCTGGCAATCACCATCGAACCTCTGGAAAGCTTCCACTGACTATTTTCGAAAAGACTGAAGAATCTCTCATCATCCAATCTTCCAACCGACACCAGGTTGAAACGGATATCAGGGACATGACGAACATCTTTGAGAACAAGAACTGCACCCGTCTTTGTCCTCAAATGCACATCTCCAACGGCAACCGCCTTTGACACATCTCCATTGCCCATCTTCAACACTCCACAGTCGTTTGTCGTATAAGTGGCAAATAGTGCCCTGTTGTGAGATACATGCGCTGAAGCCCCTGAGTCCACCAGCAAAGAATTGTCATCGCAGGCGAGGTTTGTGATAACCTCATCACCTACGACGATCACATCGCCTCCATGTATCGAAGCCGCCGCTGTAGTGTTCTCATCCCCTTGTCGTCCTTCTTCTCTCTCTTCCAAGCGAAACAGTTTCGCTTGATGTAGCCCTTCTTGCCATAATGGTAACACTCCGAGTCCTTGTACCGACCCTTGGACTTCCCCCTGCTCTTGTCTCTGCCACCACCTGGACCCCTGCTTTTGCCCCTTCTGCGGCTCTCCGAAACTAGTACCTCTGAGTGATGGGATGTGGATAAAGTGCCCTGAGAACGTCTCCGCATCTCTTCATTCAGTACCCCGCTCTTGGCAAACTCCAGACTGACCACGCCTTCCGGAGCAGAAGCGATCATAGATACTCGTACGGTCTCCCACGAGTCCGGCAATGTACATAGCAACCAAAGTCCTTGAACCTCGTCGTCGAACTTGACTCCCATCGAGGATAGCTGGTCCACCATGTCCTGGAACTCACTCAAGTGATCCGTAATGGATGTACCATCTTTGTACCGCAGACCCATCATCGTCCGGATCAGGAACAATTTGTTTACCCCGGTCTTTTTCGCGTACAAAGATTCCAGCTTCTCCCACAACGTCTTCGCATGCTCAATATTGGCAACGTGGTTGTACACGTTCTCGTCAACGAACTGCCGCATGTACCCACACACCTGTTATATGCTCGAAGTTCCAGTCCTCATCGGATTTGTCACTGGACTTCTCGGATGCAAATACTGGAAGATGCAGCTTCTTGACGAACAGCAAATCCTTCATCTTGCTCCGCCAATAATGGTAGTTGGTACCATTCAGGTTCACCATGCGCACCGGCTTCGCGTCCATCTCTACTTCCTGGTTTGACTGTCAACTCCTGACACTTCTTTGAACTCAAAGCTCTGATACCACTCTGTTGGGAACGAAGCGCGGAAACCATTCCCCCAAACCAGAAAGTCCTGCGAGAGAATCGAAGAAAAGCACACAAACCAAAAACGACAAACACAATCGCAGACACAAAGATTTTTGACGTGGAAAACCCTTGCGGGAAAAACCACGGGACGATCGGAGTCCAACCCTGAAGAACCACCACTAATGGAATAAAGAGAATACACCCTCTACAAGCTCCTCCCGATCCAATACGGATCACCACAACTCACTTGAAAGAAGAAAATTTTTGATTGCGGACTTCGAAGAACAAGAAATGCCGAAAAATTATTCGAAGCAATCTCTCCTTCACAATAGTCCTTAATCCTCTCTCTCTCAAAGATTGTAAAGCACTCTTTGTTTTGAGATAATTTTACAACTAGCATGCATCAACCTTTTATAAGCCCTTGGTAACCCATACATGGAAGTCCAATATAAATCAATCATATATGCAAACTTCCAATATAAATCAATCATATATTTAATGGAAATCCAATCATAATTAGCTTACCATAATTGGAAACCCAATAACATGGAAAGCTACTATATGAAGGGTCCAATCATAAATATATAATCAAAGTAAATATAGAAATTCAATCATATATTTCTTTACCATATATGTACCAAAATAAAATCCATGCACTCTCCAAGCTTCTCCGACACACGGATGGCGCTCGTCGCTCTCCGGAATATTTTTCACATAGGTGAGAATCCCACCCACTCCAACACACGTGGCCTGTAGGTCATAACTGTGGTCCAAGTCCACAGATAACATAGCAGCTTCCTTAGTTATAACATCTCCTATTTATTAAACCCATACTGTTGTCTTCAGAAAGAAAAAAAAAAAAGAGCAAGCGAATCGAAAGGAGATTCGTTATCCGTGAGGTATTGAGATTACATGGGTGAATAGTTTGTACTATGATGAGAAGAAGGAAGTACTGAGAGTTAGAAGGGAGGCAGAAAGTCAGCTGTGTGCCGTAGTAATTAAATTCGGTCACATCCAAATAAAGAGGAGCCTTCTATACCACGACTAGTCACAATCGAACGTCAAAATAAGAGGTGCTGCTGTTCATACTCTGATTAGGTGCGTCGCTGACTACAAGGCTGTTGGCAATACCACCCTCCTATGATGTTTGGCTTCATCTGCCATGGAGAGGAATGTAAATGTATGCAGCAATGCTCATTATTTTGGATCGATAGATTACACTGGCTTAGCCTAGCTACATGAAAGAAAAAAATACGTAGGTCTACCTACTTCCTTCTTTTGGGTTTAAATTCTTCTCAATATCCCTTTTTAGACCAATAACCTATACGTGCTTGCATGCTTGTTAGAGCATCATTAGTAGGTGAGACTCTCAAATGCAATTTAGGGTCCAAAAATTCCAAAAAAGTTAAATGTAGAATATGTTGGATTTATATGAAAATAGTTGGAAATGATAAAATGAGCTCCGGCCTAAAAAAATGTGTAGTAAAAAATTGATGTGGAAAAAAAAAATAAAGTCTTGAATCTAGAAATTTGGGCTCCAAATTGGGACTTACTATTCTACAAAATGAGTTCCTACAATACCTTAGCACATATGGGTAGGATGAAAACGAAATTGTAGAAATTAGAACTAGAGATGTAACTTACTATTCTACAAAATGAGATTCTACATTCTAAATCTTGAATCTAGAAAATGGGGAGCCTTACTAGTGATACTCTTACAAGTAGTATGACTAATTGATTCGTTATCATGGAGGTACTATACCGCAAAGGGGGTGGATATAAATAATTGTTGAGAGGTTTGTGTGAGTTCAAACTAATTGACATATCTTTAAATAATTTATAACAGTTGTTAAAAAAAACTTTATACTATTAAATTATTGATATATGTGGTGAGTTGTTTTAAGGGAGTGCTACGTGACCGAGGAACATGAAAAAATTGAGTTTTTGGTGGTACATATAGCATTGCTCATATCATAATTATCATTCAATTCTGTCTAGTCTGGACATTTGTCTTAAATTACTCCCTATAAAGTGGATCAACACTAAAATATTATGTCCCTCCTTGTTATCATTCAGATGCATACATGTTTGTTATTTTCGATAGGTTACATTTTTGGTTGAAAATCTTTTTTAATTCGAGCAACCTTTTTTTTGTGTTCCAAAAGTATTCAAAAGAAGACCAACTACGACTTCTAGTTAATTATGACAAAGTCATCGATCCCACTGTTGGAAAAGAAGCACGAAAACCTTTCTCAAAACTAGAGAGTACCTGCAAGAGAACCGAGCAATACAACTCACGAACCAAACACCAAAACACAATCCACGTAGACACAGAGAATTTTTGACGTGAAAAATCCTTGCAGTAAAAAAACTACGGGACGATCGGAATCCAACCCTTGAGAAGCCTTCACAATGAAATAAAGGTGTACACCCTCTACAAACTTCTTCAGATCCAACACGGATCCCCACAACACTTGAAAGCAAGAAATGTTGATTACAAGGCTACGAAGAACAAATACGACGAGTAGAGATTACCTGAACACGATCCTTCTTCGAAAGAGACCTTCAATCCTCCTTATTCTCTCCCAAAGTTGTAGTGGCACTCTTGCCTCCTTCTTCTTTCTTTTTCTCTCCGTTGTGTGTGATTAGGGTTAGAAAAAATTATATGTAAACCCCTAACCCCGTAGCGAAATATGGACCGTAGGATACGATCCAATGGTGTAAAAAATACCCTGAAATTAGCTTCAGTCCGGCGACACAGAGTTTGGGTGGAACTCTGTGTGGGCAAGCCAGAATAATTTTGGATGCAAGGGGACAGAACTCGGCAGTGTAACACCCCAGAACCAGTATACTGGAGAGCGGGGGCATACATAGCCAACTACGTATAATAAAATAGAATCCACCTCACTATACGGTCACGACTGTCTAGATATATGAGGGTTTAACTATAATCCATCAGTCCCCTATGGTCAATAACTAGCCTAAATGTCTCAATCTCAAGCAAGCAAGTAAAGTTACAATATATAAGATCACCAAATATACAATAGTAAGGCGTCCCAAATATTACATATTCAGTTGATCATGAAGTTAGTCGTTATAAAATATGAGGGCTAGCAAGAGTTTAGTCATACATGATCAACCCTAGGATCTGTCAATCATGTTACAGTCCGTAGACAGACAATAATAAGATATGCAATACGAGCTAACAGGTGCTCGCTGGCTAAACGTCTCAAAATGAGAATTTTACAATAGAGTGGAAGAGCCAAAAAAATAAACCCACTCGTTGTCCTGGTTACGCCTGGTGGTCACCATCGGGCTGAAAAGTCGGTAGATCCTCTGGAGCTGCTCCGAAATCTGGCCATACAAAACCAGCTGGGTCAGATCCCAGAAAGAGCAAGTGCCACAAAGGAGGCTTCACTTAAGAACTAAAACCAACATATCAGAAATGAATATTAAAAATAGTTACAAAAGAGCTTTGATAATAAAATCATAATAGAGTACGAGTGAAACCATTCAAGTAGCCAGGTCACAATCCTTAAACCAAACAAGGACCGGAATTGTAACCCTTCATCTGAATAGAACTCCATATCCAAATCTTGTTGGTAAGGTAAAATATAACAATCATGATGTGGGATGCAATAAGACAATAAATGAAGAGAGAACTCAGAACTGTTTCGGAAGTCAGGTTACAACCCTTAAATCAAATAAGGACCGGGGTTGTAACCCTTCACCTGAACAGAACTTAGCCTCTGATCTTTATTGTTAAAAGTGACAATCATGCGATCAAGCCTGCAATAATCAAGCACTGAAACTACACCATACAATCGCTCCCGGCCAATCAACGACTACGGCTTTCTATATTAGCTAACTAGGGTTATCACAAGCCTTAGTTACGAGCAATATGCATTGAGATGTTCCTCCAGCCACAAGCCCTGCAGCTAATCCAGGTTATCCAGGCGACTTGAGTTCATTAAGCAGTTGCTCGTTCTTTTCCATATATCAGTGAATCTAGACTTGTGCCCTACTCTTCGGCAGGCTGCAAGTCCAACAATGGTGGCCGGGATAACGGGATCGTCTGTAACTGGAAAAATCTCTCATGACTACTGAATTATTCTAGTTATTAGCCTTAGCCATTTACAGTAGGTACCCCTGACCGTGGTACTCAGGGATCCCTATCCTAGACATGATACAACAGTACCAGTTCAATTCTACAAACACAATCATCTACGGTGTCCAGGACATTCAATCTTGTCATGACATGCTAGCCGTCGTAACAGCCTTCGAGATATATATCATGTCATGTTCACTGTCAGGAGTGCGCCACGTCGGGCCACCATCATGTCATGTCATTTGTCAAAAGTGCACCACAACGGGTCACCATTGTGTCAGGAAACATAAAAATTTATATGGCACAAGCATACATGTAGTAATTAAATATTAGCAGGGACAGGAGCTGTGGAGGACCCATGCGGCTCAGGAAAAATTGGTCGTATGAAATTGCCATGCAACAATACACATGCGGCCAAGCAAGTAGCCATGCAAAATAATTACATATGCGGCAATTCAAATATTGCACGCAAGGGCCAAAGCAAATATTGCATGCAAGGGCCAAAGCAAATGGCCATGCAACAGTGCATATGCGGCCAAAGTAATTCACTTGGCTATATGCGGCTCAGGCAAGTTGCATGCAAGCAACTTAATTAAAGGGCCATGCGGCCACAGTCAAATGGCCATGCGGCCATAAATGATCCAATGACCTATGCGGCCAATTAATATTATTAAGGCCATGCGGCCATGCAAATGGCTAAGGCCATGCGGCCATGCAAATGGCTAAGGCCATGCGGCCAGCTAAACAATTAAGGCCATATGCGACCAGCTAAACAATTAAGGCCATGCGGCCAGCTAAACAATTAAGGCCATGCGGCCAGCGAATTGGTTTGGCTATATGCGGCCAGCAAGTTCACTTGCTTATGCGGCCATGAAATAGTATTAATGGCCATATGCGGCCAAGCAGTAGTTAAGGCCACAACTTAATGTGCATGCGGCCACAAAGTACTGCATGTGGCTATAAATTAATAGCCATGCAAATGCATGCGACTATAAATTAACTAAAGGCCATGCGGCCACATTTGATTGGCCACAAGGTAAATGCTAAATGCATGCAAGCAATTGCATGCAATTAATTGAAAGGCCATGCGGCTCAGAGATAAGAAATACTCATGCGGCCAAAAGTGCAATTAATGGCTTCCACAGAGAACATATTCCTGGAAAATACCATGGCCTCCATGCCCCCACCAAATAACAATATGAACCCAAATTCAAACTCCCATAGGCCAATTTGGATAAAATAGAATTCTCTACAGCATGAAACCATCAAATAGCAGAAATATGCAGGTTTGATAGATCAAAACTCATGAAAACCGAAAATACCACAACGCTAGATTTACAAGAAATTAACCACGAAAATAAAAAATACTAAGTACTAAAGTGGGTTAAAAATACATGAGGAAGACAATGGAACAATGAGAATAGAATTCCTCCATGAAGCAAGGTGCACTTGCCAAAACCTTTCACTCTCAGGTTGGTGGAGAAGTAATGGTAGGAAAGAAGAAGAGTTAATGAGGAGAGAGAAATGTTTGGTGGGATATAAATGATGATGGGGGTGGTAGGTAGGGGTTTTCTTTTGGTTCATGATGAACCCAAGGCAAACCGAACCAAGCCAACCCAACCAAGATAAACCAATCAATGAAGTGCCAAAATAAATCAAACAGGAAGACATGCAATACGTGTCTAAATACGTACACGTATACCAAAATACGTTATACGAACAATGGTCATTACAACTCTACCCACCTTAAGAGAATTTCGTCCTCAAAATTTAATCAAGAGGCTAGAGGTGCAAGGACAAGCTATACTAATCAAAGGCAAGCTATACTAGTCAAGCAATCAAGCAATTATTCATGCAAGCGCGAGGAATCGAAGACATGAGGCATAAAAAAGATATTATACCTCACGAGTCAAACAGGTCGGGATATCGCGATCGAATATAATCCTCATGCTCCCACGTTGACTCACCCAAGGAGTGATGACCTCAAACAACATGGACTAATTTGATAGTCTTGTTCTTGAGTATCTTCTCTCTTTGATCCAATATGGATACGGGCCTCTCCTAATACGAAAGGTTGGTACCAAAAACCAATTCCGAATGATCCAGGATATGACTCGGGTCTGGGATATACCATCGTAGTTGGGATAAATGGAACATGTCATTTACCTCACTCAGAGACGACGGAAGAGCGAGACGATAGGACACATCTCCTACTCGCTCCAGAATATCGAATGGCCCTATATACCTAGGACTAAGCTTTCCCCGTACGCCGAAATGAATGACACCATGGTTAGACGAGATCCTCAGGAATACATGGTCGCCAACAGAAAATTTAAGGGGACGCCGATGAGAATCGGTCCAATGGCGCTGACGGTCTTGTGCAACGCAAAGATGATCTTGGACTCTCCTGACCACCTCAACTGTCTGAGTGATCATCTCTGGACCAAGCATCTGCCTCTCTCCAATATTGTCCTATGCTAGTGGGGACTGCACTTCCTCCTTTACAGTGCCTCGAACGGTGCCATCTGGATACTAGCTTGAAAATTGTTGTTGTACGAGAACTCTACCAGGTGTAGGTGATCTTTCCACGAACCACCAAAGTCGAGTGTACAAGATCTCAACATATCCTCAAGAGCCTGGATCGTGTATTTCGACTGACCATCTGTCTGCGGGTGATAAGCTGAGCTGAACTGGAGACGAGTTTCCAAACTCTCTTGTAGACTACGCCAAAAGTGCAACGTGAATCTCGAATCTCTGTCTGAGGTGATACTGACCGGTACTTTGTGAAGTTTGACTATCTGCCTGAGGTACATCTGCTAGCAGAGCCGTCGACTGACCAACTCTGAATGGAAGAAAGTGAGCCACCTTTGTGAGCCTGTCAACTATAACCCAAATAGCATCTCTACTGGTCAGGGATCGAGGTAATCCAGTCACGAAAACTATGGTTATATGCTCCCACTTCCATTATGGAATAGACAAAGGCTGAAAAAGTCCAGTTGGCCTCTGATGTTCAGCCTTGACTTTTTGACAGACCAAACACCGAGAGACAAACCGAGCTATCTTTCTCTTCATGCCATTCCACCAAAAGTGCTGACGGATATCACGGTACATCTTCGTGCCACCAGGATGAATCAAATACTGAGAACTGTGAGCTTCCACCATGATCTCCTGTCTGATATCTCCACTGGGTACACAAAGACGCTTACCATGTCGAAGTGTACCGTCTTCATGAATGTATAATTCTGGTCGTCGTCTTGCTTCACATTCTGCTCTAAGCCGCTGAAGCTTAGAATCGGAGGACTGAGCTATCATGATCCTCTCAACTATACTGGACTGTACTTGCATGCTGGCCATCAATGCCACACTGGTAGGAAGGACAACCTCTATACCCATCTTCTGAAGATCTGCTAATAACTCTGGTTGCGCTATCAGAAAATAAACTCCGGTTCTCATGTTCAAAGCATCTGCAACAACGTTGGCCTTTCCAGGATGTTACTGCAGGTTGACATCATAATCCACAAGCAGCTCTAGCCATCTTCTCTGACGCATGTTAAGATCCTTCTGAGTGAACACATACTTCAGGCTCTTGTGGTCGGTAAAAATCTTCACCATATCTCCATACAAGTAGTATCTCCAAAGCTTGAGTGCAAACACTGCTGTTACCAGTTCCAAGTCGTAGGTCGGATAATTTCTCTCATGATCACAAAGTTGTCGTGACGCATAAGCAATTACCTTCCCATGCTGCATCAAAACACATCCTAAACCTCTGCCTGAAGCATCACAGTATACTGAAAATCCTTCGGTCCCATCTGGAAGTATGAGAATGGGTGCCGTCATCAAGCCTCGCTTTCGCTTCTCAAAAGAATCCTGACATTCTGCTGTCCAAGCAAACTGTACCTCATTGCAGGTCAACTGTGTTAATGGTGCTGAAATCCGAGCAAAGTCCGAAACAAATCTCCGGTAGTAGCCGGCCAATCCAAAAAACTGCAAACTTCTGCAACTGTGCTGGGCACTGGCCATGTTTTGATAGCCATAATTTTCTGGGGATCCACTTCTACTCCCCCTTTGGTGATGATATGACCCAAGAATGAATACGGTCGAGCCAGAACTCGTATTTATTGAACTTGGCATACAACTGGTGCTCTCGAAGAATCTGGAGGACAACTCTGAGATGCTGCTCATGCTCCGCTTCACTCTTACTGTAGACTAGGATATCGTCTATGAATACAATTACGAACGGATCCAAATAAGGCATGAAGATACGATTCATAAGGTCCATGAATATAGCCGACGCATTGGTTACTCCAAAGGGCATAACAAGGAACTCCCAATGCCCATATCTAGATCTGAAAGCTGTCTTCGGGATTTCCTGCTCTCTGACTCTGATCTTGTGGTATCCTGACCGCAAATCAATTTTCGAGAATACTGCCGCTCCTTCGAGTTGATTAAACAAGTCATCTATCCTTGGGAGAGGATATCTGTTCTTGATTGATACTGAGTTCAAGGTACGATAGTCAACACATAATCTGGACGTACCATCCTTCTTTTTTACAAGAAGCATCGGGACTCTCCAAGGCGATCCACTAGCACTGAATCCCTTGGTTCTGAGTTCTTCAATCATCTTGTACAATATCTCCAATTCTGACGGCGCCATCCTGTAGACTCTCTCTGACACTGGTGCTGTCCCGGGAATAAAGTCGATAGTAAACTTGATCTCTCGCTCTGGTGGCATTCCTGGAAGCTCTTCTGAGAAAACATCTAGAAATTCCTCGACTATCCGGGGTAGCTGCACTGCTGCTAAGGCCATCCGCAATACTGAAGGAGAAGGTTCAACTTTACCTCGAGAAAAGAAAAACTTCGTCTCGCCTGGAATGCTAAAAATAACTCTGCCAATATGGCAGTCTATCCTAGCATACTGGTCCCTCAACCAATCCATTCCTAAGACCACATCATAATCGGCCATCGGGAATTCTATCAGCCTAGCGAAAAACTCTCTACCGCTAACCACGATCCGACACGAGGAAAACACTCTATCTACTCCCACATGACCATTACCAATAAGTATATTGAACCTTACTGATAATGACTCGAGCTCTAGTCCTGTCCATGTCATGAATCGTGCAGACATAAATGAATGCGATGCACCAGAGTCAAATAATACTGAAGCCGAAAAGGTATTGACGAGAATAGTACCTGCCACTACCTCACCTGGCGCCACTCCTTCTTCTCCCATGGTTAAATACAACACTTGACCATGTCCTCTGGGTGCCGGCCCTCTCTGCTGGAATCCTTTCTGCCTATTCTAAACCTGCGCCAGGGCATACTGCTGAGGCCTTTGCTACTGAAAAGCCTGGGTCCGCGTCGACAACTGTCTCGGGGATAGAAACTGCTGCTGGATCGGTACTGGGGCTGGTCCCCTAAATGATGAACTGATCATGACTGGTGATGAGTCAGTCCTGAACGGACAGGGCCCTACCTTGTGGTCCGACACTCCACAAAGCAAACACAATCCTCGAGCCTTGCGACACTCTGAAACAACATGTCCAGGCTTTCCACAATAAGAGCAGCCCATGGAGGAAGACTGCTTCTGTTTCTGCTGCTGAGGATACGTCGGGGTTGAATGTTGAACCGACGTAACTGAAGCTGTCCTTCTCGGAGCTCCAATGGTCAAAGCCCTAGCTGTCGGGGCTAGGGCTGACGACTGATTTATCTGGTCGTGAGATTGCTTTCGACCTCTGGTCCTGTCCACAATCCTCTGGGAGGTATACTCATGCCTCCTAGCTGCCCTCAATACTGTATCAAAAGTCTGATGCTCAAACTGCTCAACCGCTAGCAAAATCTCTAAGTGGAGTCCCTGCTGAAACCGCTGGACTCTATCGAACTCGGTCGCCACCAAGGTGGAGGCAAACCGACTAAGCCTGAAAAACTCGACCGCATACCCATCGACCGTCCTGCCCATCTGCTTCAAATTGGTGAACCTGGTCTGTAGATCGTACCGAGCTACAACATCGAAGTACTTGGTTCGAAATCTCTCACAGAATACTGTCCAGACAATAGGCACCACTAGTCCAACGGCCTGCACCGCCCACCAGCTGCGGGCTAGATCCATTAACTACAGGCGCACTACGGCTACCTTCTCATCTTCTGGGGTCTTCGCTGCCTCCAATATCACCTCTGTGTCCTGAAGCCACGCATCAGCAGCGATAGCATCTTCGCTGCCATTGAAGAATGGAGGGTTCAGGCACTTGAAACTCTTCGCTGCACTGTTCCCATGATGTCCACCTTTTTCCAGAGCATCTGCCACTGCCTGATGCAAGGCATCTCATCGTTGATCCTGCGATGCAAGCAACTCCCTGATAAGTCCAACCAAGTCTAAATCATCCTGCCTTGCGGGCTAGGCTGGCTATACCGGGGGTTCTGGATCTCCGGAAGGCATGACCCGGGAGGCTGCTCCTGAGTGCTGGGCCTGATCTTCTGGTTGCTACTGGTCCACGGGAGGTGCTTCGCCTTGCCGATCGGTAGGACCAAAAACAATGCCGCTGAAGAAGACGACATAGGGAACAATAAAGAAGGACCAAGACAGATCAACGATACAAGCATGTGATTAGGTCGAGAATCTCCGGGATTAGAAGATACGGGCAGAAATCAAGGGCGAGTGCTGATTGAGACATCTATTCGGTAAACCCTCACATATCTTGATTCGCAAGACCTGCATGGGCCACCACTTAAACCATGTAACGCCCAGAACAAGTATACTGGAGAGCGGGGGCATACATAGCCAGCTACGTATAATGAAATAGAATCCACCTCATATACGGTCACGACTGTCTAGATATATGAGGGTTTAACTACAATCCATCGATCCCCTATGGTCAATAACTAGCCTAAATATCTCAATCTCAAGCAAGCAAGTAAAGTTACAAGATATAAGATCACCAAATATATAATAGTAAGGTGTCCCAAACATTACATATTCAGTTGATCATGAAGCTAGTCGTTACAAAATGTGAGGACTAGCAAGAGTTTAGTCATACATGATCAACCCTAGGATCTGTCAATCATGTTACAGCCAGTAGGCAGATAGTAATAAGGTATGCAATACGAGTTAACAGGTGCTCGCCGACTAAACGCCTAAAAATAAGAATTTTACAATAGAGTGGGAGAGCCAAAAAAAATAAACCCACTTGTTATCCTGGTTACGCCTGGTGGCCACCATCGGGCAGAAAAGTCGATAAATTCTCTGGAGCTGTTCCGAAATCTGGCCATATAAAACCAGCTGGGTCAGATCCCAGAAAGAGCAAGTGACACAAAGGAGGCTTCACTTAAGAACTAAAACCAGCATATCAGAAATGAATATTAAAAATAGTTACAAAAAAAATTTTGATAATAAAAGAATAACAACAGTCATAATAAAGTACGAGGGAAACCATTCAAGTAACAAGGTCACAATCCTTAAACCAAACAAGGACCGGGATTGTAACCCTTCACCTGAATAGAACTCCGTCTCCAAATCTTGTTAGTAAGTTAAAACATAACAAGAAAGACGTGGGGTGCAATAAGACAATAAACGAAGAGAGAACTTAAAACTGCTTCGGGAGCCAGGTTACAACCCTTAAACCAAACAAGGACCGGGGTTGTAACCCTTCACCTAAACAGAACTTAGCCTCTGATCTTTATTGTTAAAAGTGACAATCATGCAATCAAGCCTGCAATAATCGAGCACTGAAACTACACCATACAATCGCTCCCCAATCAATGACTACGGCTTTCTACATTAGCTAACTAAGGTTATCACAAGCCTTAGTTACTAGCAATATGCAGTGAGATGTTCCTCCAGCCACAAGTCCTGCAGCTAATCCAGGTTATCCAGGCGACTTGGGTTCATTAAGCAGTGGCTCGTTCTTTTTCATATATCAGTGAATCTAGACTTGTGCCCTATTCGTCGGCAGGCTGCAAGTCCAACAATGGTGGTAAGGGGATCTCCTGTAACTGGGAAAATCTCTCATGACTACTGAATTATTCTAGTTATTAGTCTTAGCCATTTACAGTAGGTACCCCTGACCGTGGTACTCAGGGATCACTGTCCTAGACATGATGCAAACAGTACCGGTTCAATTGTACAAACACAATTATCTACGGTGTCCAGGCCATTCAATCTTGTCATGACATGCTAGCCGTCGCAACAGCCTTCGAGATATATATCATGTCATGTTCACTGTCAGGAGTGCGCCACGTCGGGCCACCATCATGTCATGTCATTTGTCAAAAGTGCACCACAACGGGTCACCATTGTGTCAGAAAACATAAAAATTTATATGGCACAAGCATACATGTAGTAATTAAATATTAACAGGAACAGGGGCTGTGGTGGACCCATGCGGCTCAAGAAAAATTGGTCGTATGAAATTGCCATGCAACAGTGCACATACAGCCAAGCAAGTGGCCATGCAAAACAATTACATATGCGACCAATTCAAATATTGCATGCAAGGGCCAAATATTGCATGCAAGGGCCAAAGCAAATGGCCATGCAACAGTGCATATACGGCCAAAGTAATTCACTTGGCCATATGCGGCTCAGGCAAGTTGCATGCAAGCAACTTAATTAAAGGGCCATGCAGCCACAGTCAAATGGCCATGCGGCCATAAATGATCCAATGGCCTATGCGGCCAATTAATATTATTAAGGCCATGCGGCCATGTAAATGGCTAAGGCCATGCGGCCAGCTAGACAATTAAGGCCATATACGGCCAACTAAACAATTATGGCCATGCGGCCAGCTAAACAATTAAGGCCATGCGGCCAGCCAATTGGTTTGGCCATATGCGGCCAGCAAGTTTACTTTCATATGCGGCCATGAAATAGTATTAATGGCCATCTGCGGCCAAGCAGTAGCTAAGGCCACAACTTAATACATGTGGCCACAAAGTACTGTATACGGCTACAAATTAATGGCCATGCAAATGCATGCGGCTACAAATTAACTAAAGGCCATGTGACCACATTTGATTGGCCACAAGGTAAATACTAAATGCATACAAGCAATTGCATGCAATTAATTGAAAAGCCATGTGGCTCACAGCTAAGAAATGCTCATACGACCAAAAGTACAATTAATGGCTTCCACAGAGAACATGTCCATGGCCTCCATACCCCACCAAACAACAATAGGAACCCAAATCCAAACTCCCGTAGGCCAATTTGGGTAAAATGGAATTCTCTACAGCATGGAACCATTAAATAGCAAAAATATACAGATTTGATGGATCAAGACTCATGAAAATCGAAAATACCATAATGCTAGATTTACAAGAAATTAACCACAAAAATAAAAAATGCTAAGTACTAAAGTGGGTTAGAAACACATGAGGAAGATAATGGAACAATGAGAATGGAATTCCTCCATGAAGCAAGGTGCACTTGCCAAAACCTTCCACTCTCAGGTTGGTGGAGAAGTAATGGTAGGGAAGAAGAAGAGTTAATGAGGAGAAAGAATTGTTTGGTAGGATATAAATGGTGATGGGGGTGGTAGGTAGGGGTTTTCTTTTGGTTCATGATGAACCCAAGGCAAACCGAACCAAGCCAACCCAACCAAGATAAACCAATCAATGAAGTGCCAAAACAAATCAAGCAGGAAGACATGTAATACGAGTCTAAATACGTACACATATACCAAAATATGTAATACAAACAATGGTCATTACAGCCAGAGTTCTGCCTCCCCTGTTCTAGTATGCCATATGGTGGCTCCCGAGCTTCTCCTTCGTCTCCAAATGTTCTCGTTACATCCCCGAGCTTCTCTGACATACAGACAGCGTTAGTCACACTCCGGGTTTTTTTCACATAGGTTGGAAATCCTACCCACTCCAACATTTCTCCATCTTCCCAATTATGTGTAGGGGATCGTCATTCCGACGATCTGCCTGCAAAACTCAAACTTTTTTCTTGGTAGAATCTTGGTGAACATATCTGCTCTGTTATCATCTGTATGAACATTCTTAAGCTCCACGTCCTTCTTCTCAACCACATCACGTATCCAATGATACCGAGTCTTGATGTGCTTGGATCGGCTATGAAAGGTCTGATTCTTTACAAGGTGAATAACACTCTGACTATCGCAAAGCAAAGTATATCACTACCACATTTTAGCTTGAGGGTATTTTGGTCATTTGGTAAATTTTTAAATTTATTTTAATTTATTGAATTGGTGATTGATATCTTTGACTTTGACTAGTTGAGACTTTGTAGACTGACCTAGAAGATGACCCTAACTATGGTGACTGGGTTAGCATGGTGTGATCCTAGTCTAACTTAAGTCAACCCTATTTTTAGTCACTTAGAATCTAGTTTCAATAGGAGGATTAATAATAGGTGCAATGACTTATGACTTGTGATTTTTATTTCATGACTTATGGAACTTGGCCCATGGCCCATGACTTGAACTTTAACCCTAATTTTAGTACATTATAGTAGGCCAGCCTAGGTTATCCTTCCTATTTAAACACTCATTCACTTGTTCTTGCCTCTTTTGTGCTCAACCAACTTTTAGAAGGAAAGAAAAATCCCAATCTTCCCAAATTCATATAATTATATTTTAAATCTTTTTTGATCCAAATCTTTTGCAATAGTTTCTAATCACCCTCTATTTGATGTTTATGGAGAGTGATTTTAGTTTTTGAGCAATTTGGAGGATTTGGCTAGCAACGGAAACCGTTTGATTTGAGACTTTTTCTTGATCCTTACAACCTATAGGTAAACCCTTCAAATTATTATTTAATTCTATTTTTTCTTGCATGGTAGCCTAGATCTAGGTGTCTCCTAGCTATACTGAAGGTTTGGTGTCATTTGTATTTGGTTTCGTGTCCGTATCGGACACGTATCTATTTTCTAGTCTAGGTGTTTGATGAAATGCCTGTGAGAAGTTTTATTCTCTGTTTTTGAAATCTATGTGAATAGGAATGTTGTTTCTGTTGTGTCGTGTGACTTTCCTAACTTTGGTTCATTTTTTGGTGTCGTGTCGTATCCACACGAAGGCATGGACATGCGCGTGCGCACGCGGTTAGGGTTCCCCTGCTGCTCGACTTCGTGTGTGCTGTGCACACTGCACGAGAGTAGCTGCCACTTGGCAGTGAGGAGGGGGCTGTGTCTGCGAACCAGTCCCCTAAGCCTTATGACCAATGGTGTCGTGTCGGACACGTAGGGTCGCGTGGATGGGAAATGCACTGTCGCACGAACACGTGCGTTGGCCTACTAACACGGGTCTCGTATTGTGTCCTGGAGTCTCGTGGACACAGTGCAGGGTGTCAGTATCGTAGCCCTAGTAGTGGCGAACCTAGGTGCACACCCACGTATTGTGTCGTGTCGTGTGTCGTGTCCTAGACACGAGTGCACGCGTGCATGAGACAGTGTGTCTGTGTGTGCACGAGAGTGGTTTGTGTTGAGTGGACACGCCGTATCCGTCTCTGGATAACACGAGTTGACTCGAGGGACACGTGCACATGTGTGTCTTGGATTATCAACCTTTAAATTTGGTTATTAACTGTTATTTAGCCTTCGATTTGCATTTCCTCCAATGTTCTGATACTTAAGTTCACTGTTTAATTATTTCTGAAAATTGAATTATAATTTCAAACTGTTCTTGATGATTTTGCAAATGTTAATTCACCTACATATGTCTGAGTTAGTTATGTTAGGTTGGGATGTTATCAAAGGAAATTAGGTTTCAGATTGGTTTTTGGGATTGAATGTGTAAACTAGAATTTACTGTTAACTGTCAATGCTAAAACTGAGACTATGTTCACACTAATTTTGATGCACATTTCTCTATTGATTCCTGTCACATTGAAACACACAACTGTTCACTACACACACACATTGATACAATGCATTGCTACCTACTTGAATTCCTGAGAACTGAAATTCCCAAAGTTAAAACACTATCATCACATATGCATTCACTAAATTTGATTTCATTCAAACACACACACCCAACCTATCCACTGCACCCTACAGTTTTCACTCACACGCCCTTACTGATCTGTACACATTTCCCTATCTAAACTGGACTGTCATTAACACTAACCTACCAGCTGTTTTTTCTATTACAATGTTAGCTATAACACATTGACAACCTAGTAGCTATAGTCTTGTCACATTGGCATTACATGTATCCTGAGAGCACACACACACACAGGACAGTCATTTACACTACACACATTACACCCTCACACATGGACACACACACTGTTACATGTCACACACACATCTAGCCTATGGCATGTATCACACACACTTGACACACACACACATGCCACACTGTCTATATTCCTCTTTTATGTATATATAAATATTATCTATATTCTTGAATATAATAATATGGTATATATATGTGTATGATATTTATATTAATTTAGTGTATATATATGTGTGAAATATATGTATGGCCTATAGGCTATATATGGCATATAGCCTATGGTTCCTATGATGTGGCATATGTGTATATGACATGTATACACATGTGGATTGGTGTGTTGGTAGACTGGTATGGCCTTTTGATGGTGTGTGCTTGCTAGAATAGGCTGGTTAGGCTTAGTAAGACTTGTTTAGGTTAGGCTTGACCTAGTTGACCTAGTTTGACTAGTATAGTTGACTAGAGTTGACCAAGGGTTGACTTTAGCCTAGATTGGCCCCAAACATCATGTAGATGCATTATTGCAGTCTATTTTACTATTCTAGACATGTAGTGACTTGTACTGTTCTATAGGAGCCAGACACCACTCTTCGGACAGTATATTCTCTTCAGATATTCAGGATATCAGGCGAGTATATTCTCTGATCTTTTCATACTTGCTATGATCTATTTGCATGCTCTAGTTTACTTTACTTGATGCTGACACCTGTATCACGGATTAGTAGTATATGGATCTTGTCATACGATGTTATCCCCCTTAGCGGATACATCGGGTATTTCATGTTCATGTACTTTATCATGAGCATCGTGTACTCCTTGTATTTGTGACATTCGTGTACAAATCATGTGAAATTGTGTACTCTCATGTGCTCACATAATCTTCGTGTACATTCCTCATCGTGTGCAATAACATAACTTGACTGGATCGTTGTGTATTTATTGGGGGTGGGAGAGTAGAAGTGGTTATGTACTCAATCTTGTAGCTTACTCGTGTATAGCCTCTGTAGATTAGTCGTGTATAACTTCATGCCGTTTACATAACCATCTTATGCTCTAAATCACTTAGTCACTTACATTTTTTACCTATTTTGCATGTATTTCCAGTTATCGGATATTTCTCCTGATTCTTCCAGCATTTCCTATATCTTACTCTATTGCTTGTTTTTTATATCATGCCATAATATGAACTGTATTAGAGATATGTATTTGTTCCTGTCTTGACTGGACCTGTTGAAAATATTGCAGAGGATGAGAATAAGGCGCTCTGTCCCACGTATTATGGGACTACCCTAGAGGATTGCTGTGACCTGGACCAGCAGCAGGATCCCTTAGCAGTGGATGACACACCACTAGTTTAGATTAGTGATTATCAGTTGTACTTATTTGTACTCTGAATTACTGTATTTAAGATTTGGGATATTTTCTGGATTTGTGATATCTTAGTCACTTAGACTTCTATCTAGGGGTGCAACTTGGGAGGGCTAAACCCGAACCCAATCGGATAAACTTATTAATGGGTTGGGTTAGGGTAGAAGATACTCGGGTTCGGGTTCGAATTTGGGTTAAAATATTTGAACCCGATCAACAATCGGGTTGAGCTCAGGTTCATGTGTCGGGTTACCCGACGAACCCGAAACCCGACTTATACACACACACACACACACACACACACACAAATATATATATAGTTTCATACTTATTAAATAAAAAGTTTAAATCTAAATTCTTTACACAAACTCTTCAACTCATTATCCTGAATCTTATTTCAGTTTGTATTTTGTAATGACCAATACTTTATTGCTATTTGGTTGTATTTAATATTACTTTTATTTAAAATTATTTCAAATATTATATTAGAGCCCGATAAATCCGATGGACCCGACCCAACCCGAGTTCAACCCGATCCTCTGGGCTTGGTCTTGGGCTTCATATGTTGAACCTGAGGTCGGGCCGGGTTTGGGCTCGGGTTAGGCTTATGATTCATCTGGTTGGGCTCGGGTTGACCTCAGGCCCGACCCAACCCGCCCGAGTTGCACCCCTACTTCTATCAACTTGTATCTCTATGGATTTTATTTCACATATATCTATCTTATCGTATTCTATCTTAGATGTGGTTGAGGCTGTATTCTGCTATGTAACCTCCATTCGGAGTGCATATACTGTACATGTACCTTATATTGTTAGATGATTGACCTGGGACAACATTCTACTGCCGATACTACAACGTAGGCTGGACGTACCCACTTCTCGTGCCCTTACTCTATGGTACGGGTCGTGACAAAGTATACTGCTCTTGCTTCAGCCCTATTTCCTGCAACAACTTTTTCATCCAAAGCAACTCCTTACAAGCCTCCGTCACCGTAATGTACTATGCCTCTGTCGTCGATAAGATAACACACTTTTGCAATCACGATTGCCACGATACCGCTCCTCCAGCAAACAACATCACATAGTCCGAATTCGATCGCCTCGTGTCTACATCTCCAGCCATATCAGCGTCGGTATATATATCCAACTAGCTTCGGCTCGTCACCACCAAAAGAAATTCCAATCGGCAGTTCCCTAAAGGTATTCTAGAATCCACTTAACTGTACTCCAATGTACCCTTCCAGGATTTGAAAGATACCTGCTAACTATGCCAACTGCATGAGCGATGTCTGGCCTTGTACATACCATAGCATACATAAGGCTTTCCATAGCTAAGACATATAGAACCCGCTCCATATCTTCTTTTTCGTCATCGATAGATGGACACTGCTCCTCAGTGAGCTTAAAGTGGACCGCAAGGGGACAACTCACTCTCTTCGACTCGTCCATCCCGAAACGCTGAAGTAGTACCCGGTGAATGTACTTCTTTTAGCAAAAGTGTAGCATCTTGGGCTCTCTTTCTCTCGGCTAATCTCCATCCCAAGAATAGTCTTTGCTGCGCCCAAATCCTTCATAGAGAAGGTCGTACCCAGTTAGTGCTTCAACTTTTCTATCCTAGTGGCATTCCGACCTACTAATAGCATGTCATCAATATAAAGCAATAAAATGATGAAATCATCCTCGGCAAAGTAACTCACAAATATACAATGGTCCGACATTGTCCGTGCATAACCATGCTCTCCCATAAACGACTCGAACTTTCTGTACCACTGCCTCAGAGCCTGCTTTAGACCATACAAGCTCTTCCTCAACCGGCATAGGCCAAATGTGACTTGCCCTTCTCACAGAATCCCTCTGGCTGCTTCATGTATATCTTCTCCTCAAGATCACCGTAGAGGAATGTCTTCTTCACGTCCATCTGCTCGACCTTCAAGTCGAAACTGGCTGCCAATGCTAGCACCACCCAATAGATGACTGCTTGACGACTGGCGAAAGGATCTCATCGTAATCCACACCTTTCCGCTGACCGTAGCATTTAACTACCAGCCTCGCTTGATATCGAGAGCGAGTAGCATCATCCATCTGCTTCACTCTGAACGCACATCGATTCTTCAAATCCTTCTTCTACTTTGGCAACCGCACTAGCTCGTAAGTAGAATTGGCGTGTAAGAAACTCATCTCCTCCTACATGGCGTGAATCTAATCCTGTCTTTGTTCATCTTCCATAGCCTCTGTAAAGCTTTCAGGATCTCCCTCGTCAGTAAGTAACACATACTCAACCAGTGAGTATGTCGTTGATAGTCGATGCTCTCTGTCGCTCTTTCTCAATGGAGCCACTGGTGCTGGCTGTATACCAACAGCCTCCTCCTTTTCAGGAACTATCTTTCCGGCATGCTCATTCTCTTGCGGGACACCCTAACCACCATCAGCAGGCTGATGATCAAGGTTGGGTGTAACTCCATGTACTGGCTCTCCCATAACTGGATCATCTGCGATATCCTCTAGAAACTACTCGAAGCGAAATGACTCTAACTCAGGCAATTTCTCAGCTTTAGAAGGCATCTCGGAATCCTGAGTATTGGTCATTGTCTGATCCTCGATGAATACCACATTCCTGCTTCTGTAGAACTTTCTTCCCACCGGATCGTAGAGTCTATAGCCACTCATCCCGACCGTAGCCGATGAAGATGCACCGCCTCATCTTTGGCTCAAGTTTGAACCTCTCGTCCTTCGGTACACGAAGGCCTTACAACCAAACACTCGCAGGTGATTGTATGGCGGCTCTTTGTCGTATCATATTTTATCACGCACATCATCCTGCAAAGGAGTACTATGAGATAAATTAATAACATAAGCAGCTGTGAGAAGAGCCTCACCCCAATATCTGCTTGGCAAATTTGCTTCTGACAGTAAACACCGCACCCTCTCCATCAGTGTCCTGTTCTTGCGCTCCGCTATACCATTGAGCTGAGGTATCTTGGGCGGAGTCTCCTGGTGTCGTATCCCTTACTCTCTGCAATAAGTATCAAAGGGACCAATATATTTGCCGCTATTGTCAGATCGAACATAAAATAACTTCTTGTCCATCTCTCTTTCAACAGAGGCCTGAATCTCTTTAAAAGTGGGAAACACCTGATCCTTGTTCTTTAAGGCATAGACCCAAACCTTCATGGAACAATCATTAATAAATGTTACAAAGTAAGAAGCACCACCAATATATTTTACCTTCATAGGACCGCAGACATCCGAGTGAATCAACTCGAGCAATGCCGGCTTTCTTAAACTTGGGTGACATTGGAAAGACACCTTATTTTTGCTTCCCAACTAAGCAGTGCATGCACTTCTCCAACTTTGTAGACTTGAGCCCTGGAATCATCTTCTTGATCACCAAGTAGCTTATCCCCTTCTCGCTAATATGGCCAAACCGTTTGTGCCATAACTCGGTAGACGCGTTAGAAACTGCGTTCACCTCCTATGTCCTATGTACGCTCCCCTCCATATAGTAGAGACCAGACTTCTTGCTTCCTCTGGCAATCACCAACGAAACTCTGGAAAGCTTCCACTGACCATTTTCGAAGAGACTGAAGAATCCCTCGTCATCCAACCTTCCAACCAACACCAGGTTGAAACGGATATCAGGGACATGACGAACATCTTTGTGAACAAGAACTGTACCGGTCTTCGTCCTCAAATGCACATCTTCAATGGCAACCACCTTTGACCCATCTCCATTGTCTATCTTCAACACTCCACAGTTGTCTGTCGTGTAAGTGGCAAATAGTGCCCTATTATGAGATACGTGCGCTGAAGCCCCTGAGTCTACTAGCCAAGAATTGTCACCGCAGATGAGGTTTGTAATAACCTTATCACCTACGACGATCACATCGCCTCCATATATTGAAGCCTCCATTGTAGTCTTCTCATCTTGCTTTCCCTTGTCGCCCTTCTTCTCTCTCTTTCAAGCAAAATAGTTCTGCTTGATGTGGCCCTTCTTGCCACAATGGTAACACTTCGAGTCATCGTACCGACCCTCAGGCTTTCTTCTGCTCTTGTCTCTGCCACCACCTGGACCCCTGTTTTTGCCCCTTTTGCGGCTCTCTGAAACTAGTACCTCTGAGTGGTGAGATATGGATGAAGTACCTTGAGAACGTCTTTGCATCTCTTCATTCAGTACCCCGCTCTTGGCAAACTCAAGACTGACTACGCCTTCTGGAGCAGAAGCGATCATAGATACTCAGACGGTCTTCCATAAGTCTAGCAATATACACAGCAGCCAGAGTCCCTGAACCTCGTAGTCGAACTTGACTCCCATCAAAAATAACTGGTCAACCACGCCCTGGAAATCACTCAAGTGATCCATAATAGATACCCCATCTTTGTACCACAGATCTATCATCGTCCGGATCAGGAACAACTTATTTACCTCGATCTTCTTCGCATACAAAGATTTTAGCTTATCCCTTAATATCTTTGCGTGCTTAATATTGGCAACGTGGTTGTACATGTTATCGTCAACGAACTGCCTGATATATCCGTACACCTGTGTGTGCTCGAATTTCCAGTCCACCTCAGATTTATCAACTGGTCGCTCGAAAGCAAATACGGGTAGATACAGCTTTTTGACAAACAGTAAATCTTTCATCTTGCTCCGCCAATAATAATAGTTGGTGCCATTCAGGTTCACCATGCGCACCGACTTCGCATCAATCTAGCCTCTTCAATTTTTATGTCAAATCCTGACACCCTTCTGAATTCCAGAACCTGGCACTAATACCACTTTGTTGGAAAAGAAGTACGAAAACCTTTCTCCAAACTTAAGAGTACCTGCGAGAGAACCGAGCAATACAACGTACGAACCAAATACCAAAATACAATCCATGTAGACACAGAGAATTTTTGACGTGGAAAATCCTTTAAAAAAAATCACGGGACGGAGTCCAACCCTTGAGAAGCCTTCACTAATGAAATAAAGGAGTACACCCTCTACAAACTTCTTTCGATCCAACACGGATTCCCATAAAACTTGGAAGCAAGAAATATTGATTATAAGGCTAAGAAGAACAAAGACGACGAGTAGAGATTACCCGAACACGATCCTCCTTCGAAAGAGACCTTCAATCCTCCTTCTTCTCTTCCAAAGTTGTTATGGCACTCTTGCCTCCTTCTTCTTTCTTTTTCTCTCTGTTGTACATGATTAAAGTTAGAAAAACCATATGTAAACTCCCTAATCCCGCAGCAAAATCTGGACCGTAGGATACGATCCAACGGTGTAAAAAATATCCTGAAATTAGCTTCAGCCCGACGACACAGATGTAAAACCCCTAATTTTCTACTACATTTTTTTTTAAAATAAATTGGATATTGATTTTTGTACTTCGTATTCGTATGTCACGTGCGAAGTTGTATTTGCCGTATTGTATGACATATGCAAGTTTATGTTCATATTTGCTCGTCGAGTGCGAATATGTGCGAGATGCATATTTTCAGAAAATATTTTATTTATAGATTTTATTTTTATGGAAAGTATAGTTTCCAAATAATATAGGATAAATATACTTTTTCCCAAGTTGTAAAAATTACATCGAGTTTTTATATATATTAAAAATATTAATAAAAAGATTATTCTAAGTATTTGCATATGTGATTCATGAATATATTTTAAATTCCTAATTTTTGAAATAATTATTTTATTAATTTATACAAGTTATAAAAAGTCTTTTTAACTTGGTTTATTATGAATTAAATCAGAAATTAATTTTTTGGACAATTTTAAATTAATTTTTGAATATAAGATTATCTAGTATATACATATTTTGGACAGATATGATTATTTTGAATTAAAATTATTTAAACTAATACATGAATTATCTAATTAGGGATTTAAACAATCATAATCCATATCCAGTAGAGTCTTTACCTTCTATATAAGGAGTTGTTCTTTTCTCTTTTTCCCATATATTCCACAAGCCAAATTTTCACAACCCCATTATGCATTGTGTCTGTGTCCGTATCCATCCACTATATTCTTTTTAGAGATATATTATTTCCAACCTGAGGCCGACAAATCTGACCCTCCACCCCGTTGTGTCGAACACCCTCCACCACCTGCCACCCAACCATACCCGTACCACCCGCTGGCGCCCGGCTAGAACCACCATGGCCTTCTGCCGTACAGCCATCCCGGGCCGCAGCCGCCACCCAAGAACCACCTTCACCATCGTCATCACCACCACCATTAGACCACCACCGCCCGCACCTGCTGCCATCACAACCACCACCGTATCCTGGCCAACTCTGGCCGAACACCGCCATGGTCACCAGCACCACCACTTCCAATCACCACACCCACAAGAAAAGAAGAGGAGAGGACCCTAACCTGACAACAGCGCCGCCGCAAGATCCGTTCCGCCGCCCTGCCATTTCCTCCACCCTCTCCGGATCCCGCACCCTCCTGACGAGCCCTTCAGCACGCTGTACAACTCCGTCAGCCGGCATCCGCTCCCCGTCGATGTCCCCGGGCCAAACGGGAGCGCATCCCACGCGTGCGCATCCCACCGCGTACGCCTGCAGCCGCCGGCAGACAAATCCCCCTTACTGACCCCTGGCACTTCCGCCGCCGCATCTCGACGAGTGGCCGTACTTGTGCACCACCGCGCTGTGCTGTCCCCACCGACCGCATCAACGCTCCTCCTTCAGTGATCGGCGCCCGATCCGGAGGAGCTCCGCTCGTGGACGGCTGTGAGTGCCTCCAGCCAACCTCCATAGCCGAGCGTCGTGCCACCGTCTTCCCCGCGAAGCCTCGCTCCCATCCCCTTCTACATCTGGTGTGTTTCCCTATTATTTGGAGAATAAGGAACGGAGGGGAGAGCAGTAACAAGTGTGAGTATCTTTTACTTTAGCAACTACTTAGTGTCAGTACATATTATATATTGTATAATAGATATGTATTATTATATTATTATTATTATTATTATTATTATTATTATTATTATTATTAACCATTACTGTTATCATCATTTTTATCAAATATAGAGAAATATATATTATATATCGTATAATAGATATGTATGTATGTATGTATGTATGTATGTATGTATGTATGTATGTATGTATGTATGTATGTATGTATGTATGTATGTATATATGTATTATTATTATTATTATTATTATTATTATTATTATTATTATTATTATATATATTATATATATATATATATATATATATATATATATATATATATATATATATATATATATATATATATATATATATATATATATATATATATATATATATATATATATATATATATATATATATATATATATATATATATATATATATATATATATATATTTATATAATGAGTTTTGCAGATAGAAATATTAGGAAAAAATAGGAATACAATAAAAGTTTTGGGCTTTAAATGTACTATAAAATACATTAATGATTTTATGATACATATATTTCTACTAGGCTTGATATATAAGTAGTTACAATTATTCTGAAGTTTGCTTTCAAACGTATTTGTACAATATAAAAGCAGTCTTTAAATCAGTCTTGTATAAGTCTATACGAATCTTAAAGGGTTTTTTTTTATAAATAATGAAATTAATCATTCTCTTAACTGGACTTGCATCCATTTTTAAATTTAGTTATAAAAATTATAAATATTATCTATTTTTTTATGAAGTGTAGTTTCTAAACTATAAATTTCCTAAGTAATTTCAAATATTTACCTAAACGTATTTAAGTAACAAAATACATATTTTACCTAGAAAACCTATGATAAACTTAGAGTATTTGTAGCCAAAAGTAATTTTTTTTTCGATTTCTTCAAATAATTATATAGACATATATTTGACTAATAAAAATGTATATTTTTCAAATTTTATATATAAAGTATTATTAAATATTTATTTATTATAAAAAATTTCCAAATTCTTTTTTGTATATACTTTCCACAAATTCTCCTCGATTATCACCATTTATCATGACTAATTATGCCTTCCTACTTTTTTGCGAATACGGACCCTCGCACAACGACCATGGCTCTTGGATTATTCGGACATGTCAGATCAACTCACAACACCAGCCAAGATACCTTGCCATATTTACTGCTTATATTTAGTTGCATTTTCTTTAGTTATTGTATATCACTGTTTATTTATTTCTAGTTCTTCTAGCTGAATCATTATTACAGTTGATCTTGATTTACAACCTGCTCAGTGATATTAGCTTGCTTATTTATTATCCTTTGATTGCATATGGACCTAGAGTTAAGCGACTAAGAGTTAAACGACTATCATCTGTAGTATATTGCACAAATATTGACACAGTTGTAACACAAGATATGTGTGAGATGAGTAGCATATTGAGGTACATGCATGTTGGCTGATCACCCGTACGCATGTGTTAGGTCTAACTGCTAATAAAGGCATGCTAGGAGACTTAGCAGTTAGTAGAGGTACATGATCGCGGATGCGACCTAGATAGGTGCACCGGGTGGAAAGAACATTTTTTTGTCGTATGGACTTCTATTACACATTTTCTTGTAACCCAGAAGCTCCGCTGGAGATACGGATATGATGACCCCCTCAGGTTGGCCACTGTCATTTTTGAACGTCATGTGCTTAGGTAACTGGTGTCCAAGTGGGGACTATACCAGATCCTATTTACAGTCAGGCTCATGCGACGAAAGGTTTGTTCTTAACTGTAAGCCCCTATTTTTCAAAATTTTATTTAATTAGTGTTTATTAATTTTTAATGTCATTTTTAACCTTAAAATAATTAATTAAATTTTTAGGAATTTTTCTAGAATTTTTAAATAAGTTTTTAATACTAATATATCATTTTGCAATTTATTTAAATGTTTTAATATTATTTTGCAATTATTAGAATTGTTTTAATATCATTATGTAATTTGTTAAATTGTTAATATAAGCAATTTGCAAATTATGATTTGTTTGTGCAAATTAGTATTTGCATTACTTAAGTTTTTGGACCTAACTGTAAATCCTAAACTACCAGGGACCTAAGTGTAAACCCTCCCCCCCCCCCCCCACGATCGGGCTCACCCACCCCCGACGCCTACTCCGCCGGCCAAAACGCTCGAACCCACCCCCAGCAAGTCGGACACGTGAGTAGCATTGTCTTCTCGTGTCGTGCGTGTCTCGTGTTGGGTTTATATTGTTCGCCGCGTCCTGGCGAACCTAGTGGTGAGTTTGGACACGACGAAATTGACTCGTGCGTGTCGTGCTGGCCTAGGACACGAGAATACCTGTGTCCCTAACTGTTAGGACAGAGGACTGTATTATATATTTTTTTTTATCATTTTAAAGACTTAAAACCTAATAAAACTAACCTAATCCTAACCCCTAACACAACCGTCGGGCTGACCCCCTGGCCAGCCCGACCCAACTCAAAACCCGACCCAAGCGGGCCGAGTTTGAGCCCCCCTGCTGTTTCTTTTTCTTTTTCTTTTCCTTTTCCTTTTTTCTATTTTTCTATATATATATTTGTATATATATATATATATATATATATATATATATATATATATATATATATATATATATATATATATATATATACATATATATATATATATACATATATATATATTAGTATATATATTTTATATACTGTATTTTTGACAGTGTATTATATATGTATATATAATTTTATAATTAGTAAACTTTATTTATATATATTTGTGTTTATATACATATATGTATATATTTCCATGTGCATATATTATTATATATATATTAATATATATGTATACAATATTTGTATATATATATATATATATATATATATATATATATATATATATTAAAAAAAAAAAAAAAAAAAAAAAAAAATATATATATATATATATATATATATATATATATATATATATATATATATATACACTTTATAAATTAAGTATTTTCCTTATATATATGTACTTTTAACATATGTATGTATATTTTCACGATGCATAATTTTACCTTATTAAAATATTAATATTTATTTTGTATTTTTACCAAATTGTATTTTAGTGTATTTAAATTACTGCAACCATTTGGTGTCCAAGCCTAGCATAGATTTTTGGGCCCAAATGTGTTTTCACACATTCAAGACCTGTACAAGTCATATTGGACTTGATTCATGGCCTTGGGTCCTGTATTTGAACTTTGGTTCAAATTATGTACATGGACAAAATACGCATATAATTAATTATTTAATTTCAATTGTGTGCAATGTTGTTTTTGATTTTCTATAAATACTTAAAGTACTATTAAATTCTAGAAAAATAGTATTTAAATGCTATGTTAAGTTAGCTAATTTAGTATAATTTTTATAGTATTTAAATTACAGTTTTGCCACTAGTTTGGCTTATGGAACCAAAACTCATTTTATGTATACTTAGGAAAACTGATTTTTATAAAATATTTGTACTGGTTAATAAATTCCAAAAAAATTATAATAAATTTCTACAATTAGCAAAGATCATTTTGGTACTTTATTTTATGTAAAAATAAGCCTTTTGTCTATCTCAAAAATTATTAGAACAAAATGGTCATTTGATTTATTTATTGATTAATTACGACTTGTAGCTTTTTGTGTTTTAGCCGTGTTGAACCTCACCCCTCACTAGTGTAAAGACCCTAGAAAGTTAGTTAAAGTAGTGTGTCACCCCACTTTGGTCTCCTAAGCTAAAATCATGATTTTGGCTAGGTGCCTAGTCACAAGTCGTGTTTCACCAATTAATGTCTTAGCATTTAGCTTAGTATAAAAACTAAGTTATTGTATTTATTTCTACAGTGAGGAGTTACCGGACATCTATAGCACTCTTATCGCAGCTTGTTTTGCTTTGCTAGAGGCAAGTACTTTCTACAAACTTTACATACTGTTACATAAGGAACTGCGATTTACCAACCATGTTAAATGCTGATCCTTGGGGTAGCAAGTTAAAATATCACATGTTATACTTTCCATTTCTACCATGCTTAGAACAGCCTTTATGTATCTTTCACATGATTAGGATATGGGTTATGGGAAAACTGATGGTAGAGTACGTGATCATGACCCCCCTATAGTAGCGAGCGAGGTTGCATTTTATATGTATACCTTGCCGTAGGCCATTATCCCGTATTTCTGTACGGATGTACACCTATGCCTGTTGACTTATACGTATGTACATTTTATTTATATGTACCACAGTACATTGTACATCTATTGAACGATCACGTTCTTGCTACAGCTTTAAACATTATATGTACATCTGTCTCTATGACATATGTATCCTTGCCATGATAGATTGTGTGATGCCATATTTCCAGTTATTTCCTCTTATGTTCATTTACATGTTTCATATGCTAGTTTGCTAGATTCAGTACTTGCTCCCGTCCTGACAGGATAACGTTGTAGGTATCCTTACTGAGGAGGAGTTACTCTGCGACACCTATTATGGAGTTACTGCCGAGGACCCGGCTTTGCTTTACGAGGATGTTCCTGCGGGGAACCTCGCCTAGTTGTCTTTTGTATTTTTAGTCTTTTGAGAGTAGTCATGTATTAGACTATATGTTTTATAACTGGACATGTATCCAGTTTTATATTTCAGTTCACTTGTACTTGGACATTTTACTATATACGACGACTTTTGTGTTTGAAGCATTTATGACTTTTTTTCACTTATAGAACTGTTAGCACATTTAGTCTTATTCTGTTGTCTTTAGAATAGCTTACTACGTTTATATCAAACGTAGGCTGGGCATGACTCGGCCTGGCCCAACAATTTGGGTAGCGGATCGTGACATATTTTTAGTGGTGGTCCATGCAGGTCCTGACTAAATTGTTTGGTTACGTTATTGTACCAAGCATGCCTTTAATTAGGAACTTAAGATAATTAGACAACATTAGGAATGACGCTTAGAACACATAGAGGAATGCTAGGATAGCAACATAGGAAATACGTCACATGTTTGCTATTATAATTAGATTTTCTTGCCTATGATTGCTTACTTTAACAAGTCCTTATAAGTCCATTTTATTTTTATTAGATGGTGCTTACTCATTCGTCCCAGTATATTACACCTGAGAATGGTGCACTCCCTATCCAGTCAGCTGACCAGTTGACTGATACACCCCCACCTCCACCTACCACACTCCCCCACTCCACAGATCCACAGATCCAGATGCCTCCACCACCTCCCACATCCCAGTCCCAGCAGGCCCCGATACTTCTACCACCCCCTATCATCATACCTACCCAGGCTTCCATCACACTCGACGGGAACCAGCAGCTCACTATGATCCAGGGGTTCCTAACAACCCATCAGGAGCAGACTGTCCTACTCTGCCAGAGCATGGAGCATTCCGAGGAACGTCCCGTGGTCCCACCACCTGTAGAGCCACGACAGAGAGCGGGGACGATCAAGGACTTCATGGGTCTGAATCTCAAGTAGTTCTCAGGGACTGATGTAATAGCCGATGACTTGCTAGATTTGGTAGAGAGGAAGCTCCTAGGAGTCAGGATGCCGGGTGACCTCCAGGTCGAGGCAGCAGGATTTCTGCTGATAGACTTGGCAGGAGTCTGGTTCCGGAATGAGCCATTATTTACGAGAGGGAGAGCCACTTGGGACCAGTTCAAGACCCAGTTCAAGAAAAAATTCTTCTCGACCACTGCTAGAGTAGCTATGGGGCTACGATTCCAGAACATCCAGCAGGGGAACCGTTCTGTTGATGAGTATGCGGCAGAGTTTAGTCGCCTGAGCCAATTCGCTCCTAGTCTGGTTGCAGATCCAGAGGAGATGACCCGTAGATTTTGCCATGGTCTAGTTTCAGACATCGGCATTCTTATAGTGGCGAACGGTACGACTGACTACTACCAGAGCCTAGAGTTGGCCCGGAGCATCGGGGTGCGTCTTCTGTCTAGCAAGAGGCCGGCTTCTGTACATCATGAGGGACCGTCTAAGCGTCAGGCTTTCCAGCAGAGAGCACCGACGCCGCCCCAGCAGACTTACCGTCCCCCTACACCACATCATCAGACCCCGCCAGTTAAAGCCCCGGGACCCCGACACCAGCAGCAGCAGCGGAGAGCTATATGTTCTTTCTGCGGAAGACCAGGGCATGACAGGTCCATTTGCAGGAAAAGATTGGGGCAGTATTTAGTTTGTGGGTCTGCCACCCATCAGCTTCGGAACTGTCCAGCAGCCAAGGGACCTAGAGGACCGCTTCCTACTCAGCAGCAGAGGTTTGGGCAGCATCTGCAGCAGCAGAAGGGACCTCAGGGGAAGGTTTATAGCCTAGACCTCGAGCCAGAGCCGGAGCAGGTTTCGGAGCCGGATTACTTAGCTGACGTCATCACAGGTCATGTTTATTTGCATACTTTTCTAGCTGTATGTTTGTTTGATTCTGGTACATCTCATAGCTTCCTGTCATTAGAGTTTATGCATAAATACCATCTAGTAGCTACACCTACTACGGAGATTAGTAGAGTGATGACGGGAGGAGGACCAGTGCCTATTAGATCTATCTACAAATGTTCTATTTTTATAGCCGGGAGAGAGTTCAGGGGACGATTCTTTGTGATGCCACTCCCCGGTTATGATATCATATTGGGGATGGACTGGCTTAGCTTTGCCCATGCATCTATAGAATGTCATGAGGGTAGTATTTTGTTCAGTCCCCCAGGCACAGCACCATTCAGTGTCAGGAGGACAGGGCCGGAGATCAGCCTAGAGCCGAACTGTTGTGCGACAGTTGGGGACGTAGCACCGCCACACCCTATCATCAGGGAGTTTATGGATGTATTTCCAGAGGATCCTCCAGGGCTTCTGCCTGATAGAGATGTGGAGTTCACCATAGATTTAGTGCCGGGTTCATCACCAGTATCCCGGGCTTGCTATAGAGTGAATCCCAAAGAGGCAGTAGAGATGAAAGAGCAGATTAATGACCTGTTGAAAAAGGGTTTTATTCGATCCAGTGCTTCTCCATGGGGAGCACCAGTGCTCTTTGTGCCCAAGAAGGATGGTACGGTCCGGTTGTGTATTGACTACCGGGCCTTGAATGCCATCACCATCAAGAATAAATATCCTCTGCCCAGGATAGATGATTTGTTCGACCAGTTGAGTGGGGCGAAAGTATTTTCCAGGATAGACTTGAGATCCGGGTACCACCAGGTGAAGGTTAGGGCAGCAGACATCCAGAAGACGGCATTTAATACGAAGTACGGGCAGTACGAGTTTCTGGTGATGCCATTTGGTCTCACAAATGCGCCAGCTGTCTTTATGAACTTGAAGAATAAGACATTTCACCAGTATCTGGATAAGTTCGTCGTAGTGTTTATTGACGACATCCTGATATACTCGAAGATGCCGGAGGAGCATGCAGAGCACTTGCGGATAGTTTTGGGGATTCTGAGACGGGAGAGATTGTTTGCCAAATTGCAGAAGTGCGAGTTCTTTTTAGACTGAGTGGAGTTTCTCGGCCATGTAGTCACTGGAGATGGAATCTCGGTGGACCCCAGGAAGATTACTGCAGTTGAGACGTGGAAGGCTCCGACGTCAGTTTCAGAGATCAGGAGCTTTCTGGGTTTAGCAGGCTATTATAGAAAGTTCGTCCAGGACTTTGCTAGGATAGCTGAACCCATGACGAAGCTGACGCAGAAGGACGCAGAGTACATCTGGTCAGAGGACTGCCAGACAGCGTTTGAGGAGCTGAAGAGGAGGCTGACGACTGCTCCAGTTCTGACTTTACCTTCAGGTTCTGGAGGATTCACCATTTACAGCGATGCTTCTGGGAAAGGGCTAGGATGTGTCCTACAGCAGCATGGAAAAGTGATTGCTTATGCATCTAGGCAATTGCGGACTCATGAGAGGAATTGTCCTACCCATGACCTAGAGTTAGCTGCGGTGATCTTTGCAATCAAGTTATGGAAATATTACTTATACGGAGAGCGTGTGAAGATCTTTTCTGACCACAAAAGCTTGAAGTATATGTTCACGCAGAAAGAGCTGAACATGAGGTAAAGACGATGGTTGGAGTTGATGAAAGACTTCGACATCGATTTACAGTATCACCCTGGGAAGGCAAATGTAATGGCGGATGCGCTGAGCAAGCATCCGATGGCATGGTACCTGATGATTGATCGGCATTTACGGGAGGATCTGGAGAAGCTCGGTATCGAGCTAGTTCGTCCGGGATCAGTGATACAGATGATGGCGCTTGACATTCAGTCAGGTTTGATGGAGCAGATCAGGGAGGCACAGTCTACAGATGAGAGCCTTCGCAGACTTGGAGCCCAGGCATTAGCAGGATTGCTGGATGACTTTACGATAGCAGAGGATGGATCCTTGAGGCATGGCAGCCGACTGTGCGTGCCGAAGGGAGAGCTACTAGAGGCAGTCTTGCAGGAGGCGCACCGATCAAGATATTCTATTCACCCTGGTGCTAACAAGATGTACCGTAACTTGCGGGAATATCTTTGGTGGCACGGGATGAAGAAGGATGTATCACGTTTCATCTCGAGATGCCTAGTTTGCCAGCAGGTCAAGGCGGAGCGCCAGAGGCCAGCTGGTTTGTTGCAGCCGTTACCCATTCCCGAGTGGAAGTAGAAACATATTACGATGGACTTCATCTCAGGGCTTCCTCGTTCCCAAGGAGGGAAGGATACCATTTGGGTCATCGTGGACAGGCTGACGAAGTGTGCGTACTTCATACCCTTCAAGGTGGGGCTTTCCACCGAGAAGTTGGCAGAGTTATACATGCAGCAGATAGTTCGCCTACACGGAGTGCCGGTGAGCATCGTGTCGGACAGAGACAGCAGATTCATATTCTACTACTGGAGGAGCTTGCAGGAGGAGTTGGGCAGTAGGCTTAAGTTCAGTACGGCGTACCACCCGCAGACAGATGGGCAGTCCGAGAGGACGATACAGACACTGGACGATATGCTGAGGACCTGCGTGCTGGACTTCGGAGGATCATGGAAGAGCCATCTGCACTTGGTAGAGTTTTCATACAACAACAGCTACCAAGCCAGCATCGGTATGTCTCCTTTCGAGGCGCTTTATGGACGACGATGCCGCACACCGCTCTTTTGGAATGATATTGGAGACAGAGTTATGCTTGGACCAGAGATGATCACGGATGCAGCAGAGAAAGTCGGGATGATCAGAGACAGGCTCAGAGTAGCTCAGGACAGGCAGAAACACTGGGCTGATCCTAGTCGCAGGCCGATGGAGTTCGCAGACGGTGATATGGTGCTAGTGAAGATATCACCTACCAGAGGGACGATCCGGTTCGGACGAGGAGGGAAGCTGAGCCCCAGATACATCGGGCCGTTCGAGATACTTGGCAGGATTGGAGAGGTAGCTTACAGGGTTGCACTTCCACCCAACCTAGCAGGAGTTCACGATGTCTTTCATGTATCTCAGTTGAGGAGATATGTTCCAGACCCCAGTCATGTGCTAGATCATTTAGAGTTGGAGGTCGGACCGAGCCTTACAGTTTCTGAGCAGCAAGTGGAGATATTAGACAGGAGAGAGAAGAGGCTGAGAAACAAGGTTATACCCCTAGTGCGAGTAGCTTGGAGCCGTCACTCCCCAGGTGAATCTACTTGGGAGAGGGAGTCGGACATGAGGGAAGAGATACCCTTACTTGTTCGATCCAACCGCTGCGAGGGAACCACCCATTCCCGCTTGATACCTTAGAGGTTAGTTTCGATCATAGCCTTAGTCATTTTGTTGCATTACTTGCTATGTTAGAATATTGTCGGATCTTCAATCCTTGTGAATTTCGAGGACAAAATTTTCAAGGAGGGAAGACTTGTAAGCCCCTTTTTTCAAAATTTTATTTAATTAGTGTTTTTTAATTTTTAATGTCATTTTTAACTTTAAAATAATTAATTAGATTTTTAGGAATTTTTTTAGAATTTTTAAATGAGTTTTTAATACTAATATATCATTTTGCAATTTATTTAAATGTTTTAATATTATTTTGCAATTATTAGAATTGTTTTAATATCATTATGTAATTTGTTAAATTGTTAATATAAGCAGTTTGCAAATTATGATTTGTTTGTGCAAATTAGTATTTGCATTACTTAAGTTTTTGGACCTAACTGTAAATCCTAAACTACCAGGGACCTAAGTGTAAACCCTACCCCCCCCCCCCACGATCGGGCTCACCCACCCCCGACGCCTACTCCGCCGGCCAGAACGTTCGAACCCACCCCCAGCAATTTGGACACGTGAGTAGCATTGTCTTCTCGTGTCGTGCGTGTCTCGTGTTGGGTCTATATTGTTCGCCATGTCCTGGCGAACCTAGTGGTGAGTTTGGACACGACGAAATCGACTCGTGCGTGTCGTGCTGGCCTAGGACACGAGAATACCTGTGTCCCTAACTGTCAGGACAGAGGACTGTATTATATTTTTTTTATAATTTTAAACACTTAAAACCTAATAAAACTAACCTAATCCTAACCCCTAACACAACCGTCGGGCTGACCCCCTGGCCAGCCCGACCCAACTCAAAACCCGACCCAAGCGGGCCGAGTTCGAGCCCCCCTACTGTTTCTTTTTCTTTTCCTTTTCCTTTTTTCTATTTTTCTATATATATATATATATATATATATATATATATATATATATATATATATATATATATATATATATATATATATATATATATTTATATATATTAGTATATATATTTTATATACTGTATTTTTGACAGTGTATATATATGTATATATAATTTTATAATTAGTAAACTTTATTTATATATATTTGTGTTTATATACATATATGTATATATTTCCATGTGCATATATTATTATATATATATTAATATATATATACAATATTTGTATATATATATATATATATATATATACTTTATAAATTAAGTATTTTCCTTATATATATATATGTACTTTTAACATATGTATGTATATTTTCACGATGCATAATTTTACCTTATTAAAATATTAATATTTATTTTGCATTTTTATCAAATTGTATTTTAGTGTATTTAAATTACTGCAACCATTTGGTGTCCAAGCCTAGCATGGGTTTTTGTGCCCAAATGTGTTTTCACATATTCAAGACCTGTACAAGTCATATTGGACTTGATTCATGGCCTTGGGTCCTGTATTTGAACTTTGGTTCAAATTATGTACATGGACAAAATACGCAGATAATTAATTATTTAATTTCAATTGTGTGCAATGCTGTTTTTGATTTTCTATAAATACTTAAAGTACTATTAAAATTCTGGAAAAATAGTATTTAGATACTATGTTAAGTTAGCTAATTTAGTATATTTTTATAGTATTTAAATTATAGTTTTGCCACTAGTTTGGCTTATGGAACCAAAACTCATTTTATGTATACTTAGGAAAACTGATTTATATAAAATATTTGTACTGGTTAATAAATTCCAGAAAAATTATAATAAATTTCTACAATTAGCAAAGATCATTTTGGTACTTTATTTTATATAAAAATAAGCCTTTTGTCTATCTCAAAAATTATTAGAACAAAATGGTCATTTGATTTATTTATTGATTAATTACGACTTGTAGCTTTTTGTGTTTTAGCCGTGTTGAACCTCACCCCTCACTAGTGTAAAGACCCTAGAAAGTTAGTTAAAGTAGTGTGTCACCCCACTTTGGTCTCCTAAGCTAAATCATCATTTTGGCTAGGTGCCCAGTCACAAGTCGTGTTTCACCAATTAATGTCTTAGCATTTAGCTTAGTGTAAAAACTAAGTTATTGTATTTATTTCTACAGTGACGAGTTACCGGACATCTATAGCACTCTTATCGCAGCTTGTTTTGCTTTGCTAGAGGCAAGTACTTTCTACAAACTTGACATACTGTTACATAATGGACTGTGATTTACCAACCATGTTAAATGCTGATCCTTGGGGTAGCAAGTTAAAATATCACATGTTGTACTTTCTATTTCTACCATGCTTAGAACAGTCTTTATGTATCTCTCACATGATTAGGATATGGGTTATGGGAAAACTGATGGTAGAGTACGTGATCATGACCCCCTTATAGTAGCGAGCGAGGTCGCATTTTATATGCATACCTTGCCGTAGGCCATTATCCCGTATTTCTGTACGGATGTACACCTATGCCTGTTGACTTGTACGTATGTACATTTTATTTACATGTACCACAGTACATTGTACATCTATTGACTGATCACGTACTTGCTACAGTTTTAAACATTACATGTACATCTGTCTCTATGACATATGTATCCTTGCCATGATAGATTGTGTGATGCCATGTTTCCAGTTATTTCCTCTTATGTTCATTTACATATTTCATATGCTAGTTTGCTAGATTCAGTACTTGCTCCCGTCCTGACAGGATAACGTTGTAGGTATCCTTACTGAGGAGGAGTTACTCTACGACACCTATTATGGAGTTACTGCCGAGGACCCGGCTTTGCTTTATGAGGATGTTCCTGCGGGGAACCTCGCCTAGTTGTCTTTTGTATTTTTTGTCTTTTGAGAGTAGTCATGTATTAGACTATATATTTTGTAACTGGACATGTATCCAGTTTTACATTTCAATTCACTTGTACTTGGATATTTTACTATATACGACGACTTTTGTGTTTGCAGCATTTATGACTTTTTTTCACTTATAGAACTTTTAGCACATTTAGTCTTATCCTGTTGTCTTTAGAACAGCTTACTACGTTTATATCAAACGTAGGCTGGGCATGACTCGGCCTGGCCCAACAATTTGGGTAGCGGGTCGTGACATTAACTACATAAATACATTAGATGGTTTGGTACGTAATCCTACACTACAGCAAAATAGCGTTATAACGACACTCTAAAAGTGTCGTTATACTCTTTTCACGACACTTTTTAAGTATTGAGTAGAGGGGTGTCATAGAAAGTTTATTTATTTTCAACGACACTTCCAAAGTGCTATGTAATATTTTTATTACGACACTTTCTGAATGTCGTGTAAAGAAATTTCATGGCATGAAAAAGGTGTCATCTTAAAGTAATTCAATGATAGTTGAGAAGTGTTGTAATAAATTTTTGTGGACTTTCGACGACTCGACAAAATTGCCATAGAATCACTTTATGATGACACATTTTCAGTGACGTTTAATATTTATTTCACGACAATCTGTAGGTGTCAACTTAATGTTAGATTATTTTTCACAACACTTTTTATGTGTTGTCTAAACATGAAAATCATGATTATTATTAATGCCACGATACCTTACAATTGTTATCTAATTCAAATGGAGAACACAGTAAATGTCTTCAAATATCATCGGAATATATTAAATATAAATTGATTTCATTTATATGTTTATTTTCATATAATTAAAAAAACTAATTTCCCAGATAATAAAACTTAATGTACCAACATTATCATATATTAAAATATCTCAAATCCATATAAAGTCTCAATAGAAATCCATACAAAGTCTCAATAAAAATCCATACAAAGTCTCAATAGAAAGTAATATTGAGAACAAAAACAAAGTCTATTACATAACAAAATCTAATACTATTTAGCGCTCAACTTTAATTTTCTAGCATCAAACTCGAACGATGTAATCCGAACTCATCAATCAATCTGCACACAAAAAGATGAGAATTAATATTTTAACTTACAGACTGACCATGCAAATGCTATTGCAAAACAAGAACTAAAATTAATATTATGGCTTTCAAATTGACTATACAAAATAAACGTTTGCTATAGCTATAAACGGTTGACCATCAAACAGTACTTACAACAAATGGGGGTCATCACACATAAAGATACCAGCCATGGTAGACCACTGGACATCAGAAACCAGAATAGACCACTGGAATTTCAGTGCACTGCAAGTTATGAGGAAATAGAATAGAAGAGAAATTGACCATACAAAATAAACCATTAGAAGCCACTAATCTGCCAACGTTCTGCAGATATATAGCTCAGCTTTGTATAGAAAGAAGTTACCAGCAAGTCACCAGCAAGGCAGATATATAGCCCAGCTTTGTATAGAAAGAAGTCACCAGCAAGTCACCAGCAAGACAGATATATAGCCCAGCTTTGTATAGAAAGAAGTCACCAGCAAGTGCACATTACATATAATATGCAAGTCACCAGCAAGTCACCAGCAAGACAAATATATAGCCTATCTTTGTATAGAAAGAAGTCACCAACAAGTGCACATTGCATATAATATGCAAGTTAAGAGAAATTGACAACAAATAGCCCATCTTTGAACGAAGTAAAGCAGTGCACAAATAAATGCAACTGCAGCATGCATGCAACTGTAGTCATGGTCTCAATGTGTGGCCTCAACTGCAGTCATGGTCTCAACTGCAGTAGGCATGCAACTGTAGCATGCCCAGCTTTGTATAGAACAAAGTAAAGCAGTGCACGAAGTAAAGCAGTACAAAAACAACATATAGCCCAGCTTTCACATAGCAGCATGCAACTGTAGTCATGGCCTCAATGTGTGGCCATGGAACCAAGGCCAAATGGCAGCGTGCAACTGCAGTCATGGTCTCAAGGAGAGGGCAAATGGATATGGGAAAAAACTAATATCCTTATGTTGATTCAGAAAACATTCGAAAATCATGTACTTGGGTCTTCATTTGGAACCTGGGATTCTATTCCCCTCGCGCACACCCCAGTATGTGATAGCCTGAATAAAATTTCAGGATAAAGTTATTGGTACTACTATTTTTGGGAAATAGAATTGAAAAATATTGCTTAAAATACGTAACAGTTGTGCAAATCATGGCGTACCTAAAACATCTTCTTTGTCTCATCTTCGACATTACCACATAAGAAACTTTTACCGGTCAAGAAATTTGCAACCTATTGCTACTCTCCTGAAATAATAAGCAAGAAAGATTCACTCATTACCACAAATGTACAATACTCAAAACGAAAGAATATCCTATTCAACAGCCTTGTTTGCAAATATAATAGAATGGACTTACTTAGTTAAATATTCATATTAATAATTTAATTACCTGAATCTCTTCACAACTAATATACTTGTGTGGCCAAGCAATTGTACTTCCTATAGCATCATCAAGGGTAAAAAAATTCTCTTGAGGCTCGGAACAACGTAACATCTGGAACTAAAATTTCTTTAACCCAAACTTTGTAGCAATCTGGCCTAAATAAAATATGGTGTACCATTGAAGTAGAAGCTGTGGAAGCAATTTCTGCCTTTGCCGCCACTTGCCCTGTGGCAGTCCAATTTAACAGGTTGCACTTAACGCCCACAAGGTTTTATTAGCACTAGCATTCACACTCTCTTGACGGGACTATAATGAAACAAGAAGTTAAAGGTAAATTTAATATTTCAATGTTAAATTCAATAGCATTACCACAATATATACCTGTCGACTTGACGGAGATGGCAACGTTGTTCCATTAGTAGGCTCTCCTGCAAACTGTAAAATAATTCAATTGTACTTTAGTGCTTTGAAAGTCAAGATTGCATAGTTTTTAGCAAAACACTAGAATTGAAGATAAAATTATTACAACTTACCATGTCTGGCCTAAGCTCTCTTAGTATTTTTTGCGTAAGATCTTGAGTTTTGCGAACCTCATTTAACTCATTCATGACAGAATGCATCCATGATTTATTTTGTAATTGGGCCTCTATCCTAGATGGGGTCACCCCAAATCCAAGACCTCTAACAGAACGGAGCGTTCCGAACCAAAATACTTGCTCACTGGATCATCATTTATAGATGTTGAATTTCCACTATCTGGAAGCTCTTTATATTTCTGCATTTCCGACTAAAAAATAAATAATATTAGCATATTGATATAATCATAAAAAATACAGTATAGTAACGAATTTGAAATAGATAAGTTCAAATTATATACAATTGCCTTCTCTGTAGCATCGTTGATCGGCTCTTCCCTCTTCTCATCCTTCCTTCTCTTATGTCCTTCGATCCATAAATCTGCCCTTGATATAGATTTGCCCGCATTTTCAATTTTCTAACAAAAATGGAATAACAAAATGATTAAAATACATCAAGTTTATTGTATGTAAGAGAATTTTAAAGATATATGAATTAGAAATAATATCGAATCATGCTCATATCTTGCATAACCTTTTCGGCTCAGAGTGTAAGGCATCGTTTGTTTTGCCCTTACGGACTGCTTCATTTGACTTATTTCCTGCATAAATAAATTAAGGGTTACAACTCCAATGCAATACATATGATTTAAAAATACTTACATTTCAAATTTACCTTAAATTTATCTGATGTGCGAATCTTTACAAATTTATCCCACTCTTGGTCTGTAGGTTCATCCGGTTTGAGTAAGGTAATACACTGAGATACATTCACACCGGCATCTACAACTTTCCTTATATTTCGAGATATAGAGGATTTCTAATTTCGCCATGACTTTTCAATCAAAGGCAAAATGAACTTCTTGTAGCAATCTTCAATAACATATTTTTGCTACATTTACAACTAAAATGCAAGAATAAGTAATTTTACTAAATGCTTTACAAGAAGGAAAAATAATAAAATACATAAACATAGTACATACCAACATCAAACCCCACAATTTTTCTTTGATTCGCTTAGGGCCTGTTTGGTAACAGGGAAGTGAGCTGTGGATTCTGTTTTCCATAGGATTTATAACAAAATCCATAAAATCCTTTGTTTGGTAAAACAATGGAAAGGTGAATTTGGAAACCAATTCACTGTTCTTCTACTTCCTATCCCCTCCTTGTTCTCCCACAATTTTAGCTTTCCACATCCATGATCCTTGGATGGATGTGGAAGGATTTGGAGATATTAACATTAAATAAATATTAACTAACAAATTAAAACTAATTTTTTTTATCAAAGCCCGACCTCGTCGTCGTCACCGCCGACTACGACGGCCAGCAAGACCTCGCTTGGCCTCCGCGTCGCCTGGCCTCCACGGTGGTCGCGCTACAGTCTTCGCTACGCCGCTGCCGCTGCCTAGCGGGAGGAGGTCTGCTCAGAGGAGGAGGAGAGGGTTGGCGGTGGAGAGAGAGCGGAGGTCAAGATCCGGAGCTCCGGAGCAAGCAGAGGAGGAGAAGGAGGGTTGGGGGGCGGAGCCGTAGAAGTGGCGGTGGGTGGCCGTTGGGCTTGGGGTCGGAGGAGAGAAGGCTTGGGAATTTTTTTTTGGGTGAAGAAAGAGTCAGTGGAGAGAGAGAGAAGTTAGATGTTGGTTATTAATGATGATCATTATTAGCTATTAGTTATTTAATTTATTAATCAATATATTAATGTATGTATTAGTTAATAAAGTAATTTATTAATTAATTTACATAGTAACTCGTAATTAGTAATTAATTTTGAGTTGATAAATTTATAATTTTTAATTAGTTAATAATTAATTACTTTAAGTTATCAAATAATTATTTAATTTACTAAATTATTATGTGAATTAATTATAATTTTTCATTTTTCAATTTTACTTTCCTATGTCAACCAAACACATTTCTCTGATTTTTTACTTCCTACTTCTTACTTCCTATCCCAACCAAACACATTTGTCCCCTACAAGGGAGACAAGAAAGTGCATGGATTTCTATCCTTCTTTCCTTCATGAAAGTCCAAATCCAAATCCAAATTCACTTCATGTTTACCAAACAGCCCCTTATCTACGATGTGCCATGTATTTATATTTATTGGAAAATTCTCTCGAACAATACACCCAACAGTTGTACTAAATCTAACTGATATTTTTCCAACAGGTTGTCCATATTCATTCCACTCAATCATTGTACGATTTTTTTCACCAACTGCAACAACTGGGACCTTTGTTTTTCCTCTGGTTTTTTTTACCACCAGCACTAATATTTTCTTCTGACGCAGAATCAATTTTCTTATCACAACTATCAGAAGTAACCTAGGTAAAGGTGGACTATCATAAATGTTACGTGTTGATTTTCTCGACATATCCCTGTAATTGAGAAAAATGAATTAAATCAGCATCAATATTTACACACTAGCTGGAAAACATGAATTTTGCACAAGATATAAGTGGTGCAGTACATACTGCAATATTTCTCAAAGTATATAAGTTGTGCAGTACATACTGCAATAAACTGAAAGACGAGGCACTTTGGTCACAGTAGGATGTATTAACTAAGGACCAATAACATTTTGTTCTGTAATTCTCAGTATGTAGTCTAATGTGTGTTAGCAATATTTGAGGGCAAATGGCCAAGTGGGATGGTATTATGCCAAATAAAGCACACAGATATTGTACAATCACTTGTAATCTGGACAAACATATACTAAAATAGATCACTATGTTGTCTTATAAATATATGGCATGTAGCATTGTAATTTGAACTTGTAAACTCTTTGTAACCATTTCGGCTACCAGTAAAAAGCATAATAAAGGCATTGGCATAATAAAGGCAAAGGAAACCTACCGCTTCGATCAATACACACAACACAAAGCAATGAAATGGAATACTTCAGTTGAAGCTTGCTTCAAATTCTCTGTTTTCTGCATTTTCTGGTTTAGGTCCAAATTTATACTGTACCACCAAATTGTATCATGGCATATATCCTTCAAGATATGGCCATCAGACATTAGAAGCATTCAAAGATATGGCCATTAGACATTTAAAGATATGGCCAACTGTTGAAAACTATCAGAATGAGTGGAAAATATCAGAAGAGTGCATTATGTTCAAGTACAACTCTTTCAAACGATCAAAACGCTCCCAGGAAGTCTTTATATATCTTTTTTAGTTACAGTTCATCTCTCTATGATTGTTAGGTTAAAACCATTAGTTCTAATTCTTGGAAAAAGTGTCGATAGCGATCACGAAAGAGGTGGATCTTGACTTCATCAGCCTGTGTGGTAATTATGTGGATCACATCTTCATGAATCATCTTCATGATTATAATTTGGAACTTAAAGCATTCTTAGTAAGGACAAGTATATTCATCCAAAAATCAAAATCATGGGAAACAAAATTCAGTTACATAAAGAACAACCACAAAAAGGAAGAAGAGGATGATTATAACAGTTTATCCATCAAGTTTGAGAGAATAACAAAAATATAAATTTGGCAAATTTTAATCAAAACATGCTTCAATCAATAAGGCTTGTATATGATATCAAGACATATAGGTAAAAACTTTGTTCACCAACCAATCATTGTCTGCAATATTAATCAGATAACCATCAACTGATTTTGTTGAGATTTAGTTGTTGTTCTGATTCAAATTTTGAAACAGTAGTACCATAGTGCCAGGCGTATAAAATTCCAATACACAGATGTTCTTGAAAGTAGAAATTATGAGAAAGCGCTACTTGATAATTCATAATCAAAGCAATTTTATATGATTCTTGATTTTGAGAGGGGAAAAATTGAAAATCAGTTCCCCACATTGTAAATTATGTGAAGTAGTGTAAAGAAAATTGAGCAGAAGAGAGGCTTCTTCCTTTCAACCTACTGAATCCAAGTACTATAGCATCAAGTTTGCAGTCAGTTGATTGTGCCATGCATTAAGTACCAATGTTTGCAGTATCGATACCGGAATCGATATCGGACCATACCTATGAGTCAATAGACTCCCAATGTCAGTATCAGTCAATATTGACCGAAAAATAGACTCCCAATGCCAGTATCAGTCAATATTGGATATCGGTCGGTATCAATCGATCATGCCAATGATATTACAGTTTGGAAAGTTAAATTGGGATATGGTGCATGATTATAGTGAACTTGTTGCTTTAATTTCTTCTTATAATTATTATGAAGAGGATATAGTGAGGTGGAGATGTACTAATTCAGGTAGTATACAGTTAAATATTTTTATAGCTTTCTAAATAACAATGGAAACCAATTGGCGTATGTAAAAACAGTAGTAGATATATACTATCCAAACCCTTTCCATCAATTTATGTGAACCCACTATCCATAACTATAACGGAGAGGCATAGCTCCTCAAGTATCAGAAGCATTCAAAGATATGGCATGTATTTAAACATGTTGGAAACTATCAGAATGCTCTCTTCAAGTACAACTCTTTGTAACCATTTCAGCTACCAATACAAAGCATAATAAAGGCATTGGCATAGTAAAGGCAAGGGAAACTTACCGCTTCGATCAATACACACAACACAAAGCAATGAAATAGAATACTTCATTTGAAGCTTGCTTCAAATTCTCTGTTTTCTGCATTTTCTGGTTTAGGTCCAGATTTATACTGAACCACCAAATTGTATCATGGCATATATCCTTCAAGGTATGGCCACCAAATTGTACAGTAGGCTACCAATTTAATCAAGGAGATTAACCTTCAGGCTAGCAATATTTGAACCAAGATTATTTGGATACTATTCGGATATCAAAGTAGAAACAGTATATAAATTATTTTTCCAATTTGAATCCCAAACAATATAATCCATCTTCAACAGCCTGATAAATATGAATAAATACTAAATACCTGCATTGAGCTGTGTAAATATCCCAAACAAGAACTATGACATCTGAGAAGTATAAATATCACAATTTAAAGCAAGTTTCAATTTCCATTTCCTGTTTCCTACAATATTTAAAACAATCTATGCAACATAACACAAAACTGAGAAACAAGAACCGAAAAAAAATCAACATGGAAGATATGATGGAAAGATTAAATCCTTTGTGACACAACTTGAGTCAAAAATAAGCAATTTCACCAAAAAGTTAGAAATAAAATCCAAGCAGCTCATTTGTCCAAGATATAAAAAAAATAAATTACTCAAAAAGTTTCTCTCAAATTCACCCCAACTACTAAATTGATACAAGAAGACCTTCACAATTTCCCCTCTTGTATAACTCATCACCACCCGTATGGTCTATCATAAGCGCAGAAACATCTTGTGGTGCATATGACGTATAAATACTTTCATCAAAGGTAGCCAAGTCATGAAAGCCTCTTGGTGGTGCCTTTAATACTACATGCCAATTTGATCTTTCACTTTCTCTGGAGTAAAATACTTGTTTTGCTTGTGATGCAAGAATAAATGGATCTCTTCCAGTTTTACTTAATCCATCATGAAGGTTAACTAAGGTGAATCCATCCTCTTTCTTTATACCACTGACAATATTGGCCCAATCACGTTGAAAAACATGAATTCGAAATGTGTTGAAGTCCAATAACAAAATATCCCTTATGACTCCATAGTAAGATACATTTTCCACAACTTGTGTTGTGTCCCTGGCACTGGATCTTCATAGAGTCTCAGCTTCTATATAAACACCATAATTTTGAGTGGATCTCTCAATTGTTGTTGTATGAAAGCGTTTTCCATTAATCACATAACCCAAGTATGACATTGCAACACGTCTAGGCCCTTGCACAAGCCATCTAAGCGTATCCGATATTGTGCTCGCTGCACTTTCAGGATTAATCTGTAAAAGCATAAATAGTATTAAATTTAACCCATATATATATATATATATATATATATATATATATATATATATATATATATATATATAAACCTCATAAGTGTATCTGACCTTCTCTGACATCCATGGAATGAATGTTTCTAAATGCCTCTTCTGAAGTAAAGTATTATCCCGTAACAAACTTCGATCTGTACGCTTTAACTCCTCCATATGTACTCTAATATAGAAATCAAAGTTTATATAGTTATTATTATGCATATGTGCGTGCGTATAGCTAAAAAATCTCAATGCAACTTCTGCTATTGGAATGTGTTGGTAGTATACTCACGGAATATATGGTTCAACTTCTGAACTGTTTAGAAGAACATAAAGATGAGCAACCTTCAATATTTCACTTGACAAGGTAATTACTTCTCCTTTGGAAATTGGGCGCCCCTCTATAATTGCATTATCCTCAAAATCTTTATTTCGATTTAATTTTATACCTAAAGCTGCTGCTTGTGGCATGTAATCGTTACAAAATCTTACGCATTCATCCAGTAGATAGCATTCTGCTATGCATCCTTCAGGTCGAGCACGATTTATAACAAATCCCTTAAGATACTTCATAAATCTGTTAGAAATCAATACAAGGGGGAAAAATTATAAATAGTGAATGAATAAGAATTTGTTATATAAACTATAAATATAAATTATGACAAAGTTTTGTTGTATACCTCTCAAAAGGGTACATCCATCGATAATACACCGGCCCACATAATCTAGCCTCTTGTCCTAAATGTATTGTCAGGTGAACCATAATATCAAAAAAAGCTGGAGGAAAATACCTTTCCAACATGCATACAGTCTCCATGATTTCATCCTCCAATACTTCCAATGTATTTGTCACGTCCCGCTTCCCAGATGGAAGGGTGACGTCAGAAACACATCTCCAGGCTACGCACCGAAAATTGCGATTGTCGCCCGTAATATCAGCAAAAATGGAAAATACCAGAATTTCATAACATTAAGCATATGGTACAGGGAACTTTTCCAACAATTCTTATACAGATTTATTACAAAAGCAAATTGCATAATGACTGAGAAGTACTCGTTCTAGCTATAAGCAATGGTTCACTCCTCGAGGTATTGCGGTGATACTTCAGCAGGGACGTCTTCTTCTTCACCTAGTGAACAAAACTAGGTCGTTTAGAAACGACAAGCAAGTCCTCGGTCAAGGGCGATGAAATATAAATAAATAAAATTGAAATATGCGATTTTCTTTAAAAAGACTTGTGCAACTGCATATATGTATGTATATAAATATATATATATATGCCCTTAATTTTACTAAAATGACACATGTAATCATCATCCTACTCCAGGGATTGTGAGATTTCCGAGCTTCCCTTGAGCTTTCTGTAAGATTTGCTTCCCTTGAGCAAACTGCCTACCTAAAGTAGGTATGAGTTACCCTTGGAGTAAGATGAAATGCAATTGAGAACAATAATCTGAATAATTCTCTAGATGCTTCCCGTGAACAATCCCGTTAACCTGGGATCAGGCTGTGAATTCCGAGCCTCCCTTGGACTAAACATCTATTTGATGTTACTGTCGAAATAGATGAATTGATTTCCGAGCCTCCCTTGGGCTAGTACTCTCTATTTGAAAATAGAAGTACGGATTTCCGAAATACTGATCAGCTTTTATTGTTATTATGTTACGGGATATCTAGGAATATTCAGTTGTTCTCCCCGCCCAATGCTTCCTATATATGAAACTTTCTAAAAATTTCCGAAGGTCAGAAATTTGACTATCTCTAGAATTTCTCAAAAATTTTGGCAGAGTCTCCTTTGTATTTAGGAGCCCCGAAAATTTACAGAAAACATATATAAATGATAAGAAAAAATATGGGCTCGCCGACCCCTTCGGTGGAGCAACTCTCAACACCGGAACCACGCAAATAATAATTGGGCTCGCCGACCCCTTCGGTGGAGCAACTCTCAACACCGGAACCACGCAGGAAATAAAGTACAAAAGGAATTGGAGATTTATACCTGAGCAAGCATTGATTTCCTTTCCTTTAGCAATAATTCAATTTGCGGTTTGCTATTAGCTTTGCAATTTGTCGCATAGAGCAAAATTCTTCCATCTATGCAAGACTTTATATATAACTATATGTGTACAGGTATGTATATGTATATGTATGTATATATATATATATATGTAGATATATATATAAAGAGATATATATATATATGTATGTATGTATACATATATGTATGTGTATATATATAAAGATATATATATATATATATATATATATATATATATCTATATATATATATATATATATATATATATATATATATATATATATATATATATATATATATATATATGTATGTAGACATATATCTTTATATATGTATATATATATATATGTATATGTATGTACATATATATGTATGTAGATATATATACATATATGTATGTATATATATATAGTAAGACGGAATTTAAATCAAATGATATCCTTTCATAATAATTGCATGGAGCAAGAAAATAAAAGAAATAGACGGGAATTAATTCTAACTATAGATATACACAAAGTTGAATAACTACATAGTGAGTAGAGAGAAACAGGGTCCTTTTTACCTTTCCGGCGTATGTTCCAGTTTTTCAGTTCCAAAATTCTTATGACCACTTACCATGGGAGAGTCCCGTATGTTCATTTGTGTTTGTTTTGTTCATGGAGAGTCCAATAGTTCATGTCCATAAATCGCATGTCCAACGTCCGTGTTCAAAATTAATTTCTCTACTTTGTGTCTATTCGATTATTCACTTGTCCGAAATATCATACCATTTAATACTTTTGTTCATGTCAAATTAAATATTTACTAGAAATTAGTGTTTGCAACAGTTTTAATATATCATGACTTAATTTAAATATTATTAAATTCAGAATTGTAACTAACCAAAAATTCAGACATATTATTCCTAAATTACATTTTCAAATCTTATGATATAAACTTTCAGATTCTTTTGGAAGATTAACCATATACTTCAACTTTCTGGTATTACCAATTTATTTATGAACTACAATTTCAGAATTTTAGTATGAAAATAAAGGGATAAATAAAATTTCCATTAGCCTAAATGGAAGAACTTGAGAAGAAGAAGAGGATGAGGACTTGCCTTGGGTTGGGAATGATCCAAATTTCTTCACAAACCCTAGTTGGAACCCAAAAGCACAAATTACTTTGTTAGTGACCTAACTTAGTTTGGAATTGAACTAAAACATAGGAATTGAGGAAGAAGAGGGGAAAATTTACCTAGGGTTCCCTTCTTGGGAAGTTGGAGTAGAGGGGAAGGAGGTGAAGAGGGAGTGGAGGAGGAGGTGGTGACCGGGGGGGGGCGGCCGGCGGCGGCAGCGGGCGGCGGGCGGCGGGCGGCGGCAGCGGCAGCGGGCGGCGGCAGCGGCAGCGGCAGCAAGGAGAGGGGCAGGGGGCGGTCGGGTGTGGGTGTGTTTGATTGTTTTTTTTTTCTTTTTCTTTCCTCTCTCTTTAGTGTGTGTGGGTGTGTATAAATAGGAAAAGGGGGGGGGGGTGAGTGTGCTGGTGGTGTTGGTGTGTGTTTTGTGTGTGGGGGAGGGAAAGGAAATAAATGGGAGTGGTGAGGTGTACACTTCTCCATTCTTCTAGTGTATGACATGTGTCATGCTATGAAAAGTTCAAAAATAAATTTATTATTTTATTATTTATAATTTTTTTTTTGAAGCAAATAAAAATTGATAATAATAATAGATATCATATTAATAATAATAATAAGAATATGACAAGTCTACTCCCCTTAGAAAAATTCCGTCCTCGGAATTTAAAATAATTAGTACAACGATTGATTGCTAACCTGGATTAGGAAAATAGATACGGATATTGCTTCCGCATGTCTTCTTCTTTTTCCCAAGTTGAATCTCCAGGCGAATCCTTGCTCCACGCGACTCGTACTAATGGAATGATCCGATTGCGGAGTATCTTCTCTCTTCGGTCCAAGATCCCAACGGGTTTCTGTTCAATCCGTAGTGTAGGTCCGATGGTAATTTCTGAATGATCGAGTATATGGCTTGGATCAGGCACATATCTTCGTAATTGGGAAACATGGAATACATTGTGGACTCCCTCTAGTGTTGGGGGTAAGGCAAGCCGATATGATACATTCCCTACTTTCTCCAATATGTCGAAGGGCCCAATGTATCTCGGACTCAGTTTTCCTCTGGTCCCAAATCTGATTGTTCCCTTGGTTGGTGAAATTTTTAGAAAGACATGATCTCCAGGTTGAAATTCCAGTATTCTTCGATGCTTATCAGCCCACATCTTCTGTCTATCCTGGGCTGCTTGCAAGTGACTTTTTATTGCCTTGACTATATCCACAGTTTGTGTCACCAGTTCTGGTCCTAACAACTGTCTTTCTCCTACGTCGGTCCAGCATACCGGCGATCTGCACTTTCTACCATACAGTGCTTCAAAAGGAGCCATTTTGATACTATCATGATAACTGTTGTTATATGAAAATTCTACCAGATGTAGATGGTCATCCCAAGCTCCCCCAAAATCTAAGGTACAAGCTCTCAGCATGTCTTCTAAGGTCTGAATTATTCTTTCAGACTGGCCGTCTGTTTGGGGATGGTAAGCGGAGCTATATTTCAACTGAGTGCCAAGATTTTCCTGCAAACTTCTCCAGAAATGTGAAGTAAACCTGGTATCCCTATCTGACACTATACTTACGGGTACCCCATGCTGACTCACAATCTGCTTCAAATATATATCTGCTAGTACTTCTGTTGATTGCCCTACTCGAAAAGGAAGAAATCGAGCGGACTTAGTGAGTCTATCTACAATGACCCAAATAGCATTATTACCCCTTTGGGTCCTAGGCAGTCCTGTCACAAAATCCATGGTAAGATGCTCCCATTACGAACGCTTGGCCTTGCCTATTTCTCTTCTTATTATTATTATTCTGAGCTTGAATCGCCCGTTGTGCTTGTTGGAACTGATATGCCTGAGGGGCATAGGGCGGCCTTTGCTGATTTCCATTGGTTCTGACAGCTTGTGGTGGTGCCTGAATCATCGGTCGTGGTTTAGTCTCCTAAAATAACGGTCGGTAACCCGGGTTGAAGCCTTGTGGGATTGCTCCAATCACAGGCAGCTGAGGGCACTGACCGGTCGAATGGTTTCCTGCTCCGCACTTTAGACAAAGTCCCAATCTTCTCCTACATACATTTCTTTTATGTCCTGGCTTCCGGCAGTAGTCGCAGATAATGAATTTGTCTGGATTGCCATTCTGCGGACGCTTAGGTGGTCCCTGCCAATGATTCTTGGAGGATGCCCCCTCCTCAAAACTCCTCTTAGGTTGTGGAGACCGGAAAGGTTGTTCTTCTTTCAGTATCCTTTCTTGGTCTCGAGCAGCTTCTGTTACTTCAGAAAAGGTCTGGCACCGATAGGACGCGACCCTACTTTTTAATTGGGTCCCAAGCCCTTCCAAGAACCTAGAAATTTTTGTTTCTTCATCAGCTATCATGTGAGGGGCGAATCGACTGAGTCTGGAAAATTCTACAGCATACTCATCAACGGTGCGTCTTCCTTGTTTGAGGTAATTAAATTGTCGCTCTAATTCTATCCGCGCTGATTTAGGATAGAATCTCTCTTCAAATTTCTTCTTGAATTCCGCCCATGTCATATCTTCATCAGAGTCTTCCGGATATTCAGCACTCCACCAATATCCAGCGATGTCTTCTAACTGGATGCGAATTGCTGGCACCATGTCCTCAGGTCGAAGCTTTGCAGCCTTCATTAGACCCTCGATGGTTTTCAGCCATTGTCCTGCTTCTATTGCGTTCTCAGTCCCCTGAAACTTAGGCGGCTTTAGATCCCTGAAGTCTTTTAAGGCTCTGTTCCTTGTACTATTGGAGTTCTGTATTTGCTCCAATATTGTAGTATTGGTAGCCTGAGCAGCATGGGCTTGTTGACTATTAGACTCCAATAATTGCTGGAATAGCTTAAACATGTCGGCTACAGTTGGTTCCTGCGGGGACGTATTAATTTGTCGATCGTGGTTGTCCATATCCTGAAATTAAAAATGCAATTCTTAGGGAATCATCCGAAATGTTTTATCTATAACACAAGTGTATTTACAATCACATTTATATTTCATTTTTGAATGAGAGTGGTACAAAATGATACTTCCACTCTCATTTCACATCTACTTTATCCCCCCCTCTTTTTTTGTACTACATCTACTCATGTCACCCATTCCTCCCAAAATGTGACATGGTGATCTATTTTACTCTATACTTGTACATATCCAACATATAGTACAACTGATAAAAGACTTTCTTCTTCACCTGTACAGGGTTCATCTTCCTATTCTACTGCCTCAATGAGAACTCTGTCTTCAGCAAGGATTTCTACTTCTGGATGTAATCTTTCAAAGTCTTCTAGGGTTCCCTCATAACCATGCAGTGCAATATAGAAGCGATTTGGATCCCGAACATAGAGGCAATATGTGATATTCTCAAAATCAACTTCAGCACCATCCTCGATGTCTCGGATGATGGGACGCCTGACTCCATAGAATATCTGGTAGACATGCATGTCGTACCAATCGGGCGTGCTCCACATGGCTCTAGCATACCGTTGGTATAGATATAGGGAGTAATCACTTCCATCCCATTCTAAGCTGGACATGAATAGATCCATACCTATACTCATTATATCCTTAAGTAAGAATTACCTATAGGAAATATATGAATTTAGAAAAGGCATATTTTTATACATCTTTATAATAAGCCTCAGGACTTACATATTTGGTAGGTTGCATTCTAACTATATTCAAGGCATACATGTCAGATATTTACATATCATTTATAAGTTCATATTCCTTCATGTCTACTTGCACTCTTTATATACTTACATCCATATATTAATTATACTTAGTGACCTTAAATCCACATCTTCCTTATATTGTGAATCTTCACGTCGGGGTGAGTCTGCAGCCATTCTTCTAAGGTGCCGTTACGGTCAGTTTCTGGGTCTCCAGAGGGTTCCGCCTTGATCAGGATGTAGTAGTGCACTGAGTTATAGTACTCCTTTCTTTCGTCGTTTATGTCTGTCACTACTGGATATTTCAATTCATAGTGGACCCCATAGGCTTCTATCATCCCCTTTGGCGCTACGTGCCACATTTTTCTTACAAATGCATAATACTCGCCTAGGCAGTGGATGCCATTTCCTAACCTTGCAAAGGGTACGAACCGTGACATGATCTACACCAGGAATTTCTTAGATTAGTATCTCTAAGACTAAGATTTTAGAGAGGAAATTGTAAAGGAAGAGGCTACTAACTACTTATACTGTCTTCTTAATAACTTCTAAGGCATGGTGGTTATGAATGTCTAGAACCTTATGTCTATGTATACCTAGGTTCCATTCCTCGTATTTTCCATTTTGCTGACCTGCATGGGCCACCACTAAAAGACGTGTCACGTCCCGCTTCCCAGATGGAAGGGTGACGTCAGAAACACATCTCCAGGCTACGCACCGAAAATTGCGATTGTCGCCCGTAATATCAGCAAAAATGGAAAATACCAGAATTTCATAACATTAAGCATATGGTACAGGGAACTTTTCCAACAATTCTTATACAGATTTATTACAAAAGCAAATTGCATAATGACTGAGAAGTACTCGTTCTAGCTATAAGCAATGGTTCACTCCTCGAGGTATTGCGGTGATACTTCAGCAGGGACGTCTTCTTCTTCACCTAGTGAACAAAACTAGGTCGTTTAGAAACGACAAGCAAGTCCTCGGTCAAGGGCGATGAAATATAAATAAATAAAATTGAAATATGCGATTTTCTTTAAAAAGACTTGTGCAACTGCATATATGTATGTATATAAATATATATATATATGCCCTTAATTTTACTAAAATGACACATGTAATCATCATCCTACTCCAGGGATTGTGAGATTTCCGAGCTTCGCTTGAGCTTTCTGTAAGATTTGCTTCCCTTGAGCAAACTGCCTACCTAAAGTAGGTATGAGTTACCCTTGGAGTAAGATGAAATGCAATTGAGAACAATAATCTGAATAATTCTCTAGATGCTTCCCGTGAACAATCCCGTTAACCTGGGATCAGGCTGTGAATTCCGAGCCTCCCTTGGGCTAAACATCTATTTGATGTTACTGTCGAAATAGATGAATTGATTTCCGAGCCTCCCTTGGGCTAGTACTCTCTATTTGAAAATAGAAGTACGGATTTCCGAAATACTGATCAGCTTTTATTGTTATTATGTTACGGGATATCTAGGAATATTCAGTTGTTCTCCCCGCCCAATGTTTCCTATATATGAAACTTTCTAAAAATTTCCGAAGGTCAGAAATTTGACTATCTCTAGAATTTCTCAAAAATTTTGGCAGAGTCTCCTTTGTATTTAGGAGCCCCGAAAATTTACAGAAAACATATATAAATGATAAGAAAAAATATGGGCTCGCCGACCCCTTCGGTGGAGCAACTCTCAACACCGGAACCACGCAAATAATAATTGGGCTCGCCGACCCCTTCGGTGGAGCAACTCTCAACACCGGAACCATGCAGGAAATAAAGTACAAAAGGAATTGGAGATTTATACCTGAGCAAGCATTGATTTCCTTTCCTTTAGCAATAATTCAATTTGCGGTTTGCTATTAGCTTTGCAATTTGTCGCATAGAGCAAAATTCTTCCATCTATGCAAGACTTTATATATAACTATATGTGTACAGGTATGTATATGTATATATGTATGTATATATATATATATATATATATATATATATATGTAGATATATATATAAAGAGATATATATATATGTATGTATGTATACATATATGTATGTGTATATATATAAAGATATATATATATATATATATATATATATATATATATATATATATATATATATATATATATATATATATATATATATATATATATATGTATGTAGACATATATCTTTATATATGTATATATATATATATATATGTATATGTATGTACATATATATGTATGTAGATATATATACATATATGTATGTATATATATATAGTAAGACGGAATTTAAATCAAATGATATCCTTTCATAATAATTGCATGGAGCAAGAAAATAAAAGAAATAGACGGGAATTAATTCTAACTATAGATATACACAAAGTTGAATAACTACATAGTGAGTAGAGAGAAACAGGGTCCTTTTTACCTTTCCGGCGTATGTTCCAGTTTTTCAGTTCCAAAATTCTTATGACCACTTACCATGGGAGAGTCCCGTATGTTCATTTGTGTTTGTTTTGTTCATGGAGAGTCCAATAGTTCATGTCCATAAATCGCATGTCCAACGTCCGTGTTCAAAATTAATTTCTCTACTTTGTGTCTATTCGATTATTCACTTGTCCGAAATATCGTACCATTTAATACTTTTGTTCATGTCAAATTAAATATTTACTAGAAATTAGTGTTTGCAACAGTTTTAATATATCATGACTTAATTTAAATATTATTAAATTCAGAATTGTAACTAACCAAAAATTCAGACATATTATTCCTAAATTACATTTTCAAATCTTATGATATAAACTTTCAGATTCTTTTGGAAGATTAACCATATACTTCAACTTTCTGGTATTACCAATTTATTTATGAACTACAATTTCAGAATTTTAGTATGAAAATAAAGGGATAAATAAAATTTCCATTAGCCTAAATGGAAGAACTTGAGAAGAAGAAGAGGATGAGGACTTGCCTTGGGTTGGGAATGATCCAAATTTCTTCACAAACCCTAGTTGGAACCCAAAAGCACAAATTACTTTGTTAGTGACCTAACTTAGTTTGGAATTGAACTAAAACATAGGAATTGAGGAAGAAGAGGGGAAAATTTACCTAGGGTTCCCTTCTTGGGAAGTTGGAGTAGAGGGGAAGGAGGTGAAGAGGGAGTGGAGGAGGAGGTGGTGACCGGGGGGGGCGGCCGGCGGCGGCAGCGGGCGGCGGGCGGCGGCAGCGGGCGGCGGCAGCGGCAGCGGCAGCAAGGAGAGGGGCAGGGGGCGGTCGGGTGTGGGTGTGTTTGATTGTTTTTTTTTTTCTTTTTCTTTCCTCTCTCTTTAGTGTGTGTGGGTGTGTATAAATAGGAAAAGGGGGGGGGTGAGTGTGCTGGTGGTGTTGGTGTGTGTTTTGTGTGTGGGGGAGGGAAAGGAAATAAATGGGAGTGGTGAGGTGTACACTTCTCCATTCTTCTAGTGTATGACATGTGTCATGCTATGAAAAGTTCAAAAATAAATTTATTATTTTATTATTTATAATTTTTTTTTTTGAAGCAAATAAAAATTGATAATAATAATAGATATCATATTAATAATAATAATAAGAATATGACAGTATTTTTGTCTATCACTCTTTGACAGAGTTCATTAAAAAATGAACATAAACGAAAAATAGCCTTCCTTGGTCCCTCTGGAAGAAGTCCTTTTAAAGCAACTGACAACAATTGTTGCATTAAAACATGATAATCATGGGACTTGAGACCAATAATCTTGCAATCTTCTAGTTTGACACAATTGCTAATAACCATCTGGTAACTTCAAATCAAGCAATCACTTACAAAAGATTTGTTTTTCAGCTTTTGATAGTGTGTAAGGTGCTGGAGGAAGAAAAAATCTTTGTCCTCTTGGTTCTGCATGTAAATCAGACCTAATGTTCATGTCTGCTAAATCTCCATGAGATTGCAATCCATCCTTCATATGTCCTTTAATATTCAATAGTGTTCCTATGATGCTTTGACAAACATTCTTTTTAATATGCATCACATCCAAATTTTGACGCAAGGGTACAGCTTGTAATAGAATCAAACAATTTCCATAAGTTCTAATAAAAATATGTCTCTTTTGATAAAACTAACAAACAAATCACTATTGTAGTAGAAACTAATTTACCTCCTAATATGGTAATTGGAAAAATATTGACTTCTTTTTCCACATTTTAGGAGGATCGTTCTTCTTTCTTTTCTATTTTGGCTCTTTCCCCACATATTTTGAACTTCATTTACGGCACGTAAAATATCATTGTTAGTCAATGGTCTTGGTGGGAGTCCTTTTTAGTTAGTTCTGTCAAACCACCTAGCCTTATCACGCCACAAGTGACTAGGTGAAAGAAATCGCCTGTAAGACATGTACACAGTCTTATGTGACTTCTCTAAATATCGAGAACATGTATTAGGACCACATATAGGATATGCAAGTTTTTCCTTTATTGTACAACCAGCCAAATTATGATAAGCTGGAAAATCATTAATTGTCCACATCAAAATAGCTTTCAGATTAAATATAGACTTAGTGAATGCATCATGCGCCTCCACGCCATTGCTCCAGAGCTCCTTCAAGTCACCAATAAGAGGCTCAAGATATACATCTATGTCATTCCCAGGTTCATCTTTGCCAGGTATAAGTAAAGTCAACATCAAATTTTCTTGTGACATGCATATATTAGGAGGCAGATTATATATGCACAACAAGACTGGCCACATACTGTATTGGGTACTTAGATTTTTGTAAGGATTGAAGCCATCTAACGATAACCCAAGCATGAGATTTCTCGAATCTGAAGCAAAATTAGGCCATTTCTTGTCAATAGAATCTCACACGACCGAGTCTACAGGATGACGCATCGTTCCGTCTTGACTGTGGTGGGTGGAGTGCCAAATTAATTATTCTGCCTTATCTTTTGACATAGACATCCTTTTGAATCTTGGTATTACTGGAAAGTATCGCAGAACCTTTGCAGGCACCCCCTTCTTGATCTTACTTGTGCGTGGGTTTACTTTCCATCGTGAAGAACCACATGTAGGACACGCCTCCAAGTGCACTTTATCTTTTCTAAACAAGCAACAATTATTGATACAAGCATGTATCTTCTCATATCCTAAATCAAACTCTTTTAGAAACTTCTTTACCTTGTATAAAGAATCCGGATACTGTTTTCCTCTGGTAACATATCCTGTAATATCTCAAGAAGTTCATTAAATGCTTTGTCTGACAACCCATTTGTAGCCTTATGCTTGTAAAGAGTAGTGATTGCTGACATCTTTGTGTACTTAGAACAACTTGGATACAATGGCGCTTCGGCCTCTTCCAACTTCTTTCTAAAAACATCTTCTGCATTCATATTTACGCCGTCGGTAGCCTCTGAATCTCCAGCAATAGGAATGTATGCATCATAGTACTTCCTATGCACATCTGGCAACTGAGAAGCCTCACTTTGTTCAAAACTGCTTGTATGTTCCCTATGAAGAACCCAAAGCTGATATGAAGGATCAAAACCAATTCGGACCAAGTGATCATATACTACTTAATTTTTTTGTGACTTTTTGACTTTACATTATTTACAAGGACATACGATCCTATCAGGATTCCTAGCATAGTTCTTAGCATTTGTTATAAATCTCTTCGCTCCTTCTAGGTACTCATCACTAGTCCTACAAATAGAAAAGGAAACTATGATTTATGTAATTATTCATATATTTGATAGCTTAAAGTAAAAAAAATATCAAAACAAATTCAAAGGACCTCGGATAATTAATCCAGGTTATATCCATCCTTAACAACCAAATTTGGGACTTCGTTCACTGCTCGCCAACATCTACAATCCCAAACCAAAATAGCCTATCATGGACACCAAATTAAATTTGCTATATATAAGCAACAAATGCATGCAATTAAAATTATAAAAAATACTATGTACGACCAATCTACAGCAAGTCAGCTTGTCCTAGAACTGGGATATGTTGACAGAATGTTGTTGTCATGGGAGAGGTGGGGAATGAGTCCATTTCTTCATGTAAGTGTGCTGCTGAATTGGAAATTACCTGGAAGTAAAGTAACTCTAGTGAGCCAACTTCCAAAACCAGAAGTTGGGAATCAATCAGGGCCATCACACATTTTACAGAATGGACCACTCTTTGTATACTCAAGTGCTAAAATGAATAAACATAGGGAACAATATATATAACCTGATACTTTGTTAATAGAACATTTACCTACAAGATATTACCAAGTTACAACAAAATAAATGTAACTGGCATCATTTCCCTGTGTAAACAATACATGGAACTCACAAGGATCACCATATGAGTTCCATGTACTAAACTGGTGCAAATGGCTATTGATGATGCTTTACTTTATCATGAATGCTTAACTTTTCAAGTTTACTGTTACCCAACAGTACTGTCTCTCACGAGAGGGCCAGCACCCCAACAATCAATGACATCTCATCTTTTTCCCCTTCTTTCACGGTACACTACCGTAATGTAGGGTTACATAACATTATCACATGTCATCTCTATGCTCATTGCATAAAATCAATAAAGTAGGCAGGGATATGTTGATAACTACTATGGTGCATGGACACTGATACACCACGACAAGAAAGGTACAGACGACACGGACACAATGCCTATGTGTATTTGGACTGTCCAGAATGCGTCAGATATGTACGTGTCAGACACAACATTAGCTCGGGTTTTGTATACTCTTATGTGTTCATCTCATATATTTCCGACTCTACATTACTGTCAATTCCAAAAGAGAGAAACTTGCCAGAAAATCGAAGCTACAACTCCTTTTTATCCGAACAAAAAAAGTTTTTTCTAAAAACATCTTCTGCGTTGAAGTATATCTGTCTACTCTACTGCACCATAAGGTGCCTTGCACTGCAGTTTACCTACAGTTGCTAAACCCAAACCACAAGCGGCCATGGTAGGAGAACTTTAGCATAGTCACAATTAAGATCCAAATGCCATGATATCAAAACTACGGTTGCAATTAATTAATAACTTTCCTTGTAGGAGAACTTTAGCATATTGTTGATATTAAGAACTGCAAACAACAAGAGAGCAATCATAATACATTGATGATATTAAAAACTTATATTAATAGAAATGAATTGATAGTTTATCCCAGAAATATATTTTAAAATATACTTCAAGTGATAAAAATCAATATGGCATGTTCTAATACTGTAGGATGCACTAGTGCTTGAGGGATATATGAGTTATCAATGCAAAATGTGGGTCATATCATGTCGAAAACGTATTGGACACAACCCGGTCAATCCAAAATACGTTATAACTAAACAAAGTAACTTATAAAAACAAAACATAAAGAAAAACATAAGAAAATCACATAATGCGATGAAAAACACAATTGAACATAGAATTATCTTAACAATCACCATTTAAAATATCATCAGTGCTTCGAAAAATAAATTGCACAGAGAAGAGGTTAGGAAAGAAAATGAAGGCAACTAAATTAAAAGTGTATGGACAAAATATGAAACAACATAGTACATTTTAGAAAATAATTTTTTTGGAGTGTCCATGTCAGTATAATCTCACCTGTAGCATGTCCCTGAGATCCAAGATTCCTGGTGTATAACCTGTTGCAATGCACAAAAACACAAGGTGAATATTCAATTCCAAAAAAAAAGGAAAAAAAAAACAAATTTTGTTTTGAAAATTTTTTGCAGTAGTGTAAATTTTAGAAAGAAACTAATTTAGAACTAAAACACTTGAACATGTAAGTGTTCATGGAGGATTCGGAGAAAATTGAACCTAAAGAAAACTATTGGAAAATGTTGTCAATATTAACAAAGAGAAACCCTAGATGTTGATTTCTTCCTCAAAACCATATTTAAGAAAGAAAAAAAAACTAGATAATGATTTATCTTTTCTGAAGTTTACCGAATCCCCAACTATTAAACCTAGAAAATAAATCAAGAAAGAGAAACTCAGAAAATTGGGAGGGAGAGAACGTCCTTTGCCGCCCCTCCGAGAGAAAAAGGATTAATCCCGAATTCTTACCTTTGCCGACCCTCCGAGAGAAGTTCCCCTTTGCCGGCCCCTCCGAGAGATCGTCCGATTTAGAGAGGGAGAGCAGAAAAGAGAAAAGAAAATAAGAGAATAAGAGAGAGAGAAAATGGGATAATTGGAAACCCTTAACATCTTTTATGTGCTCTCACCGCCAAAAACTTTCATGGGAGGGAAACTTTTTGGCCCCAAAATTTTCGTGGACTACTGCTCTCACCGCCAAAATTTTTGCTGTGTAACTCTCGATGTTGTAGCAAAAAAATTTTGAGAAAAAAAATCGTGTGAAATTTTATTCTGAGACAACACTTTTTAAGTATTGTATATTATATATGATATTATTACACTTATAAAGTGTTGTATATAGTACGTAACATTCTAGGACATTTGTAAGTTGACTTAAAAGTGTTGTTAAAGTTATGTTTATGACACTTTTAAATAGGTGTCGTAGATTATGATAAATACTCAATTACAACGATATTTTTTAGTCGAGTGTCATCATTATAAAAAATTAATGACACTTATTTAGAAAGTGTCGTAAAGAAAGTGTCGTTATAACACTATTTTGTTGTAGTGTCTAGTCAATGTCATGCCACCCCCGTTCAATTAGTAGCTTGGGACAATGTCGCATCGCGAAATAGTGTTCTACCTCTTGTCCTTGTTTGGTTGTAGGGATAGTCCACTGTTTCGATAATGAGATATTGAACCTTGTTACGATTGGGACTATTTTACTTTACTTGTGAATTATGATATATTATATATATTCAGTTACGTGGCATGTTCTTTCTGTATCTTGTTACGTCCCTCTGAGGACCTGGTGATCTCTCCAGGTGTGTGCTTTTGTGACTTCTCGCAGGTGTTCTAGCCAAGGCCATGATCTACTTTTCTTCGATGATGATTACACTTGGATCGTCTTCGCATTGCTCGAAAAAAATTTATTATCATGTATTTTTCTCTTTTTCGTTGGTAGTAGATTTGTCTCCGCCCAACAATTTGTAAATGATAATTCATGAGTTTATTATAAAGTCTTTAGTATTTATTTGTGGATGAGATTAGTATCGTAGTTTACTATATTTTACAGCTTATGTATACATACGATGGTCCATATAGTGGAGCATACATGGTATGTATGCAGCTGGCATGTCGACGTACTTAGTCCTAAGTATTTTGGGACTGTGACGTTACATATTTTTGTGGTGGCCCATGCAGGTTAAGTTTATCACTTCGGTTACGTTACTGTACCAATGTGAGCATGCATATAGGATTAGAGTCTAGGATCTCATCCACACACTTGACTTCCTTCCTTTGTTTCATATCGGAACTCTCGTTCGACCACTTGATTTATATCATGCTTGATTCCTTCTACCAAAATTTTTATTCTTCTTTATTGCGTGATAGATATTAATGAGATGATCCATTGTCCTATCATACTGCTAGTTTAACTCTTGTAAGTTGGGTAGATGTCTCACGACCTAACACTTCTTGACTCTATTAAGGTAGTATAATGGAATGTCACTAATAGGATTGTTTAGAGGACGTAACCTATTTGGTCAAACTAAAGACTTAGACAAGAAGACACTAGGATGACTGGAGTCACGCTCCGATTCCGTCGAATCGATAGTCGTCCCCCGTACATGATGTCGTGCGAACCTAATTTGCGATCGCACAAGGCATGATCATAAGGTAATACGAAACACGAGATTTAAGAGAGCAAGCAGAAAAATTGAATCACACATTAAGTAAAGAGAACTTTGTTCTTTATTGATAATGAACATCATTTACATACTCCAGTACAGGGCTCATACCGCTCATGCTACAACATGACTCAATTATAAAAGAGTGCCGATGAGATAGCCGTTCCATACATTGTACACATCCCTTAATATACAACAGAGTATTCTAGTGACCTGGAATGGAGGGACGTTGAGCCATCTTTTTTGTACAGTCGAGAGCCTTCAAAAGTGGAGTTGCGGGGGCAAGTCTTCGACACGCGATCGAAGCTTTAAAAATCACGAACGTCATCGAGCTAGTTGGCACGTCCTTCCTGATTCGCGGGACCTGCAAAGAGCCAGGATCAGTACGATCACATGTACTGACAAATGGCTAATTAAAATTCAAGCTCTGTATTTGGTTCAAGCAGTTTTATATACATATTAGCAAGCTATTTCTGTGATCTTTCTAACCATCCTGATCGATTTGCATGTTAACATGTTTTGAGACAAACATGTAAAATTGTATACATTAAGCAGCTATCATATTCATTTCGTGTCATGTGCATTAGTTAAGCAGTAAAAGGGTGTGAAGGTCACTGGCAATGTCAAGCCATTACAAACTATAGCTGGGTTAGACGACGACCCTTTCGCGGTGGGCAGTGAGCTATGTGCGAAAGTTTTCGAATGACCCACGCCGTTGTAAGGCTGGCACTTTCTATACTCGTTCCTCCCGGGCCGAATCAGTCCCTGTGTCTAGGCAACCATTCAAGAAAACTATACCTTGTCGACAAGTTGTCCAATGACCATATTGTAGAGCCTTAAAAAATACTATATCTTTTCTAGAACCTTATCCTTTCTCTTTTAGTTGCAAAAACTTTGCCTTTCTTTTGAACTTAGTCGATTTATTCACTTAGCCATATCGTTGCGATAAACGTTAATCGATTCATTCATTGTTTGTATATGCTAAGTGGAATTGCATAAGAAGCATGTTTTCTATTTTCAATATCGGCAGTTTGACAGCAAGTGTTTTATGAAGAATCGTGCCATAATTTCTTTGATTCTACACTATGATGGCAACCATTTCATTTAACTTCATATTGATTTTGAAATATAGAGACGAGACGAAGGAGGTCAGCCACTCGCCTTAGACATGCTTCAGGCGAGGGGCTGGTTGGCTGCATTAACGTTGCCTACGCGATCATGTGCAATCGCATGAGCAACTGATTAGAATACTGTATAATTTAAGGAATTTTGATATGAATGCGAAGCTCGAAAATGCAAGTCACGAAAATCCATCGAAGACATTCACAAAAAATGCATTCACGAAAACAAAAGCCAAAGACAAATCAAGTGCGACATAAAAACCAGAGCAACGGGAGGTCTCTCCCGACTCAGCCGCAGAGCCAATCCTTGAGACGCAACCTGCTGAATATGGAACTTGGTTCAGAAGAAGCCATTCCATAACGTGGAATGGATCTTAATTCAACTATTTTCGTTCAATCGATTCGGTCGATTCCGACCTATCGGTCCCGACCAAATCGGTAGTGACAATGTTCCTTTCTCGTGCACCTCGTGGACGAAAACGGGACACGATGTAGGGATGAGACACTACAACTGGTAGGCCCAAACTTCAGATAAGACATAGGATTACGGAACTTAAATTATCCATATTTCTTTCAATCATTTTATCCTTGTACATATATTGAGACTAGCTTGACTCATGACACTATTACAACATAGTTTTACGAGCTTGCTTTCTTTATTAAGCTTGATCAAGGACAATATTTTATTGGAGGCCTCCACTAACATATTGTCTAATCAGAACCTGTGCGCGATGGTCTGATCAACCTAAGTGCATTGATTTCTTTTTTTTAATCTACGTGTATTGAGATATACTTGTCCTCTAGGATCTCATCCATGACTGCCTTGCCAATTCACTTTTGAATTATCCAGTAGCCTTTGAACCACGTGTTCGTATTCAAACACACCTTCTTCAAACTCTTTATCATTTTTGTCCTTCACTCATGTTAGAAAGACAAAACACTCTCCACTTGATAGATAGACACGAAGTATTCTCCTAGTTGTATATACACGAGTATAGCTAACCATTGATCAAGTTATGTGACTATATTTTTATCTTGACTTACTCGACCTTTCCTCAAATCTAGATCTATCGTGACCTTCTAATCATTTGAAATTGGAAATGATTAGAATCGCTTCCTTAACCGTACCATAACCTAGAAGACTACCTTCTCTCTAGAAAACCATATCCCTAACTTATTTTACTTGATCTATTAGATTCCTTAATTATCTTTATTTCGTGCTCTAGCTTGATCCTTTTATTTTTGTGCGTTAATTAGAGCCCCATGAACTTCCACTTTCTATTTTAGATCTTTTTGTATTCCCTACCGTGATATTGATATTCGGAGCATGATACCAGATGTTACCTCCCGACAAATTTCACATAAGACGAGCCCACCTTCATGTAGACATATCATGTCCTACTAAAACACGTTCCTTTGTGCTCTATTTTTATGATACGACTTTCAGTCCAAGGAGGCTAAACTATAACCATTACCATGATACCGAAGTACCTTCCTACTACCGATAATGACTCAACCCCGACTCAAATCTTTCGACCCTATATATGATTGTGATGTACTTAATTCCTTAAATGCTTAACTTTGTATTTTATCTTGATTGCTTAACCCTTTCCATTTATTTTTGTGCCTTATCTTGATCTACTTAGACCTATAACATTTTTCCCTTTTCGCGTGATCAATAGCAATCCTTATGTATTACCCTAACCATCCCACGACCATTGAATTATAACCGAATTTCTCACCCAATTGTATTGCTTCCCTCTTTGAGGATTTCTATTTCGACTCATCCGTGATTCATGCAAGCCGTATTTTCTATATGATTCCCTTGTGCAAGTATAGAAATTTGATCATGACATCCTTCAACTTTACATGGCAAAAAAAGGGGGGGTTACAATAATAAAAACATGGTATTGAATATCGAGGTTATACCATTTTCGAAGATGGAAATTTTATTGTCTTGAGGGTTAAATTTCTATGAAGAATGCGAAGATAATATGAGTTGATTTCCCCTCCATAAATTAAAAAATTATTCTTGGATTTCGATTGCAAGGAGATTTATGGATTGCAAGAAGATTTAAGAAAGATGTATTTTAGTTGAGAGAAAAATTTATATAGAGAGAGGTGTTGGAAGAAGAATTTGAAGCCATACCTGAGCAAGTTGATCGACAGTGGTGTGGGATGTGGAAAGTTGGAAGGTGGCAGTGGAGTGGTGCCAAATGTTACTAGCCGTCTCTGTAATGTCCCGCTCCGCACGGTGCATTATACTGAGTCGTTGACTCGAAGAGTCGCATTGACCCAAGGAAATGTATCGATGCAAAGCGATACGAGAGTTGCCTTGTCCCAAAGAATGCATCGAGTGAATCGATGCGAAGCACCGCGTTGCCTCGAAGGATGAGTGCATTGAATCGGCTCTAAGATTCTAAGAAATTGAATCGACCAAGGCGCAAGTCTGAATCGATGCAAGTATTGATTTTAGTTGGTTTCGTGTGCAGGTTATACTTTGACGGAAAAATATTAGAGGTCGATCTTTTACAATATTTAGTAAGGGGTCCGCGAAATTAAATCGTCACCTTGCGACGGGCTAATACTTGGGCATGCTAAGGCGAATTGGGCGTATAACTCAACGAAGCACAAAGTGCTCGAATGGCTAAGTCAGGTGAGTGGCCGTGCAACAAAGTTAGGGAATCGAGCCGCATCGGCTCGGCGAAACGACGAAGGCGTATCGACTCAAGGTGGGAGGATTGACTTCTTTTTACTCCTTTATTCGATAAGTCAAATATATCATTGTATGCTAAAAGTTAACCTATCGACGCCACGGACGTGGTACGATCGGAGATATATCATAGTGTGAGTCGAACACTAAGTTTGAACAATTGAAATAAAACGTGCATCAATATGCACGAGTCGCTATGGGACATTGGATATCGCTAAGGCGAGCGCCTCGGTGCGCAAGCCGCAAGAACATGGGATAACTGTAATCGGCAAGTGCCTTAGTGCACGAACCATACCGTGCCTTTGCGGCACGAGTTAGACGGCTAGAACATTGGAAGATAATAGGCGAGCGCCCTAGCGCGCAAGCCCCGAACATTGAATGCTAAGTTATAGAACAGGGAAATGCGGTCGAAACGTGCCTACGTGCATGGGATAATAAAAGATGGCTTCGTTGCGAGAGAATACAGTTGTGGCATGAATGTGGCGGAACTATCGGATATGACATGGTGCCTCGAAAGGTGTTCGAGACCTTCGGGTCATTCGGTTGACGAGCATTGAGTTGAGACACGGTGCCATTGAATCATTGAAACAAAGTATGAAACGTGAGAACATAGAAAGTTAACGGAAGAAATACGAGATAATAAAGTCTGAGTCTTGGACTCAAGGCTATGCTTGGTTGTTTGAATGATAGTGCGTTGCATGGTCGAATGGAATGGACTTGAGATAATTGTGATGATATTTTCCGTGCACGGAACGTTCCTTCCGAACGGGCGCACCGGGGCACCGGGACCGTTCGGCCTAGGAGGGATGATAATCTTTGATAGGCGCACATTTGCGAAGTCCGATTAGCACTCGGTCGTAAATGGGAGAAGCCGCAAATGATGGTAGGCACGCGGTAAGTTTCGATTGTTGGGATAGCAACCCAACCCGTGAAACGCCGGGCTACCCAATTCGATTTCGAGAGAGAAAAGAAGGAGAGAAAAGAAAGTAAGAAAAGATAAAAGAGAAACTCCTTTAGTCCATTCCGGCGCGGATACGCCCACGACCTTCATATAGTTAAGGAACGATGGGTTGAAAGTGTAGGCGCAGATGCGTCCTGCATAGAGATCCTGCTTAGGGTTGCACATATAACATGACAGGGAATGTAGCTCCCCTTACCAATTTTTTTAAATATTTTTATTATTATTTATTATCAATATTATCGAGGATATTATTATACAATATTATTTTATTATTATGGGTTATATTATTTTGTCAAATAAATATTATTAAATGTAGTCATATATATACAATAGGCCCAAGACTGAAAATAGATTATATATTAAAAATATGGAAGGATAGAGTGTTAAGTCTATATATGATACAGGTGCAAATATGGATATGAATATATAGGAATATATTCGTAAGTAAATAAGGTATATATATTTTATATATAAAATATATATATATATATATATATATATATATATATATATATATATATATATATATATATATATATATATATATAGAGAGAGAGAGAGAGAGAGAGAGAGAGAGATATATTCGAGGACATATATGTAATGTGTATATAGATATACGTGAGTATGTAGGTATATGTATATAAATATATATATAATATACATGTGTATATTTGTATTTGTATATAAATATATATTATAAAAATATGTGCACGTATATTTGTACACGTATATAAATATATAATATTATATAAATATGTGTGCACGTGTATATATATAATTACATATATACGTATATGTATGTATAAATAAATATGTAGATGAAAATATGTGTATATAGATATATATGGATAATTGTATATATTTATATGTATATATATAGGTATTTGAGTATATTTATATGTATATATATATATATATATATATATATATATATATATATATATATATATATATATGGATAATTGTATATATTAATATGTGTATATATATATATATGGATTATTGTATATATTTATATGAATATATATATAGATATATATGTATATACATATCTATATACACTTGGTATTAATACAAGAGTATAGAAAAAGAAAAGAAAAAAAAAAGGACCCAGCCCGGCCATCCCAGGCCGAGCCCACTCAACAGAACACCAAAGTCTCCCGAGCAACTCTGTATGTATAATCCTTTATATATATCGTGTATATATAAAGCCGAAGAACGATCGACAGCAGCCGCTCAACACCTAAACCCTAGATTAGAACTCGAATAACCTCCGCCACCACCACCTCACCCTGGGCGGCCATCAGGCGCGCGCAAGCGCCACCCCTGCACGGCCGTCGGCCGGCGACGAGGCCGCGCGCACGCGCACAGTCGCCGGTTTGCAGCAGCGGGAGCAGTCGCAGCGACTCCACTTCGAGGTGAGATTTCTCCCTCGTCTCTTCATCTTTTTGTGAACCCTAAGATGTTTTAGAAAGCCAACATAACCAACTCCTATTCCCTTCAAACACTTCAATTTATTTTGCGTCATGTACGTCGAAAAACGAGCTCGAAGTCGAGCAAAAACCTGTCCAAAAACAGGATAGTTTCGCAGTCCAGGAACCTACATTGACGGACCGATTTCGATCAATCCAGTAACTTTTTAGAAATTCCACCTAAACACGAATATTGACAACATATACGAGATGGAAAACCTATTTATAGATTTATTTTTCATCAATTATATTGCTGTTAATTTAACTTCAAAGTTCGGGAAAAATCTGTTTTCAAAATCATAAAATCACTCCACACGACGTGCGTCACGCCAATCTGGACGACGTGGTCGCGAACCGAAAGGATCGAAAGCTGCGTATCGGCTTCGTGGTCGTGTGGGTTTTGGCGGAATTCAAATTGGTCGCGTGTGCGCGACGAATTTGATACGTATCCGTCGAAATTCACCGTATCGTGCACGTTGCAAATTCTCCAATTACTTTGTGCACGCTCGTCAGATCGAGACGAAACTTGTGCCAACAGAACCGTATCGTTTTTCTGGTCCTGTATGCCAAGTTTGGTCCAATTCTGAGACAGTTGAATCCGACGTCGTTTTGCGGGCCCCACAGTCCCACTCAACGGGTGATTTTGTGCACGGCCCGCCGGAATCCAACTCTGGACATACGGTCGGGTTCGTATCAAAAAAACTGGATCCGTAGACATGTAGTTTGACGACTTTAGAGACCGTTGACTCTGGCACGCTTTTCGATGCAAAGCGGGTCCAACGGCGGACATCATTTTTGCCCGAAATTACCGTTTTGCCCCTGTGTCCAGAATTGGACGTAAGGACAGGCAATCCTAGCTAATTGGACTATTCTGAGATCATTGGTGATGTTTATTTCAGCTTCCGGGGACTGTTGTACGGGTTTTGACTATTGTGGCACATTGAGTAGTTCAGACTGTCGGTTTCACCAGCAAAGGACCACAGGCGAGTACAGTTTATTGTCTGTATTTCGATATTGATCTTTACTATATTTTATTGATTAGTCATTATTTATGTGATTATTTTCTATTATAAATTGTTGAGTCGGGAATGAGAAGTACCAAGGATGTGTGATCTAACCTTAGACCGTGTAGACCGTGTAGACCGTGTTGCATTTATTTCTTGTAGACCGTGTAGACCATGTTGCTTTTATTTCAAGTAGATCGTGTAGACAGTGATTTATTTATTGCAAAGTAGACAGTGTAGACCGTGATTATTATTGCATTTAAACTGTGTAGTTCGTGATTATTATTCTGTAGACAGTATTTCTTTATTGTAATATTTTCTGTAGACCGTGTAACTGTAGACCGTGTAACTTTAGACCGTGTAGACCATGTCGCATAATTGTCCCGAGACCGATCACATATCAAAGTTACTTCTAACAGTGGGGAAAGTATATGTGTCTATTTATTTACTATTGATTTTCTGTCTATTCTTACGGCTTTACTGATTATTTTCAAAACTCATGATTGATGTCTAAACCTTTGTTTTATAGTCATTTTCTTTATTGAAATTGCATTCAGTAGATTGTGCTCGTTCCATTCCTGACTGGAAACCAACATTTTCAGGTTAGCCGTGGATTCACTTAGCTTAGGGAGTTCGGGTGTACTTGCAGACGAGCCTAGAAGATTAGTTAGATAGTCAAGTTATAGTCATTCAATATTTGTACAAGTTTATATTTTCCTGCAAATGTAAAACTTGTGATCATTGTAAATTAAATTAATTATGTGAATGAGCATCTTTGTGATTATGATCTTCATGGCCGTGACAGCGTACTACCGTCGACACTGCGGCGTAGGCTGGCTTGGACACGTCTCGTATCCGTTTTTTTTTTAAAAAAAAGGGTGCGGGTCGTGACAAGTTTTTGTGGTGGCCCATGCAGGTCAGTCTTTGCAAATCATGCGAACTCGTGATAGTACTTAAGTTAGTTGTACTATTGCGAGCCTGCGACAGGAACATGCTCATTCACGAACAAGGATTAATTTAATTTAAGAGAATGACTAGGACTAGGAGTCCCTTACACAAATTGACCGATGGGTAGTCTAGGCCATGCAATGTAGATGAGGGTTATGGATTTTGATAGTTTGTCATATCTCCATAAGTACACTATTTCCTCTAGATAGGATGATATGATCCAATGTGGATAGAGTATTGCTTGGTGAGACAGGGCTTCATAGAGATGAAGATCTAACCTTGATATATAAATGGTGCAATTCTTTCTCCTTGCCCTTTGGATATCATCCTCACATCTTAGTCAAATTGCCTATTTAGTTCCTATTTTGCCCTAAGAATTATTATTTTTATGTTATCCATGGATGAACCTCAAGTTAGTTTCGATTTAAGTTTTTCTCAAAGGCTTGAATACACATAGAATAGGTACTAGAATGGTTGTATCTCTTTGTCTTCAGTTATTTCTCCCTGTTCAATCCTTATTTTAAGAGTTGTGACTGATAGGACAAATGTTTACGCTTTATTTCGTAGTCAACTTGTTTGAATTTATAGAAGCCCATAAAGTTTTACGGATATAGTTAAAAGAATATTAGTTGACTCATAATGGCAGGACAGCAGCGCACTGTCGCCATTTATTTGAATTATGGAGACTATGGACTCACTGCAGCTAGCAGCGCACTGGCGAGACATGACCCTAGAGTTGAAATTTTTAAGGAAATTATAGGTTATAAAATATTCCTAAGACTAGGGCTGGTGGTCCTCTTTGATCATTGTTACCCGGGTGTCGAGATAAGGTAGAGTATCTGATAGCATATCACATCGGAATCACAGAACCAAGAATTTACCATCACCCGAGTATACGGACGAGGCATAACTCTCGGTGAAATGACTTCAGACGTGATTACAGGTTTAGGATACTATAGAGGATAGGACGGTGCCCTGTATGTTCTATAAGATCCGAAGCCAATAGTAGTGGAAGTTCTGTAAGTTTGGTAGCATGTCTCCCGACCTAGCACTCTCTACGATCCTCGTGATCTACTGATGAGAAAATTGACTAACACTAATAGGTTACCTAGAATATAGAATGCAGAAGTCCCTAAACCATTAGTTGACCAAGGCCTTAAGGGTAAGATGGCAGTGGGATGTCTATAGAAGCAAGAATACCGGGTAAGGTTTGATTCTCACACAACTCGAACTACTTGTATCTTCTTTTAAAAATTTCGCATAATTGTATTCGACTATCTTAACCAACGCTGCTGTTACAGCTTAGTTTTGCAAGCTCACTCTGTTCTCGAGCTTGATTCAAGGCATATGTTTAGTGGGGACGCCTGCTAACTTATTGTCTAATCAGAATCAGTGTATTATGGTCTGATCAACCATGATGCATTTGGTTCGCTTTTCGTTTAATTACACTACGTGGATGAAGATATATAGGTATCTAGGATCTCATCCGCGACTGCTTGACAATTCCTCTTGAATTATACGTTCGTCTTTGAATCACGTGATTGTATTCAGTGACATCTTTCTTGAACTCTTTATTGTTTTTGTCCTTCACTGATTTGGAAAGACAGAAGCTCGTAATTGGTAGAAAGATACAGAGTATTCCCATGGCTATTATAGTTGTATACACAAGTGTAGTTATCATCGGCCAGCCATGTGATTGAGTTACTCGTTCTCCCATCGACCCTCAAACTACTATTGAGACTTTCGAGCCATCTGAATTTGTGAATGATTAAGGTTTTATCCTTAGTCAGAATGCCAACCTAGGAGAGTATCTATTCCCAAGCAACCAAATGTTGTGAGTCTCTAATTATTTGCTGGAAGCTGCCTTAACTAGCAACCCTTAAGCCTTGAACCAACCCTTCCTCGACCGAAGCCCACAGTTAGACATGAGATGAATAGACAAGGATAAGGACAATCATTTACCGTGACTATGGTAGATGCTCATCCCGAGATTGGTTTCCAACAAATATTACCCTGATTATGTAAATTTTGATATTAAGACCTAACTAGTGTTGGAACACCACAGTCACTAGCTTAGCTAATATCATAGATTAAATACCCTGTCAAATTGTGATATACCAGTTGTCAACAACAATGCATAATCACTACCGCCCATACCACTAGAACCCTTATGACCATAGTCTGACAGGTTTGACACAACTAGAGTTTCACGACTCAGTTGTTAGAAGTCATTTAGATGATGTGCCTTAGAGTTGGTTACCCCGTCGACAACTATTGTACACTATGGACAAGCATGTCATTCTATTTTCTCGACCATATGCCATTGTGCACACTCATTTTCCAATTATTGAGGAATGATCTTCGACCTGACTTATATCTACCATATTCTGCTACGTCGTACCTTATTCTTTATTACCGAGAATCGAGGTACGATATCCTGACATTGAAATCCTTCTAACCTCATTATTCCTAAAACCATGTCCTAGCTTCTAAGGTGGGTAGATTGTAAGCCTTCTAAAATTTTGGGATATACGAGGGTTGCCGATTAATTAGAATGATTTCTATTAGGATGATAGTTAGTGTCTCATTGGACTCCCACTTCCCATTTAGATAGTTTCGTGTTCCCGGCCGTGTCATTAACAATCGGAGCACGAGGCCAGCTGTTACCTTCCAACAAATTTTCTATGCAAGATCTAGATGAGTTCACCTTCACCTAGGAATATCATGTCCCACTCAAACACGTCCCCTTGTACTCAATTTTTATGGTACGACTTTCAGGTAAAAAGGACAAGCCATAACCCTTACCATAATACCGGTATACCTTCCGACATCCACTAGAGCCTCAACCTTGACCCAATTCCTTCGACCCAATATGTGGTTGTGATCGACTCAAAGCCCACTACACACATGTCACTAGTGTGCCACGTAAATGTGTCTTCTCGTGCTACTTAAACACAAAAATCACTGAAGACGAATCTTGGGCTTGAAGGACCTAGCTAACCAACCTGACGAGCAGCTAGCTCAACTCCTTGGGCAGGAACCTATTCCAGGCCATCCTAATCTAGTAGAAATAGTTATCATTGGGACCTTGTTCAAATCATTATAGATTGAAATCCAAGGTTCATACAACCAACGCTTGATGTCCAATTAGGAAGCCCATTAAGACCCAGTAGAACCCATCCATGCATACCACCGTATTTTGGACTATAAAATCAAACTATTTGAAATAGGTCTCTATACCTATTATGTAATCTCCACCTCTTAGGATGTGAAGTCATTCGTAACCCTTATCCCGTCTACCTGGAAGTCACGATACGATTTTGTATTGTATTTATATTCCTTGCTCGTGCGTTTAAGTAACCACGGAATAGATCGCAATCGTGATTTCTCAAATTTTGTTCTATCATTAAATTGTGCTTAGTTTTAATTTCGAGAACGGAATTTTCGTGGTGCATAGGTTGCAAGCTCTCTAAGAAACGAAGGGTCTCTTCGAAGTTAGCCAGTGATTGGAACGGAGTAGCCTCAATCTAGCTAATAAGTCAATGGTTCATAAGGTCTATTTTATCGGTATCATTTGATATCCTCTACCGCACACGAAATTTCGTGCTTGTTCTCAGTTATTCTTCCTCGTCCTTTCGTACCATGGACTCTCGTCCTTCCTATTTTAGGAGTCGATAACCGTGTTGTTTAGAATTTAGCAGAAGTTATAGTATAAGTTAGTTGATAATTGAATTTCGGGTTGCTTGATACATATGCGAGGATTATAGATACCATAGGAGATATATATCTATTGGAAGAATTTGAGCAACTAATTGGAAGATTATAAGGTTTTGTGACCTGTGTTTTGAGAGAGTAGTATGATCAAAGGTGGGTAGAAGTCCTCGAGAGTTCGTGGTTACAAGGGCTAGTAGAAATATATGATAAATTAATTTGAGGAGAGGTGGACTTACTTTTAAGATTTAAATTTTAGGCATATCTACGAATTAGAATTTCGAGGACGAAATTATTTCAAGGTGGGTAGATTTGTAGCTCCCTTTACCAATTTTTTTAAATATTTTTATTATTATTTATTATCAATATTATCGAGGATATTATTATACAATATTATTTTATTATTATGGGTTATATTATTTTGTCAAATAAATATTATTAAATGTAGTCATATATATACAATAGGCCCTAGACTGAAAATAGATTATATATTAAAAATATGGAAGGATAGAGTGTTAAGTCTATATATGATACAGGTGCAAATATGGATATGAATATATAGGAATATATTCGTAAGTAAATAAGGTATATATATTATATATATAAAATATATATATATATATATATATATATATATATATATATATATAGAGAGAGAGATATATATTCGAGGACATATATGTAATATGTATATAGATATACGTGAGTATGTAGGTATATGTATATAAATATATATATAATATACATGTGTATATTTGTATTTGTATATAAATATATATTATAAAAATATGTGCATGTATATTTGTACGCGTATATAAATATATAATATTATATAAATATGTGTGCACGTGTATATATATAATTACATATATACGTGTATGTACGTATAAATAAATATGTAGATGAAAATATGTGTATATAGATATATATGGATAATTGTATATATTTATATGTATATATATAGGTATTTGAGTATATTTATTTGTATATATATATATATATATATATATATATATATATATATATATATATATATATATATATATATATATATATATATATGGATAATTGTATATATTAATATGTGTATATATATATGGATTATTGTATATATTTATATGAATATATATATAGATATATATATATATATGTATATACATATCTATATACACTTGGTATTAATACAAGAGTATAGAAAAAGAAAAAGAAAAAAAAAGACCCAGTCCGGCCATCCCAGGCCGAGCCCACTCAACAGAACACCAAAGTCTCCCGAGCAACTCTGTATGTATAATCCTTTATATATATCGTGTATATATAAAGCCGAAGAACGATCGACAGCAGCCGCTCAACACCTAAACCCTAGATTAGAACTCGAATAACCTTCGCCACCACCACCTCACCCTGGGCGGCCATCAGGCGCGCGCCAGCGCCACCCCTGCACGGCCGTCGGCCGGCGATGAGGCCGCGTGCACGTGCACAGTCGCCGGTTTACAGCAGCGGGAGCAGTCGCAGCGACTCCACTTCGAGGTGAGATTTCTCCCTCGTCTCTTCATCTTTTTGTGAACCCTAAGATGTTTTAGAAAGCCAACATAACCAACTCCTATTCCCTTCAAACACTTCAATTTATTTTGCGTCATGTACGTCGGAAAACAAGCCCGAAGTCGAGCAAAAACCTGTCCAAAAACAGGATAGTTTCGCTGTCCAGGAACCTACATTGACGGACCGATTTCGATCAATCCAGTAACTTTTTAGAAATTCCACCTGAACACGAATGTTGACAACATATACGAGATGGAAACCCTGTTTATAGATTTATTTTTCATCAATTATGTTGCTGTTAATTTAACTTCAAAGTTCGGGAAAAATCTGTTTTCAAAATCACAAAATCACTCCACACGACGTGCGTCACGCCAATCTGGACGACGTGGTCACGAACCGAAATGATCGAAAGCTGCGTATCGACTTCATGGTCGTGTGGGCTTTGGCGGAATTCAAATTGGTCGCGTGTGCGCGACGAATTTGATACGTATCCGTCGAAATTTACCGTATCGTGCACGTTGCAAATTCTCTAATTACTTTGTGCACGCTCGTCAGATCGAGACGAAACTTGTGCCAACAGAACCGTATCGTTTTTCTGGTCCTGTATGCCAAGTTTGGTCCAATTCTGAGACAGTTGAATCCGATGTCGTTTTGCGGGCCCCACGGTCCCACTCAACGGGTGATTTTGTGTACGGTCCGCAGGAATCCAACTCTGGACATACGGTCGGGTTTATATCGAAAAAACTGGATCCGTAGACATGTAGTTTGACGACTTTAGAGACCGTTGACTCTGGCACGCTTTTCGATGCAAAGCGGGTCCAACGGCGGACATCGTTTTTGTCCAAAATTACCGTTTTGCCCCTGTGTCCAGAATTGGACGTAAGGACAGGAAATTCTAGCTAATTGGACTATTCTGAGATCATTGGTGATATTTATTTCAGCTTCAGGGGACTGTTGTACGGGTTTTGACTATTGTGGCACATTGAGTAGTTCAGACTGTCGGTTTCACCAGCAAAGGACCACAGGCGAGTACAGTTTATTGTCTGCATTTTGATATTGATCTTTACTATATTTCATTGATTAGTCATTAGTTATGTGATTATTTTCTATTATAAATTATTGAGTCGGGAATGAGAAGTACCACGGATGTGTGATCTGACCTTAGACCGTGTAGACCGTCACTACCAAAATAAGTCATATTACCGACGTAATTTGCGACGTTTTCCGAAAACGTCGCAGATAAAAAATAATTTACCGACATTTTCTTACGACGTCGCAAGACGTCACTACTAGCGACGTTCAGCGACGTTCAGCGTCGTATAGTAACTACGTTTGCGTATTGAAAAACTCACGTCGCGGATATGTCGGTGAACGTCGCTAATATCATTGATATTAGCGACGTTTGGCGACGTTTTTACTATGGCGTCGTTAATATCAATAAAGTTGCGACGGTTACCGACGCGGTTATGTTACGTCGCTAATGTGCGAATATAGGTCAGTTTCGATTTCACTTCCCCCCCCCCCCATTTCCCCCCCCCCTCTCCAATATTTTCCTTCCCCCCCCCCATTATTTCCCGACCCCGAGCACCCCTGTCCCCTCGACCCCCGTCCGACCGTGCCCTCGGCGACCCCCATCAACCGCCGCGAGCACCGACCCCGTCCAGCCTCCTCCTCCACCGCCCAGCCTCCTCCTCCACCGCCTCTCTGACCTCCTCCTCCTCCTCCTCCTCCTCCTCCTCCTCCTTCCCGGCAGCCCCCGCCGAACCCGACCCCCTACCGCCGTCGTTCGCCAGAGCACCTCCTCATCCTCCTCCTCCTCCTCCTCCTCCTTCCCGGCAGCCCCCGCCGAACCCGAGCCCCTACCGCCGCCGTTCGCCAGAGCACCTCCGCCGCTCCTCCTCCTACTCCTTCCCGGCAGCCACCTCCACCGCCGCTCCCCCTCGCCGTCGTCGCTCCCCCTCGCCGTGACGATCAGGTAAACCCTAACCCTAACCGGTTGTATACCTTACAGATTTGGGCTATCTATATATAGATATGTGTTGATTTAAAGGAACAAATAGAAGAGAGGGTTAGATGTTAGTGAGTATATTATACATATTGCTATAAATGTGTGTGAATGCAAGTAGATAGTTAGAGCATCTCCAACCCTATTGTGACTTTGGAAAAAAGTTGTTGCCACATAGGAATGACAAAATTTTATTCAAAAGTTCTTCTCCAATGCAATTGTCAAGTCAATTATGAAGCTTATGTGGCAAAAATTAAACAAGACATTGTGAAGTTGGTTGTCTAGTTCTAGACAATGCACTTGACAATGTCTTGTTCTCCATGTCATCAATTATGAATAAAAAATATTAGGAAAAAGAAAGAATATGAGTAGTTGTCTTGAAAGTTGGAAAAGAAGTAAATATCTTAATACTTTATCTTCCAAGTTGAAAAAAGTAAACATTTTGCATTGGAGAAGATTTTCTTACTTCATTGTCATTTGTCAATATAATCTTGCCACCTAGACAAGACATTGTCTTGTGCCTAATGCCACATATGATTCACAACATATAACAAGACAATAGGGTTGGAGATGCTCTTAGAGTATGGTGGGTAACAGTTGAGTTATAGAGTAGGTAATGGATTAGAGTATAGGTATATGGCTAATGAGATGCTACACTATGTAATGTGTTTGAGAGTCCTTGTAAGGAATATATGTTTAGACTATAGACATTGGGTATATATACCTTGATATGTATATATGATATAGTATTATGGTATCCTAGGATATCCTAGTTATATTGGCCTATAGTTAGTTATGAGTTAGTATATCATAGAATTGACTTAATAGTCTAAGTGACCTTGTTGACTAGTCTAGGTTTGACCAAACCCTAGATTTTGACTTAGTTTGACTAGAAAGTTAACCCATATTCAGTCAAATCCTAGATTTTGACTTAGTATATGGTTACTAGATCCTAGTGTAGAGTAGTATGTAGAGGAGTATGGCTACTAGTGATATATAGATATGTAGGTCCATGTGTATCTGTATCGAACTATCGCTATCGGTATCGAACTATCGCTATCGGTATCGGACTATCGCTATCGGTATCGAACTATCGGTATCGATCGAACTATCGGTATCGGACTATCGCTATCGGTATCGGACTATCGCTATCAGTATCGACCGTATATACTTAGTATCGGGCGTAGCGGATTAGTATCGATCAGTATATAGGTTTGTGTTAAGATCAAGGTTCAAAGTATCGGTATCGGAATAGTAGGCCGAATAGGAGGCCGAGATAGTCGAATGAGAAGAAGGGAAGAAGGGAGGAGCAGATGGGTCCAGAGCCATGGTGGAGGAGGAGAAGTAACATGAGAGCAGTTTCCGCCGTAACATCTCCTGTGGCTCTGCTGGAAACTGAAGTCCAGATGCTACAAAGGACGATCCTTCGTTGAAATCGACTACAACACCCATCAGTTCAAGTTCATTCCTATATGAGTAGATTCCAATGCCATAGAAGCCATCAGTTTGTTGACCTTCCTCTATGGCATTGGAATATACTCATCTAGGAATGAACTTGAACTGATGGGTGTTGTAGTCGATTTCAGCGAAGGATCGTCCTTTGTAGCATCTGGACTTCAGTTGCCAGCAGAGCCAGGAGATGTTACGGCGGAAACTGCTCTCATGTTACTTCTCCTCCTCCACCATGGCTCTGGACCCATCTGCTCCTCTTTTCTTCCCTTCTTCTCATTCGACTATCTCGGCCTCCTATTCGGCCTACTATTCCGATATGCGTTTGATACGGTCTACCTAACCTATATACTGATACTAATCTGATACTCTCTGATATTAAGTACATCCGGCTTACTAGCTAGCGGATCCACCAGTTACATGATTATATACTAATTATGTTTAGTTTGTCTTACGATACAGATTTTCACATCCAATGTAATCCAGTTGACCAATGTAACCCAAGATGTTGTCTTATTGACCTAGTTTAGCCTTGTTTTACTAGATTGTTGATCGAAAAGATAAATGCAATGCATGAATGAATGGATGAAAAGATAAATGCATGTATAATAGTAGGTAATGATATGCAAAACTGAAAAGATAAATGCAATGCATGAATGAATGGATGAAAAGATAAATGCAATCCATCGGAAAAGCTTTGACACTTGCATATCATTCACAACCTTGATGTATCTATCTTACAGAATTATGGAGCTGAATTACTATCTGCGGAATCGTACTTGGATGTACAACCGTCATCCTGATGACATGTGCGGTGTGCGGGATGAATTCATAGAGGGTGTACACCAGTTCCTGCAGTTTGCCAAGGCGTTCCCTCAGTACATGGACGGTGCCAAAATTAAGTGTCCGTGTGTGAGATGTCGCAACTTGAAATATCATCCAGAAGTGGATGTCACGTATCATTTGTACTCGAAGGGTTTCACGCCAAATTACTATCAGTGGAGCGAGCACGGAGAACTTGTGTCTTTAGCATCGGAGTACGAGCCTTATGTGGATGTCCACAACAATACTCCTTACGACGATGGGTTGGTGAACATGGTTTTCGACGCGGCCGGGCCTAGTTTCGATCCGGATGATCATGATGCACCTGAGGAGGCACCGAACTCCGATGTTGCACAGTTCATGGAGTTGCTAGAGAATGCAAGGACTCCATTATATCCTGGTTGTGAGGATCATTCACCGTTGGAGGTGGTTACAAGATTGTTGAGCATCAAGTCCGATTTTAACATGTTGCAAGATTGCTACAACCGTATTATGGAGTTGCTTATAGAAATATTGCCTGAGGGTGCGAAGTTGCCTAAAGACTTCTACCGGTCTAAGAGGATGGTTAGATCGCTCTGGATGGGATATGAAAAAATCGATGCCTGTCGCAACGGGTGCATGTTGTACTACAAAGACGACAAGGATGAAGACGCCTGCAGATTTTGTGGTGTCGATCGCTACAAGGCCTGTGGTAGAGGAAAGTCTGTCGGTGCCAGAAAGCCTACCTCTTCGATGTACTACTTGTCGTTGATGCCGCGTTTGCAGCGGTTGTTTATGGTGAAGGAAACTGCAGAAAACATGAGTTGGCATAAGCGGGAACATACCGAAGGAGTATTGGATCACCCATCTGATGGAGAAGCATGGAAGCACTTTGATCGAGAGTATCCAGATTTTGCTTCTGATCCGCGTAATGTTAGATTGGGTCTCTGCTCTGACGGTTTTACCCCATTCGGACTTTCGGGATCCCAGTATTCGTGTTGGCCTGTGATCGTCACCCCGTATAATCTACCGCCTTGGATGTGCATGAAGACTCCATATATGTTCCTCACCGTTATTATCCCAGGTCCGAACAATCCGAAAAGGAACATCGATGTTTATTTACAGCCATTGATTGATGAGTTGAATCAGCTGTGGGAAGTAGGTTCCAATACGTACGATGTATCTAGAAAACAAAATTTCCAGATGCGGGCAGCACTTATGTGGACCATCAACGACTTTCCGGCCTATGGAATGTTATCTGGATGGAGCACGCATGGTCGTCTTTCATGTCCGTGTTGCATGGACGACACTAAGGCTTTCCGTTTGAAACACGGAGGCAAACCGTGCTTCTTCGATTGTCATCGACAATTCCTGCCGAAGGATCATCCGTACCGGAGGAACAGGAATGCTTTTCGTACTGGCGTTGTGGAGAAGGGTGATCCACCGACAAGGTGGTGCGGACCCACGATATGGGAGGAGGTTAGAGATTTACCAAGTGCTATTGAGCAGCCTGCTACGGGCTACAAGTGTGATGGATTTGGTCGCACTCATAACTGGACGAAGAGGAGTATATTCTGGGATCTGCCATACTGGAGCACCAATCTGATTAGACATAACATTGATGTCATGCATATCGAGAAGAATGTGTTTGACAACATAATTAATACTGTAATGGACGTAAAGGGGAAGGCGAAAGACAATCCTAAGGCTAGATTGGACTTGAAAGAAATATGTAGACGTCCTGCATTGCATTTGATAGAGGACGGGAATGGGAAGTTGAAGCAGCCTAAGGCAATTTTCTCACTGGAGAAGGAGGATAAAGTGAGGCTTTGTAGGTGGATTCAAGGTCTGAAATTTCCAGATGGGTATGTTTCAAACTTGAAAAGATGCGTCGACCTCAAGGAGAACAAACTGACAGGTATGAAGAGCCATGATTGTCACGTATTCATGGAGCGGTTAATTTTGATTGCATTTCGAGAATTCTTACCGCAGGCAGTTTGGGATCCATTGACGGAGCTTAGCATATTCTTCAGGGACCTTTGTTCTAAGAAATTGTTCGTTGATCGTCTAGAAAAGCAAGAGAAGGACATTGCGGTAACACTGTGCAAGCTAGAGAGGGTGTTTCCTCCTGGATTCTTCGACTCTATGGAGCATTTGCCGATTCATCTTTCCTACGAGGCACGTGTTGGTGGACCCGTCGAATATCGATGGATGTACCTGTTCGAGCGATATTTGAATCACCTAAAAAGAAAGGTAAAAAATAAGGCTCGGGTCGAGGGTTCTATTTGTGAAGCCTATATTCTCGAGGAGATTACAAATTTCTGCTCCTCCTATTTCAAACCTCATGTTGCTACGAATAGAACGAGGGCTCCAAAAAACGACGACGGATATCAAGAATTTAATGATGGAATACTGAAAGTATTCAATGCGTCCGGAAAGCCTTCGGGGAAAATAAAGAAGAGATATTTGAATGACGAAGAGCTAAGGGCTGCTCAGTTGTATGTATTACTCAATTGCGATGAGGATGAAGTGGAGAAGCTAGAGGGGTAAGTAAGAAATGATGAGTTTACGTCATCTCAATGTAATAGTATAAGCTAATATTATTGTACTAATCATTCTAATGCTTCGTTGTTTTCCAGCACATATAATGATGAGTTGAGGCTGGTTAGACCCTACCTAACAGACGAAGCATTAAAACAAGAAATGAGACATCATTTTCCTTCTTGGTTGAGCGAATATGTAAGCAGCTCAGTAATATTTACTGGCCTCTTCTAATGCAACTGCGCAATAAATAACTTATTATCTCTTCTTTGATATTCAGGTCGATCGTCTAATTTCACCCGAGATTGAATTAATTAGAACTCTTGCCAAGGGACCAATTACTTTTGTTAAAACATGGCCAAGTTATTGTGTCAATGGCTTTCGGTTCAAGTCGACAAATGCTCCGATCAGAGACAGCTTCCTGGATCTTGATTCCACGAAGAACAGTTGTTTGTGTATCAAGTCTTCGAACTACAAAGACGTCGATCCAGGAAATGATTTCTTTGGCATCTTGCGAGAGATTGTGGAGTTGTCATATAATTATGGCAGAGAACCTGCAAAGATCATGTTGTTCAAGTGTGAATGGTTCGATCCGATTGAAAATCAAGACTGGAAAATTGACAAGCATGGTCTTGTGGATATAAACAACAAGCGTAGATATCAAGGCTACGAACCGTTTGTCCTAGCAACTCAGGCTCAGCTCGTGTACTTCACAGCTTATCCGAGACGGGGAGCAACGAAGTCTGACTGGTGGGCAGTATGCAAGACTAAAGCTAGAGATACTTTTGATGTTGATGAAAAAGCTTACCAGGAGGACGAGCTACCTCCTGTAACCAATATTGTCGATGTGGACTCCACGGAAGTTACGCATTACACGACACATAATGTAGAAGATGTAGAATTATCCGAAGAGGAAGACGAAGCCGACGAAGGTGAAGACGAAAGTGAAGATGAGGAGGAAGAGGAAGATGAGGTCGAGGAAGACGAACAAGATGATTATTCTGAAGATGATTGAGAGAGATGTACTTATCTGGACTTAGATGATTCTTGTAGAATGTATCATCATATGTTGTCTTGGTTATTATCTTATCTTTGTTGTACTTTCATATTTCTAGTCTCTATTATTAATTTGTTGTATTATCCAATGTTGTTATCAGGTATGGCAGGTCGTCGCGGAGGGTACCGACCAGGAGGACGGCGAGGTTATCCTATAGGTACTGGTAGAGGTCCTCCTTCGGTACCTCCTACTGGTACCGGCTCTGGATCCTCGTCGCCGATTACTCCGCCGTATCGGCCAGTAGCTGGGCCTCCTGGGACGATGTCACGTGGATTGTCTCCTGGGACGAGTAGTTCCAGGCCTAATGAGAGTGCTCACCCGTCTAGCGTTCCTACTGCTAATACGACGATGGAGACGACCGATGAGCCGATGGAGGAGGATGCGCCGACGGCCGACCAGCATCATGAAGATGATGCGTGCGCACCTCCGGAGGAGGGGAGGACGGAGATCTGGGCCGACGGTACAAAGTAGGTATTTTGGTTTATGATTTTTTTTTCTGTTTTTATCATAAATTAACTTTTTTCATGAATATAATATGTCTGTATAGATATCGTCCTCCAGGGGTACAGAGACGCCTAGGCGATATGCTGAGGCATAATTATGGTGGTCCCTGGATTAACTACTCTGATGCTCCAGACGAAAGGAAGAACTACTGGTTTACGCGCTTCAAGGTTAAAATAGATTTGTTTTTAACATGAATCATTTAATTTATGCATATTATATATAACTGATAAATATTTAATTTCGTACTGTTCTAGGATATGTTTTACTATCCACCGCACCGGGCCGAGCTGATCGAGGGGATGTTTCCTTCCGTCGCTGCTAAGCTGATCCGCGACTCTATTAATGATCAGAAGGAACGTGATCGTGCCGGAAAGCCGATCAAAGGTTGGATCATCCCTGATCAGTGGAATGCGATGAAGGCTCGATTCAACGAGCCAAGGTACAAGGAGAAGTCGGAGAAGGCTAAGGCGGCTAGGCAACATGCCTCGAAGTGGTGCGGTGGGTCGATTCCGATGACGGAACATTTCCGTCGTCTGGTATGTCTTTCTCTTTTAAAAATATTATTTTAATGCAAATCCGATAAATTATTACTAAGATAATATATTTAATTACAGGTAAGGAAGGTCGGTAACGCCGACATGGTGACCGTCTTCCTGGCCACCCATCGGAAGGACGGAGTCCTTATTGACGAGAGGGCCGAGCAGACCTATGTAAGTATTACAATACATTATCTTAATTTAATACTTCGTGTCAATTTTAATATAACTTAGTAAATATGATGCAAATAAATATTCATGAAGTTAGTAAAAATAAGTACATTAATTAGAAATTAGAAATCATAGAGTACTATCCATACTTTCTAGGCCGAGTATCAGAGGCTGCGGGAACGGGCGACTGCTAGTGCACCTGATGCAGGAGTGGCCGGTACTTCCTCGCAGCCCACTCAAGCTCCGTCGGCGGACGAGCTGTGGATGACCGCCGCTGGTGGCCTCCATAGGGGTACGTACTACGGTACGGGATCCTATGGCGCCCTAGTTGCGACCCAGTCCTCTAGGACATCTCCTGCTAGTGTGCATGGTCCACAGCCGTCCCAGGAGTCTGTCCGAGTCCACCAGATGATGGAGTCTCTCCGTGACGACCTGCTACGACGGATCGAGCAGCAGTCTCAGCACCCTACGGACGATCCTGCGCTGATAGCACGATTGGATGCGCTCGACCGCGGCATTATGGGGCTCGTGGAGACGACTGAGAGGACAGAGCGCACCGTTGGAGGGTTAGAGCGCACGGTGACGGAGTTGCAGACAGGACAGGTGACCATGGCCGAGACGGTGAGATTGGCGCAGGATTCGATTGTCCAGAGCAGTGGTAGAATGTTATCTATCATGGATTCATACAACCAGCGACTTACAGCGTTGGAGCATGCTGGTACTCTGGGTGCGCCTTCATCGTCGTCGACTCCGCCGCCTCCACCGCCTTCTTCTTCGACACCGACTCCACCGACGTCACAGCCTGGCGCTCTATCTGTATCGATTTCACTTGCGGAGTATGAGGAGTTGTTATCCCTTCGTCGCGGCGGTGCCCCTCCTGCACCAGATCACTAGTAGTCCTAGTTAGGACTTTTGTTTGTGTTTGTATCATCATATGTTTGTGACTTATGATTGGATATTGGATTTGGATGTTAATTGTGTTTGTATCGATTTGACTTGTGACTTGTTTGGATTGGATGTTTGGATTGGATGTTAATTCCTTCGTCGATAAATGTTAATTGTGTTTGGATTGGATGTTAATTAACTTAGATTAAAGCTATATGTGTAGCATCTTGAATTGTGAGTGGGGGTTTGAATGTGCTGTGATTTGGAATTGTGAGTGGGGATTTGAATGTGTACCTATATGTGTAGCATCTTGAATTGTGAGTGGTAATATAGAATCTGTGTTTTATTTTTTTTATTTTTTTTACAATTTTAGCGACGTTTAGCGACGCTTACTGACGTTTATCGACGTCATTTTCCGACGTTTACCGACGACAAGCTGCAAAAAATACATTTTTCCGACGTTTTTTCCGACATTTACCGACGACTAACTGCAAAAAAAGTACAGGTCTCCGACGCTTTTCCGACGTTTACCGACGACTAGCTGCAAAAAATGTACAGGTCTCCGACGTTTTTCCGACGTTTAAACGTCGGTGAGTGTCGGTATTATCCAGGACCATTACCGACGTCTAGCGACTACATTCATGTCGCTATATTACCGACGAAACGACGGTAGACGTCGAGAATTATTCCAGGACTTCACCGACGAGTAGCGACTGCATATACGTCGCTAATATACCGACGACACGACGGTAGACGTCGAGAACTCACCGACGTACAGTTACGTCGCTGGATGTCGGTAATTGCGACGTTCAGCGACGTTTTTGTAATCAGCGACTAAGGAAACGGCGACAAAACTTAAACGTCGGTAATTGCGTCGGTGCTTCATATTAGCGACGGATTTTATTGTTTTAGCGACGTTTTTGGGCGTCGCTAAAACCACTTATTTTGGTAGTGCGTGTAGACCGTGTTGTATTTATTTCTTGTAGACCGTGTAGACCGTGTTGCTTTTATTTCAAGTAGACCGTATAGACAGTGATTTATTTATTGCAAAGTAGACAGTGTAGACCGTGATTATTATTGCATTTAAACTGTGTAGTTCGTGATTATTATTCTGTAGACAGTATTTTTTTATTATAATATTTTCTGTAGACCGTGTAACTATAGACCGTGTAACTTTAGACCGTGTAGACCGTATCGCATAATTGTCCCGAGACCGATCACATATCAAAGGTACTTCTAACAGTGGGGAAAGTATATGTGTCTATTTATTTACTATTGATTTTCTGTCTATTCTTACGGCTTTACTGATTATTTTCAAAACTCATGATTGATGTCTAAACCTTTGTTTTATAGTCATTTTCTTTATTGAAATTGCATTCAGTGGATTGTGCTCGTTCCATTCCTGACTGGAAACCAACATCTTCAGGTTAGCCGTGGATTCACTTAGCATGGAGAGTTCGAGTGTACTTGCAGACGAGCCTAGAAGATTAGTTAGATAGTCAAGTTATAGTCATTCAATATTTGTACAAGTTTATATTTTCCTGCAAATGTAAAACTTGTGATCATTGTAAATTAAATTAATTATGTGAATGAGCATCTTTGTGATTATGATCTTCATGGCCGTGACAGCGTACTACCGCCGACACTGCGGCGTAGGCTGGCTTGGACACGTCTCGTATCCGTTTTAAAAAAAAAATGGGTGCGGATCATGATAGGGAAGGAATGCGGCATATTCACCTTGCGTCGGTGAAAGGGCGAGTGCGTCGACTTGGTAAGTCGCGCCACGAATCAAACACGAGATTGCTTGTTTGTTTGCCTATGTAATTCGATAACATGCTGCTATGATAACATGCTTTACGCTTTCGAATATGTCATAAAATTGACCCTAAGGAGAACATAGCAAGATCATAAGCTAAGTTGCATGATTCAACATAAATATTAAAATGTCGGTTTGGAAAGATGATCTTTGCTTCAGTACATGCGAGGACGAACGTACTGATCCCCCACCAGCTTCATACAGGGTGCAGGGAATGGATTGCTCGCGGCGAAGCGTTGCTTGAACGTGTTAAGGCTTGGAATGCCGAAGCGCATTGAAGCGTGCTATCGCATTGACGCTCGGACTACGCAGCTGGATTGATGCGGCCGAGATATAGAAGGCATGATGTATGGAACGGTGAAATCCTTTGTAGGCAAGAGAGAACCTGAGTGTTGTAGCCAATCTGGCATGTATTGTTAGGCTATCGAAAGCCTTTGTAATCTCTGTTTCGGATATCAATAAAGAGAATTCGTTTCGTATACTCTGTTTCCTTTCGTTGTTAAATATCGAATCAAAAGATAAACATTTGAGAACTTGTCATCTTGCCTTGCACGAGCGCAACTCCAGGCTCGTGCGGCATCACGCCCCCTGCGAGGACGATGATTCGGGTGATTCCGGGTCGGGGCGTGCCAAATTGGTATCAGAGCTCTTTGCTCAATTTCCTCTGGACGCTCGCTTCATTACAATTCGAAAAGTTGTCCACCACCACTTGATATCACTCTTGACTCTACTCGATGCCGCACTGGATGTTCCATACAATAAGTCTAATACAAATCGTAAAATTTTGCCGCATGTGTTTTGGAAATTTCATGATATTTGCTAAGAAAGTTGCGAAGGGTATATTGCATTGAATGCAACGAGCCGTAAAAATGTTAGTTGCTGCAAGCACAACAAATTGTGAAATACGATTTGGGATGTTGTTATTGCAATATAACATGTTGAATGAGAGTAAAATGATGCACGAAGTGCAACGAGTAATGGTGAATATGCGTTAAAATGAAAGTGAGAAGTGATAAGCCAATACCGAATGTGTTAAAACGGATTGTGCATTGACTTGGAAAGTCGAGAGTAATTCATTGCACGAGGTGCGGTAAATGTCAGAAATGATCGTTGCACGATGTGCAACGCGTATTGAAAGTAAAATTTGTTGCACGGGGTGCAATGCATATCAAATAAATTGTTGCACGAGATGCAACGTAAGGAAAGAATTAAAATCGTAAATCGATAGAATGAATCGTCGGTTGCACACCAAACTTATGTTGGCAAACGAGAACATTGACCGAATCGTGTCGGATTTTGATAGAATCAAAGTTACGGTTGTGATCAAGCACGATCACTGCGAAAATCGTGAGTCGGAAGAGATCGTTGGTTTACACTAAGTATAGCGCGGGAGAAGTGGCTTGAATTCCGAGTGGTATAAGCCATACCACGTAGGCGATGAATGACTCGATTTCGAGTGGTACATGGTATATCACTCGTGCGATGAATTGCGTCGGCGCGTTATAAGAATTTCGGAAGAATTGTCCGCAACGGACGGAGGAGTACCGAGACTCGATTGAAAATTTGTATGGCGATATGTTGATGCAAGTGTTCTTCGAAAATCGGTTGGGACGATAAGGCGAGACTTGTATCGATGAACGATACGTCGGACGAAAGTTTTAAGTTGGTCGGACGACCGAGACTAGCGAAACGATTATGCCTTGACGCAATAATCGGATCGACGGGAAAGGAATACTCGAGCTTACAAATGAGTCGCACGACTTGCGATTTCGATAGGAATGTTAGGCGATGCGAATTGTAATCGATTCGTACGAATTGCGACTTCGATGAAGAGTTGGTTGACGTGAGTAATCGTGCCTAAGAAATAGTTGGTTACGCTACGGCGACACTCATTTGAGTACGACTGGAAAACACCCGAAACTTGAGGGCTCGATGTTGGATAATCGGTAACTCAGTTACGCGATCAAAGTATAGCGGAATGCGGCAAATCGGAGAACGAGTGAATGCATATGAAAAAGTTTGTTGCAAACTTGGATGTATGCGATGCGATTTAAGTTGACGTTGAAACAGATTCGAAGTCGACCCTCTTGCTATCAAAATTGATATGAACTATCAAGATCGATATGCAAGGAAACGTAAGCACGATGTGAGAATACACAATGGAGTGCGCCTTGCGCTATCGAAATTTTGTAAGTAACAATACGAGAAAGAACGGACTGGTTGATCGTGAACTTTGCGATTGATCGAGACGAGACTATAAGTCATCGACGATTGCTCGATGCGTATAGCATCTCGTGAGTCGACCCGCGAATAAGATAGACTCGAACTCGATGTGAGTAGATATTTCGTAAATTGCGGAATCATCGACGGTAGTGCATGACTTGACTCGGAGGATAGTTGCGCATCAGTTGCGCTGATAGAAACAGTTTTGTCCGAAATTGGGTAGTCGCATAGAATTGTCGGAACGTGAATTGGCTACGAAATAAGATATAGCATGGTTCGTAGTAAACTGTCCTTCGGTGATGATCCACAATTATCGAGCGTAGCTTCGGGGCAGCTGACCCTAGAAGACTTGACCGCCAAATCGAATTGAATGCTACAGACCGTAAGATGACCCATGTGATATCGTATATGAGATTGCATCGATAACAAATACAATATGGTACATGTTGACGATAAGTCTAGGCGATCGAGAATTGTTGGAACAACTTTCGATTGAGAATGGTATAGTTAGATTTGAGTATTCGTCGGATGAATATTTGAATGGTTATGTTGGTCGACGAACAAAGTAGAAAATTCACCAACGAACTTGGTGATTCGAATAGGCGTTTGTGAGAATCGTGCTATGCATGAGAGGGAACGATAAAGAAATGACTTACGAGTTGTACCGTTAGATTCGGATTCACCTCGCAATTGAGCTTGCGTGAATCGAACCTATATTCGATGTTGCGAGACGGGTAGGTTGGGAATTTGGCTAGTAAATTCCTACTCATTAGGAATCGAATGTAAGGCGTATCGTAAAGACCCTCGTGTCAAGGCGATTGTTGTCTTGAGCACCGTCGCCTTGATGTAAACTATTGAGTCGGATAGATTGTGGCCTTTGTGCAATGTCAATTTAAACTTGCGTCGGAAGAATTTGAGCACGGTGTCTAGGTAAGTAACCTAGCGGACGTAGTCCTGAATGTTGATGCTTTTGCAAGTCAACAAAAAGAATCATGTCGAGATAGGATACGAAGTGAAACATCAGAAATCGTTGGATAGTGACGCCGAACGCAAGGCGTTGCGGAGACTCGTTGTGATCGGATGCGCGACGGCTTGACGCGACGCGTAAGAATTGATAGTCCCGATAAAACATACAAAGTAAGAAACGCGATTTTTGAATCGCATCGTGTACCTTGACTTTTGTTGGCGAATCGCGTATGTATCAATATGCATGTGCGCTAGAATTGCGAGAACAAGTACTAGAGCCAAGTCCGATCAAGAATATGAGATGGTAAGTAATAGAGAATGAGAAGTTACGTGTTTGCATTGTTCCGATATCTTACAACTGAGCTTGGTCGAAATGCATATATTGGTGGGACACCTAAAATATGTGTATGATTCTAAACTAAGTTGTACGATCCAAACGATAGTGAGACGAGATCGTGGAACGATCTAATGAAACCCTTGGAAATTTAGTACTGGTTTCGGTTCGGGACGAACCTTGTTTTGAGTGGTATATTCTGTAATGCCCCACTCCGTACGGTGCATTATACTGATTTGTTGACTCGAAGAGTCGCATTGACCCAAGGAAATGTATCGATGCAAAGCGATACGAGAGTTGCCTTGTCCCGAAGAATGCATCGAGTGAATCGATGCGAAGCATCGCGTTGCCTCGAAGGATGAGTGCGTTGAATCGGCTCGAAGATTCTAAGAAATCGAATCGACCAAGACACAAGTCCGAATCGATACAAGTATTGATTTTAGTTGGTTTCGTGTGCAGGTTATACTTTGACGGGAAAATATTAGAGGTCGATCTTTTGCAATGTTTTGTAAGGGGTCCGCAAAATCAAATCGCCTTGCGACGGGCTAATACTTGGGCATGCTAAGGCGAATTGGACGTATAACTCAATGAAGCACGAAGTGCTCGAATGGCTAATTCAGGAGAGTGGCCGTGCAACAAAGTTAGGGAATCGAGCCACATCGGCTCGGCGAAACGACGAAGGCGTATCGACTCAAGGTGGGAGGATTGACTTCTTTTTACTCCTTCATTCGATAAGTCAAATATATCATTGTATGCTAAAAGTTAACCTATCGACGCCACGGACGTGGTTCGATCGAAGATAAGTCATAGTGTGAGTCGAACACTAAGTTAGAACAATTGAAATGAAACGTGCATCAATATGCACGAGTCGCTATGGGACATTGGATATCGCTAAGGCGAGCGCCTCGGTGCGCAAGCCGCAAGAACATGGGATAACTGTAATCGGCAAGTGCCTTAGTGCACGAACCATACCGTGCCTTTGCGGCACGAGTTAGACGACTAAAACATTGGAAGACAATAGGCGAGCGCCCTAGCGCACAAGCCCCGAACATTGAATGCTAAGTTATAGAACAGGGAAATACGGTCGAAACGTGCCTACGTGCATGGGATAATAAAAGATGGCTTCGTTGCGAGAGAATACAGTTGTGGCATGAATGTGACGGAACTGTCGGATATGACATGGTGCCTCGAAAGGTGTTCCAGACCTTCGGGTCGTTTGGTTGACGAGCATTGAGTTGAGACACGGTGCCATTGAATCATTGAAACGAAATATGAAACGTGAGAACATAGAAAGTTAACGGAAGAAATATGAGATAATAAAGTCTGAGTCTTGGACTCAAGGCTATGCATGGTTATTTGAATGATAGTGCGTTGCATGGTCGAATGGAATGGACTTGAGATAATTACGATGATATCTTCCGTGCACGGAACGTTCCCTCCGAACGGGCGCACCGGGACACCGGGACCGTTCGGCCTAGGAGGGATGATAATCTTTGATAGGCGCACATTTGCGAAGTCCGATTAGCACTCGATCGTAAATGGGAGAAGCCGCAAATGATGGTAGGCACGCGGTAAGTTTCGGTTGTTGGGATAGCAACCCAACCCGTGAAACGTCGGGCTACCCAATTCGATTTCGAGAGAGAAAAGAAGGAGAGAAAAGAAAGTAAGAAAAGATAAAAGAGAAACTCCTTTAGTCCATTCCGGCGCGGATACGCCCACGACCTTCATATAGTTAAGGAACGATGGGTTAAAAGTGTAGGCGCAGATGCATCCTGCATAGAGATCCTGCTTAGAGTTGCACATATAACATGACAGGGAAGGAATGCGGCGTATTCACCTTGCGTCGGTACAAAGGCGAGTGCGTCGACTTGGTAAGTCGCGCCACGAATCAAACACGAGATTGCTTGTTTGTTTGCCTATGCAATTCGATAACATGCTGCTATGATAACATGCTTTACGCTTTCGAATATGCCATGAAATTGACCCTAAGGAGAACATAGCAAGATCATAATCTAAGTTGCATGATTCAACATAAACATTAAAATATCGATTTGGAAAGATGATCTTTGCTTCAGTACATGCGAGGACGAACGTACTGATCCCCCACCAGCTTCATGCAGGGTGCAGGGAATGGATTGCTCGCGGCGAAGCGTTGCTTGAACGTGTTAAGGCTTGGAATGCCGAAGCGCATTGAAGCGTGCTATCGCATTGTCGCTCGGACTACGCAGCTGGATTGATGCGGCCGAGATATAGAAGACATGATGTATGGAATGGTGAAATCCTTTGTGGGCAAGAGAGAACCTGAGTGTTGTAGCCAATCTGGCATGTATTGTTAGGCTATCGAAAGTCTTTGTAATCTCTGTTTCGGATATCAATAAAGAGAATTCGTTTCATATACTCTGTTTTCTTTCGTTGTTAAATATCGAATCAAAATATAACCATTTGAGAACTTGTCATCTTGCCTTGCACGAGCGCAACTCCAGGCTCGTGCGGCATCACGCCCCCTGCGAGGACGATGATTCGGGTGATTCCGGGTCGGGGCGTGATAGTCTCCCCCAGAGCGAAGAGGTGGTCGTTGGTTTCCGTGTCCGGGTTAGCGCAACATACGCATTTTGAGGCGAGGTTTATCCCCATGGTTAACAGTCTAGCCTCCACCGGAATAGCATTCCGCCGCAGACGCCAGAGGAAGGCGCTAATGCGAGGCTGAATATATTTGTTCCAGCAGAATCCGCTCCAGTTATCTATAGGGTGTTTTCTCCTGTGATGATCCCAGTATAATTTAGTAGTGAAGTCCCCGCGTTGGTTAAGGGTCCAGCAGACCTGATCCTTTTCGTTGGTAAGAGTAATGTTGTCCAGCATATAGATAACTTCAACAGGAAAAAAATTTCGGATGTTGACCTCCTCATCCAGGGAGATGTGGACAAACGGGGAGGCCGCCACTTGGCAAATGGTAGGAGAATAAATGAATTCTTGAGTTTTGGAAAGAGGGGTGCCACACGAATTCGTGTCTCAAATTTGGATATTGCCATGACCCAGGATCCACTCGCACTTGCTAGAGATAGTTTGATTTTTTTTTATCATCCATTGCCATAACGAAGATGGGTTAATTAGTTGTACCCCCCTATGGTTTGCACGTATTTTGGTAACTGTCCATGTTATTTTAAAAATAAAGAACACCCTCCTGGTTTATAAAGTTAATTAGTTGTATCCCCCTGGTGCATAGAAGAAAGTGAATGAAAAATTAAACAGCCAGGGAGGGTTCTTTATTTTTGAAACAACGAAAACAGTTATCAAAATACGTACAAATCATAGGAGGGTACAACTAATTAATCCAACGAAGATAGAGAGTAAAAGAGAGAGTAGTTGGGTGTTGAAGGATCTTCGTACTTCCGAAGCTCAACTTCAACGCTCGAAGCCACAAAGCCCTTCCCCAGCTTAAGCTTGTCAAAGTCAAGACGCAAGTGACATTCCTGTCATAACCATGGAGTGATTGTACTTGCAGAGCGTTCAACTCTCTAAGCCTCCTCCCTATTGTCAGTGGACGGAGCGGCCGCTCACAATGCATTAAGCATCAGTCATCTATCAATCACTAACCTGACATTAAACTAGTTGTAAACATCATCTTCTTCTTCTTCTTCTTACATTTCCAATGCAATCAAATGAAGCCACTGCATTATCCTTGGAGTATAAGTCAGCATCGTCCGTCACGAGATTTGTTGCCAAAAGCAGTTGATTAGTAAAGGGGGGGTGGGAATATCAGGTGTGTGATGCCCAGAAAGAGTAGCTTTCATGTGTATTTTTCCCGCCCTCTTGCTCTGTCCCTTTCTTTTCTCTCTTTCCGGCCCCGCCATTGGTCCGGAGGTGTCTTTGCTCAGGCTCATCAGCTAGCTAGCCATATAGGCTCAACACGTGTCCTCTACTACTCTCTTTTGTTAATTTACATGTGATGATGAGCAGTAGTTTGCTCTTTTAACTTGCATATCATAAGCAACGTCTGTCAATGGTATAGGTCCTCAATCAGAAAAAAAAAATTTTAGGAAACTATAGTATACTTTTGTGCAGAAACTTTTAAAAGTACGAAACTATAGCATATATATATTTATACAATTGGACTTGACTCGTATGAATTTAAATATAATTTTTTTATTAAATTCTAGACCTATCCTTTATATTTATATCTCATCCTCTCACATTTTATCCGATGTGGACTAGACTTTGTAATCAACTCTTTTCAAACCTTATACATTTAACCAGATACGAGATAAAATTCAACACTCTCCACCTTAGTTCTTATCCGGATAAGCCTGAGCAAACAAGAGATCCGACGTATTGATAATTCGATCCACTCAAACACATAGTTTTAAATCAACACATTCATTGAACTGCACCACTACTGGATACCAACTACACGTTTTGCTTCACCTAGAACCCGACTGCTAGACCCACCTTTGAAGCCAATCTGTATAAACCCTCCAACCATGTCTCCCACATATGGACCACGAGATGCTCCACATAAAAGCGAATTCGCATAATTTCTCCAACCCTAGGTCCATGTCCTAGACCACCTTATGAAAACAACTCCATCTTAGGGGCTCACTTGAATATCACTACCAAAATACAGTCAATTAGCGACGGATGGTTAGCGACCGAAATATTCCGTCGTAATTAGTGACGGATTTGCGACAAATCGCCGACGGCATACCAATGATAAGCCGATATCATTTTTTTAAGGGTGAGAGAAGGTCGACAGTCCGTCGCCACGGCGTAGGCGATATGGCGACGGATTCTCATCCGTCGCTATGCTGTCGACGATTTGGCGAGAAATGTTAGGAGAAGTGGCGGGATAAATTGCCAACTACGTAGCGACGGAATGGACGTCGCCAAGTTTACAATATAGCGTCAGCGTAGCGACGGAAGTGGTCTGTCGCTAGTCGGTCGCTAAATATACGTTCCAGACTTAAATTGAAACGACGGAAGAAACTTTTCATTTCTCCCAAATTTCACTCTCTCTCCTCTCTCCCTCTCACGCGGCGGTGATCGGCGACCTCCCTCTCCTCTCTCTCTCTTCTGCGGCGGTGATCGGCGACCTCTCCTCTCTCTCCCAAAGGTAATCCCCTCTCCCTCCCTCTCTCTCTCTCGCGGTGGTCGTGGGTGCAGCGGGCTGGGGACGTCGGGGGCTGCGGGGGCGGTGGAGACTGTGGGGGCGGCGGGGCGGCGGGTGCGTCGGGGGCTGGGGGTTTGGCGGGGGAGACGGGGGGTGGGGGGGCGACGGGGGGTGGGAGGGGCGGCGAGGTGCTATGGGTGGCGCGTGCGGGGCTTAGGGGGGGCGGCGGCGGGAGGGGGGTGAAACCATCGAGTGGTTTAGACACGTTTTGAGTCACTAATTGACACATTAGGACATGACTAGACCCCCCCCCCATGTGGGCATACATTTTCCCTAGGACACGAGTGTTTGGTTTGGCTTTCATTCGTTTTTTGGGTTTGATTTCATGTTTTCTTTTGATACACTAATATAGGCAGTTTACTATTTTTTTAAAAATGTTCAATTCGAAATCCAGGTTTTAAATGAGTCTTTGAAGGCCTATATACATGTATTTGAGGGTATATCTATGTAAGAGAGATTGGCAGATATTGATACATATGGCCATGTGATTGATGATGTGCTTGAGAGGTTGGGGGCTATCACGCCCCGATCCGAGAAATCGCTCGTCCTCGCTAGATTTTTATCCGAATCATCGTTCTCGCTGGGGAGTGATGCCGCACGAGCCTGGAGTTGCGCTCGTACAAGGCAAGATAACAGTTCACTTAGTGATTATCTCAAATTCGTAACATAAGCAGCGAAAGGAAACAAAGTATAACACAAGAATCTCTTTTATTCATAATGAACTGAAGATTACAAAGGCTCTGAATAGCCCAACATATATGCCAATTGGCTACAACGCTCATGATCTCTCTAGGTCACAAAGGATTACATTGTTCCATACATTATGCCTCTTTAAAGCCACCAAGTAGTCTTCGGCCGAACATCTCCATGTCGCAAGTCCGAACGCCTATGCGGTAGCTCTTCTTGAACGCCAAAGACTCCATGCCTCGGCACGTCCAAGCCAAGCTCCGTCCCGCGCCGATCATAACCTGAACCTGCACATAAACTAGTGGAGGATTAGTGCTTTCGTCCTCGTTTTGCACTGATCAAGACCCGTTCGCACCCAAACCAAACACTAAATCATTTAGTAAAACATGCAACTTAATTGGTGATCTTTCTATTTAGCCTTAGAATCAGTTTTATGGCAATCTTTATATATAGCAACTTATCATAAATGTGTCCCATGCCGTATTCCTGCAGCAGATATAGTTAGACATAATCTGAAATATAAACGTAGTGATTCGTGCTCATCCCGTCCCATATTGCCTAGCCTGCACAGATTAGAACTTAACATAGAATCATATCATTCACGCAACAACTAACCATAAACTTAGACCATGCATAAGGGTCGCAGGCCCTGCGCCTGCACCCGACTCTCATCTTAGCCCACCGGTCCTATCTATATGAAGGTCACGATATTTCGCACCGTAATGGACTTGGCATCTCTTACGTGTAAGCCTACAATCACTTCGATACGGGTTGCTAGTCCAGTATCCGAAGGATCTCAAACTTACGGATATCATAGTTTATCACAGCACTGGACGGTCGTAATCCGTCCGAATGTTGTGCACCATAAATACCACACAAAATTCTCTCCTAGGCCGAACGGTCCCGGCGCCCCGGTGTAACCGTTCGAGGGAAGTCGCATCCGTGCACGGGCCATCCGAGTCCATTGACCATGTAATACGTGCCATAGCATACAAGTTATATCGTCCAACCAATCTCGTGTTCCATAAACATAGTTCCGTACCATAAACGTATTCGCGTCTCATAAACATAATCCACCATTCATATAGGGAGCTCCGTCGGCGTTTTGTCCCAACACATCCATATTGATGCACGACGCCCAATGGCTTAGTCGTCTCGTACTCATATTCAATGCGTACCATTCGTAAGTTATTCTCATAGCCTAGTTCCGTAGTTACTTAGTCTTTTCGTAGCATAAGTGTCCGAGGGCACGCTCAGCGCCGTAATCAATGTTCTACGTCTAGTGTTCAATGTTCTCGGAGTCGTGTACATGATGCACATCTCAATATCGTCTTTCAATGTTCTACCATCATTGTCCAACCGCGACCCGTACACTTGATGTACGACGTCGCTTCAATTGTTCGATTGTTCAATGTTCTATCTTAATATTCAACATATACTTAGACCTTTCATCGCCGAGCCACACTCGCTAACTCGATAACATCTTATGCATACCATAACATATTTTATTAGACGTGAAGGAATAGGGAGAGAGAGTCAAGAACCCGCCCATCTTAAGTCGATACGTCTTGCCGTCTCGTTGATTGAAGCGGCTCGCTTCCATAACTCGATCGCATAGCTACTCCCGGACTTAGCCATTCCTTTGAGCTACTCGGTTGATTTGGCCTATCGCGCCCATGCCACAATCCGTTGCAAGGCCACGATTTGGTTTCGCGGACACTTTATTACATAAGGCAAAATATAGACCTGTTATCGTCCAGCGTAAAAGCATAGCCTGCACACCAGATCAACTAAAGTCAGCACTTGCTCAAACGGGACTTATCCTTTGTATCGATTTGATTCATAGATTCCAGCCGACTCAAAGCTTACCTTTGGCCAATGTAACTCTTGCATCGATTCGTATCGATACTTTACCGGGTCAACGCAACTCTTCGAGTCAACGACTCATCGTAATGCAACGTACGGAGCGGGGCATTACATAATATACCACTCAAAATTAGGTTCGTCCTCGAACCGAAACCAACACTTAATCCAAGTGCCTCGCATAGATCGCTTTACGATCTCATGTTACTATCGTTGGAATCATACGACTTAGTTTGGATCATAAACATATTTTAGGCGTCCCACCAATATATGCATTTCAGCCAAGCTCAGTTGTAGGATTATCGGAACAACTAACAAGCTCAACTTAATCCTCAAGCACCAATCAGTCTGTACTCAACTTAGTCATATCTTAGCGCCTATCCTCATACTACTTCTCGTATGCATTATCCCATAACATGCGATCATCTTCCAACATGTTGCACATAACTTAATTCAAACCATAACTTCGATCTCATAAGTTTTTCGTCGGCCACCTAACACTCGCATTGCATTAAGCCGTTGCGCATCCGATCGTAACAATTCTCCGCAATGCCTACTCGTCCAACCGTTTCCTATCTCTCGCATAACTCAAGTCTTTCATCCAATCATTCATAACGCTTGGGCTTAATGACATGGACTAAGTCAACATGTCACAAATTCCTTTGCCTACAATCTATACTCGATCTCGCACACAAGTATCCCCATATGACCCGCATTCTCGAACTGCCTACGCATCGCGTCTGGGGCTACCCCTGCTAGGTAACTTATCCAGATATCGTGCTTATTCTCTTCCGACACAAGAGGTCCACTTGAGTTTACGATGCTCAAAGACAACAATCTTTTCGACCCAAGGTCTCTTACGATACACCCATCTCCTATTCTCGACCGAGTACGAATCCTTTACTCAATTATCAATCAATTTCGACTAGTTCGTTCGCAACATAGATCGCGTGCTCAACACACATAGCCTAACTGTTACTCAAACCGATCTAGGACACAACTCTTAGGGTCGTTCTACTTTTCGTCACTCTCGCACATTGTAGAATTCTTGCAATCGCCTTACCGCATCACTATACTAGGCACGTTCCTTAACATATACTCAATCATCGACTGACCAAGTCTATCTTCGTATCCGTTCGATCGATCATAAACTTTCTAACCATATCGATCTAGTCGAAGGCTACTCGCTAACTTTCGAGACACGATACTCACTCGCTTAGACTTATCCTCAAAATGCACTACCTCATTCCTTATCCTTCTTACGCGACTTCCTTAGGGTCATCCTATGGGACTTCAACATTCATTTGATTTGGCGGTCAAGTCTTCTAGGGTCATCTGCCCCGAAACTATGCTCGATAATTGAAGATCATCAACGAGGGACAGTTACAACGAACCATGCTATATCCTATCGCGGAGCCAAATCAATTTTCGACAATTACTACGAGACTTTATCCAACCCGACGTAACTTACAAATCCACAATTGTCTACCCCCATGCAACTGATGCGCCGTTAACTACTCGAATCACTTATGCACATTGCATACCGTTACTACTCGAATCACTTGTGTATTACCGTCGACTATCTTTGCTTGTCGCATGACATCTACTCGCCTCAAGTCCGAGTTTACCTATTCGTGATCATAGTTCAACATATTTCGTACTCCTCGAAACCATCCTCGAACAACTTTTGCATCAAACCACAAGTCCATATCAAATTTGTCACGCCTCGCAAGTTCGATCATCCCCGCTGGATGAATCATCATACCAGCGCTCACGCGGAATGATCGTTCTAATTTGACGTGACGCATGTGCTAGGCTGGTGTTGCGCTCGCTCAAGACAAGAATGTCAACATAGAGGTGATCCGCGAAGCAATCCAGACACTTTCGTTTTCCTCCAAGTAACATTCATCCACTCTTATTTTTCTCCGAAGCATTCCTATCATTGTCATCCAAACTGTCATCTACTTAACTTACATCTCATTCATTCAACAATAATGTGTAACATAATTTTCATTCATTTGATCAGAGTATTCCCGAGTTATTGTATATCGTCTTTGATACGCCTCAATACCATCATCGATATGCATAACTTGAACATCTTCCTTTCTCATAAGCTTAAATTCGTTGCAATCACTGCCGTTATCCGAACTCGAATACGAATCAAGTCTTGCACACATCAAGATTCATTTCATTGTACTTATCTGTCATCTTCACGACATAATTTTCAATTCACATATTCATTCTCATATCCCTAACTCTCACTTCCAATCGTGCTATCGACTCATCGCGCTAACCCAAATTCGTTCGCACGATTTCTCCGTACCTACTCAACACGTTCCGAAGAAGTCATCGTACTAACTCAACATAAGTTCGACCGGGTCGACTATTTCCTCCACGTAACATTCCTTCACTATGCTCAACTTATCGTTCGACTTACACTTAACGAATTCTCGTCTGACGTATCATCCATAGGTATGACTTCACACATAATCATTCAACTCAATTTATCGAAGCATACTTGCATCGACTTCTCTCAAGTCATTCCCACTCAAATCTCGGTATTACTTCGTCCGTTGCGGACAAACCTATCGTAATAACATAATCATCTCGACAAAGTCTATCGCGAGTCACCAACCGGCTTAACATAGATATCGCTAAGTGGTATCCCATATACTGCTCAGAATCGAGCCTATCTTTATCGATACAATACTTTGCTATACTGATCGCATAATTGGTATTGCATAAACCACTCGAAATCGAGTCATTATTCGACATCACACTTCGCATAGGTTCGACTTCTATTTCAACTTAACCGTCCCGTATGGCGATACTTCTGATCTCAGCTCTAACGTTAGCTCAAGTTTGACACACATTCAATCTAACCGTGTCATGGCGATCATATCGATCACACCCGCAACATTCGCTTATTCAAAGCTCAATGCGACATACGGCCAACATAAATGTTTCTCTACTCAACTCGACTCCGCGACCAACTCGATTCGTTACTATCGCATCCGCAATCTTTCTGAATCTCGCTCGTTGCAACTCGTGCAATAACTCATTCTCGATACTCAAGCTCTTTACTCAATCTCGTACAACATATCGTTATTCATCCCCATAGCCATACAACACGCATCATACCATATCGACTCGTTGCATCGAATACAACGAATGATTTACGACTTTGCTGCACTCCGTGCAACCAACGATACATAACCATTCCCGTAGTCGCATAACACGCATCGCCTCACATATTAATCCATTGCACTTCGTGCAACCCACAACATATATCTCCTCGCACTTCGTGCGACCAACAACACATATCGTTGCACTTCATGCAACCAACATCACCATATTCGTTGCACTTCGTACGACCAGCACTCTCCGATGGCACCCGGAGATAGCGTGATAGTCACGACATACTTGTGACAGATGTACGTATTTAATATAGACTTATTGTATGGAACATCTAATGTAGCATCGAACAGATCCATGAGCCCTGCGGTTGCAGAAACAACGAAGAGTCAACTGAATTCGATAGCAAAGCAACTGAGGGTCAAAGAGATTCATGCACGGTCCAAAGAATTGAACCGCTCTGATACCAACTTGTCACGCCCCGATCCAGAAAATCGCTCGTCCTCGCTAGATTTTTATCCGAATCATCGTCTTCGCTGGGGCGTGATGCCACACGAGCCTGGAGTTGCGCTCGTGCAAGGCAAGATAACAGTTCACACAGTGATTATCTTAAATTCGTAACATAAGCAGCGAAAGGAAACAAAGTATAACACAAGAATCTCTTTTATTCTTAATGAACTGAAGATTACAAAGGCTCTGAATAGCCCAACATATATGCCAATTGGCTACAACGCTCATGATCTCTCTAGCTCACAAAGGATTACATTGTTCCATACATTATGCCTCTTTATAGCCACCAAGTAGTCTTCGGCCGAACATCTCCATGTCGCAAGTTCGAATGCCAATGAGGTAGCTCCTCTTGAACGCCAAGGACTCCATGCCTCGGCACGTCCAAGCCAAGCTCCGCCCTGCGCCGATCATAACCTGAGCCTGCACATAAACTAGTGGGGGATTAGTGCTTTCGTCCTCGCTTCGCATTGATCAAGACCCGCTCGCACCCAAACCAAACACTAAATCATTTAGTAAAACATGCAACTTAATTGGTGATCTTTCTATTTAGCCTTAGGATCAGTTTCATGTAAATCTTTATATATAGCAACTTATCATAAATGTGTCCCATGTCGTGTTCTTGCAGCAGATACAGTTAGACATAATCTAAAACATAAACATAGTGATTCGTGCTCATCCCGTCCCATATTGCCTAGCCTGCACTGGTTAGAACTTAACATAGAATTATATCATTCACGCAACAACCAACCATAAACTTAGACCATGCATAAGGGTCGCAGGCCCTGCGCCTGCACCCGACTCTCATCTCAGCCCACCGGCCCTATCTATATGAAGGTCACGGTGTTTCACACCGTAATGGACTTGGCATCTCTTATATGTAAGCCTACAATCTCTTCGATACGGGTTGCTAGCCCAGTATCTGAAGGATTCCAAACTTACGGATATCATAGTTTATCACAACACTGGACTGTCGCAATCCGTCCGAATATTGTGCACCATAAATACCACACATAATTACCTCCTAAATCGAACGGTTCCGGCCACCCGGCGTAACTGTTCGAGGGAAGCCGCACCCGTGCACGGGCCATCCGAGTCCATTGACCATGCAATACGTGCCATAGCATACAAGTCATATCGTCCAACCAATCTCGCGTTCCATAACTATAGTCCCGTACCATAAACGTATTCTCGTCTCATAAACATAATCCACCATTCATATGGGGAGCTCCGTCGGCGTTTTGTCCCAACATATCCATATTAATGTACGATGCCCAACGGATTAGTCGTCTCGTACTCATATTCCACACGTACCATTCGTAAGTTATTCTTATAGCCTAGTTCCGTAGTAATTACTTAGTCTTTTCGTAGCATAAGTACCCGAGGGCACGCTCAGCGCCGTAATCAATGTTCTACACCTAGTGTTCAATGTTCTCGGAACCGTGCACATGATGCACATCTCAAAATCGTCTTTCAATGTTCTACCATCATTGCCCTACCGCAACCCGTACACTTGATGCACGTCGCTTCAATTGTTCGATTGTTCAATGTTCTATCTTAATGTTCAACATATACTTAGACCTTTCGTCGCCGAGCCACGCTCGCTAACTCGATAACATCTTACGCATACCATAACATATTTTATTAGACGTGAAGGAATAGGGAGAGAGAGTCAAGAACCCGCCCACCTTAAGTCGATACGTCTTGCCGTCTCGCCGATTGAAGCGGCTCGCTTCCATAACTCGAGCGCATAGCTAACTCCCGGACTTAGCAATTCCTTTGAGCTACTCGGTTGATTTGGCCTATCGCGTCCATGCCACAATCCATTGCAAGGCCACGATTTGGTTTCGCAGACACTTCATTGCATAAGGCAAAATGCCGACCTCTTATCATCCAGCGTAAAAACATAGCCTGCATACCAGATCAACTAAAGTCAGTACTTGCTCAAACGGGACTTATCCTTTGCATCGATTCGTTTCATAGATTCCAACCGACTCAAAGCTTACCTTTGGCCAACGTAACTCTTGCATCGATTCATATCGATACTTCATCGTAATGTACCGTACGGAGCGGGGTATTACAGGGACTGCCTCTCCTTGGCAGGAAAAATCCTGCAACAGTAAGAATGATTGTGGCCATGTGGCCTATGTGATGTTGAGTAAGGGAGGAAAGTGAGGGTGTGTGTGGCATGGATTGTGAGTGTTGTGTATTTTCTGTGTATTAATAGAGTGTTAGTGAGAGAGTCGTTTGGGTAGTATTGAGTGCAAGTGTCTGATACTAGAAAGTATCAGGGAGCATTGAGTCAGAGAGCATATGTCTTATTTGTGTGTGTCTTGGAATAATCAATAGGAGAGTAGAGTGTATCAGTTGTGTGCTTCTATATAGTTATATATATTTATACATCTAACTGTGATATACATATGTGTATATGTGCTTTGGAGAGTGAGGAATGAAGGCAGGCCTACCATGCCTATTAGCATGTAGCAAGGCTAGGGGTGTAATGTGTGAGTGCAGGCATGGTAGAAAATATAGGTAATGCTAGTGTAACTAGACTAAGGTAGTGCTTGCTAGATAGTAAGGACACTCTAGCATCCTAACCAAGTTAATTTTAGCCTAGATATTTAGGATATAGCTCCCATATCCTAGAAGTGGACTCTTACAATTTAGAAATAGATAGATTGACTCAGTTTGATTAATTGACCTATAATTGACCCTTGACCTAGATTGACCTAGTTTGACTTGCTTTGACTTGCTATGACCTAGTATGACCTAATATGACTTAGTTTGACTTTATTTGACCTAGTTTGACCTAGACAGTTGACCAGGTTTGACTTAGAGTTGACTTTGACCTAGATATGACTTAGAATTATTTAGACTGCATCGTATATTTCAATTACCTTATTTCTGAATACACCATAACCTGTTTTACTCTAAATAGGATTCTGTAACACCAATTCGGAGTAAACTTGATTATAAGGGTAATTGTTTATGATATATCTTGTTTCCAGTTAAGATGATTGTTTATTCACCTATAATGACCCTAAAACTTGATTTGCTGCTGCAATCATACAACACCACAAAAATATTTACTGACTCGTCAAGTTGAACCGTATATAACATGCTCGACGCTTAAGAGGAATCATTTAGACTTAGTGGACTATCGAACTATCGGTATTGGACTATCGATATCGGTATCGGTATCGAACTATCGGACTATCGGTATCGGTATCGGACTATCGGTATTACTAGCGGAATATCGAACTATCGGTATCAAACTATCGGTATCGTACTATCGGTATCGGACTATCTGTATCGGTATCGTACTATCGGTATCGGTATCGAACTATCGGTATCGGTATCCGTATGTACTTAGTATCGATCGTAGCAGATTAGTATCTGTCGATAGGTTTGGTATACGTCGTATCAAATTGGTATTGGCTAAGCGAATTGGTATCATCCTATCCGATATGTATTGACCGTATAGCTAGGTTTCGTACCGGCCTTATCGATTCGGTATCTGCCATATCTGATAGGTATCGGCCGTATCGGATATGTATCGACCGTATCAAATTAGCATGCTGGAAGGTTTAGTAACAACTGTACTTAGATTTTCACTCTCTCGTACGTGACTCTCTTGTAATGGTATTCTAGCTCGAGAAGGGAAAAATCTAAGTACAGTTGTTACTAAATCTTCTACCATGCTAATCTGATACAGCCGATACATATCCGATACGGCCGATAACTATCGGATATGGCCGATACCGAATCGATAAGGCCAATACGAATCCTAGCTATACGGCCGATACATATCGGATATGACGATACCAATTCGCTTAGCCAATACCAATTTGATACGGCCTATACCAAACCTATAGACCGATACTAATCTGCTGCGGTCGATACTAAGTACATCCGGCCTATATACCAGCAGATCTACCAGTTACATGATTATATACTAATTCTGTTTAGTTTGTCTTACGATACAGATTTTTCACATCCAATCTGTGATAGATCGTTATTTCGTTAATCGTACATGGATGTACAAATGACAACACGAGAGGAGAATAGGTGTGAGTGACGATTTTCAAGCAGGCATAGAAGTGTTTCTTAAGTATGCCATGAGCAAAGCTCAATATATGGACGGTAACAAAATCAAGTGTCCATGTCGTAATTGTCGCAATAGACGTTACGAAGAAGTGGTGAGTGTAAGAGATCATTTGACCCGTAAGGATTTCGTACGTGATTACGGCCTGTGGTCATCACAAGGTGAACTATATGCGGAAAGACAGGTTGCGAATGCCGCTACTTATCCTTTTGATGATAATGCTGCAACGGATTTTGTCGTCGAAGACGACGAATACTCCGTTGATTATGGAGACCTGCAGAACCTTGATATGGTGTACGATGTGGCAGGGCCTAATTTTGATCCGGAGGATCCTAATCCCGAGGTGAAGGAGTTCTATGATATGTTTCAGGATGCTGAAACTTTTTTGTATCCTGGTTGTGAACCACATTCCGTACTATCAGTGACGACGTAGTTGTTGAACATAAAGTCTGATTTTAACTTACCACAAACTTGCTATGATCGGATTATACAACTAATCAAGGAGGTGTTACCGAAGGAATCAAAAGAGCTTCCAAAAACTTCTACAAGTCGAAGATGATGGTCCGACAACTGGGACTGGGATACGAGAAGATAGATTGTTGTAGCAACGGATGCATGTTGTACTACAAGGAGAACGAGGATATAGAAAGTTGCAGCTTTTGCAATGCGAATCATTACAAGCCAGTCAGGGAAAAAGAAAAGTCAACTAGAAAATGATGCCCTTACAAGTATATGCATTACTTGTCGATCACGAAGCGCTTGCAGAGGATGTATATGTCTCAGAATACAGCTGAACATATGACATGGCACAACGAAGAACGCATAAAGGACGATGGAGAATTATCACATCCTTCGGATGTAGAGGCGTGGAAATATTTCGATTTGCGTAATCCAGATTTTGCTGCAGAGCCTAGAAATATACGTCTGGGGCTATGTTCTGATGGCTTCGTCCCTTTCGGGCAGTCAGGATCTCAATACTCCTGCTGGCCGGTCATCCTGACCCCTTACAATCTGCCGCCATGGATGTATATGAAGACTCCTTATATGTTCTTGACAGCTATCATACCGGGTCCCAAAAATCTGACGAAAAATGTCGATATATATTTACAGCCGTTGGTGGATGAGCTGAAACAGCTGTGGGAGATCGGCGTCGAGACCCATGATATTTCCAGAAAACAGAACTTTCAGATGAGAGCTTCACTGATGTGGATAGTCAATAATTTTTTCGCATACGGTATGCTGCCAGGATGGAGTACTCACGGCACCATGTCTTGTCCGATATGCATGGAAAATAGAAAGACATTCCGCCTTAAGCATGGAGAAAAAAACTTCTTTATTTGATTGTCATCGCCAAGTTCTGCCCGCGAGTCATCCTTGGAGAAGGAACAAGAACGCGTTCAGAGCTGAAAAACAAGAATTTTCTCATCCGCCTGCCAGATTTTTGGTATACGATATTTGGAAAGATGTAAAGGACTTTCTCACTGTAATGGAAGATCCATCGAACAATCGTGTCGATGGGTTCGGACAAAACCATAAGTGGACCAAACGGAGTATCTTCTGGGACTTGTCTTATTGGAAAGATAATCTTATAAGGCATAATTTTGATGTTATGCATATCGAAAAGAATGTGTTCGATAATGTCTTCAATACCGTCATGGATATTAAAGAAAAGAAGAAGGACAATCCAAAAGCAATACAAGACATTGTCGAGATATGCAAGCGTCCTTATCTGAACTTGATACAAAGGGGAGCTGGTGGACAATTAAGCCGATAGCACAATACACATTGAGCAAGGAAGATAGATTAATAATCTGCAAGTGGGTATCTACTTTAAGATTTTCCGACGGCTATGTGTCGAATTTGTCTAGATGCGTTGATCTCAATGAACGCAAGCTAACGGGAATGAAGAGTCATGACTGTCACGTGTTTATGAAAAGATTATTGCCTATTGCTTTGAAAGAGTTGATGCCTTCTGCTGTATGGATTCCGTTGGCCGAATTATCTATACTCTTTAGGGTTATTTGTTCAACTAAGTTGACTGTGCAACACATGGTTGAACTTGAGGAGAAGATTATCTTAACAATTTACAAGTTGGAGAAAATATTTTCTTCTGGCTTCTTCGACAGCATGGAGCATCTACCGATTCGTCTAGCATACGAAGTCCATGTCGGTACATCTGTTCATTATCGATGGATGTACCAATTTGAAAGGTACATAAAAATCGATATAATTTAAGTTGAATTTTAGTGGGTTTTAAAAGTCATTTTTAATTCTCAAGATAATTTGTCTCTCTAGATACCTATACCATCTAAAGAAGAAAGTTGGCAACAAGGCTCATATATAGGCTTCGATATACGAAGTATATCTTATCGAAGAGGTGTCAAACTTCTGCTCCATTTATTTCGATACTCATGTTGAGAGAAATCGAAATAGGCCTCAAAGGAATGACGAGGACGTTGAAGATGGAGGTATATTCAATGTAAGGGGCAAACCTGTTGGGACTAGTAAAATATGGTGGTTGACTGATGACGACTATGATGCCGCTCACCGATATATCTTGTTAAACTGGGACATACAAGAAGTGAGAGATTTGGAGAAGTAAGTCAGTACACTTGCACTCGCTATAATCTCTAATTTGATGAAGTAAGTGACTACACTTATATCTTCTTATTTTCTCTAATAGTGTATTTAGAGATGAACTCAAAATGAGGACACCGATATTACCGATGAGGGACTTCAAAGAGAGGTTGAATGTACATTTCCATCATGGTTTCACAAAAACGTAAGTAACTGAGATTATAAATATATAATCTAAAACATTTAAGTTATAAATATTTGTTTACATATTTTATTGTCTGAAACAACACTCACTCATAAGAGTGTTCGTTATCTGGCATTGGGACCGAAGAAGCAAACAAAGACTTGGCCAGGCTACGTCGTTAATGGCTTCAGGTTTAAGGCAACTCAGAATGCTATAAATGTCGAATTTATCAATGACGGCATCAGTACCAAAGATTCTGGTGTTTGTATAAGAGGCACCATCTATGACGACGAGCCGGACTTTGACTATTATGGAGTGCTTCGGGATATTGTAGATTTACAATATACTGGCCCATATGATATGCATATTGTGATGTTCAAATATGAGTGGTTCGATACGACACTAAATATCGGTTGGAGAATCGATAAACAATTTGGATTTGTCGATATAAATCATCGCATGAGGTATAGAGGGTCCGATATATTTACGATAGCAAATCAGGCTGTTCAAGTCTACTATACAAGCTACCCAAGGCGTCGTAGAGATCGATTTGACTGGTGGAAAGTATGCAAGATTAAATCTAGAAATACATTCAACGTTGGAGACCCATCATACCAAGAGGACCAGATCGAAAAGTCTCAATACTTGGGACAACACTCGGATACAATGGATGTTTAAGATATTGTTGAGGAAAATAGAGGGGAGGAAGAGGTTGATACACAAGACTTAGCTGTCAACCAGGGGAGAAAGAGGCGTCATGTCCCAAATATTGAGGCAGAAGAAGAAGAAGAAGAAGAAGAAGAAGACGAATTTTATGGGGATGAGGATACAGATGAAATCGACGATGAAGATAAGGATGAGGATGAGGAGGAGGATGATGATGAAGACGAGGCCGAGGATGAGAACGAAGACGATGATTAGGTTAAATATTTTTGTATATTAAAAACACTTCCAATTACGTGAATTAAGTTTGACCTCATAAAAGCAATTACGTGAATTCATGTTTTTTTTCGTTCGATTATTTACTTATTACAAATGACACTCCTAGTCGTTTTCGTCGCGGCGACACTCGTCTCCCTACTGGTGGTATATATATTTTAGTTTAGATATTTATATTTATTTACACTTTTATATTGTTAATTATGTTTATGTGTTCTATTTATAGGTCATGATGGCTGGCCGTGGTCGTGGTGCTGGTGGTGGTGGTGGTGGTAGTGGTGGTGGTCGTTGTGGTGCTGGTAGTCGTGGTCGCATTCAATCTTCCCGGAATGTGACCCCATCCAGCGAGCCCGACTCGGAGAGTACCCCGGGCACAGACGCATCCCGCCGTCGATCGACAACTTCATCGAGGCGTGAGTCCGGATCTGCTAGCGGATTCGTTTCACTATCGGACCCACTAGCGGATCAACCAGCAGGATCCACCAGTGGATCCCCCAGTTACTGCACAGTGGGCCCCGGAGTACCCCCATACTCGATTCCATCCGGTTACTGGGGAGTACATGCGTGGACCCGCGGATCCTTCGACGGCACCAGAGAGGCCGAGAGGCGAGTTCCGACGAGTGCTATGGCCCGCAGGGACCTCGTAAGTAAATTTAAGATAATTTATTAAATATCTTTCATTTATTCAAGTTAATAATCCAGTCGTTTCTTCTTTGTAGGTTTTTTCTATTTAATGTTGCCAGGCTCTTGGAGAAATTATCAGGACTAACTTCCATGGTCCCTACCTCAACTTTTCGTCGGTGCCCCCAAACTTGAAGTACGTCTGGCTCGACGAGTTGAGGATATATATCTATATCTTCTGGTTAATTATTAGTTACTCTTTAATCAACCATTTTTTAAATTACGTGATAATTAGATTTGTATGTTAGACGACGTACTGGTGGCCCCCCATCGCGAGGACGCGATCCGCAGGACCTACAGAAGCGCTTGTAGAAGCATGGAATTTCAGAACCCGAAAGTCTATATGCCAGACTACATGTGCCAAAGCTTGGACAAAGTGCTTCACAGCAAAGAGCAACAAATATAGACATTGAAAGAGGACTTTTTACTTCATATATAAAAATCTATTACATGTCTAAGAAAGACTGTACAAGGAAGAATTTCTACAAACAAAGAATCCTAAGTCTACAGCCAGCAACCACCATGCGCCTCCAGTCAGGCGCAGCAACCACCATGCACCCTCAAGTAGGCGCAGCAATCAACATGCGCCCTCAGCCAGGCGCATCCCACTATGCGCCCTCAGCAAGGTGCATCGTTTTCAGCAGCTCAGTTATGAGCATCCCTAGTTATGTGCATCCCTTCAGCAGTCCAGTTATATGCCGCTCTTCCAGCCAGGCTCACCTGATAAGTGCTTCGACTAAATGAAGCATTTAACCCTCTAGCTGGAACCAAGGAAGAGAAGCGCACCGTAAATCTGTGGCCAGAGGAGGCTTCGAAAGAGCCTCCAAAGGCGAAGGAAGACCGTGCTCGAAACCACGGCTAAAGGAGCAGCTTTCAACACAACCAGAATGGACTACACCCATTTTGAAGGAAGAAAGAGCTACCAAAGTCGCAGTACCGCCATTCCGATCTACGGCTCTTCCGGAGTAACGGAAACGAGGCCCGAACATCCCTATCTTTGGATGCAACAGGCACCTTCCGTCTGCCTCGGAAGCCCTCGATTCCGTCTTTTGGATGTAACAATCACCTTCAAGTGCATCAGCGAAGACACTGCGTCGCATCTTCACCCTCGGGAGCATCTCGTCAACAGAATGCATTCGAGTAAACGAGTTCATGTCGGAAAGACGTGAGAGAACGAGAAGCAAACCTTCTTTCCATGCCACTATTTATAGGCCGGACAAATCAAACCCATGCGCCAAGTCGATGGCTCTCCGAAATTCCGTGCAATAAATTTGTATTAAATGGATGAACCAGACGCTTCGAATTCAGCCAAGTCAAAACGACTATTTAAAGCACTCGAAGAACGTAACAGTTGTACCATCAAAGACGTCTCACGAAGTGGATGCGCCGGCCAGACGCGCCCTTCTACATCAAGCGCATCACACAGACGCGCCCTTTAGTACTAAGCGCATCATAGGGGATGCGCCCCCATGCGTTCCCATATGCCTAGTGGAACGCCAACCGACGTGCCCACTCAGCTGTCCATCGTGTAGCACCCAATTTCCCAAATGAGGGTAATTTTAAAATTTCGTGTTTATAATTATTTTAATAATAATATTTAATTTATGATATAATTTTTGGTGATTTTAAATTATTTTAAAATTATTTAAATCAATGACTTGTGGTTTTGACGTTTTGCTAGTGAAACCCTAGAGACTGTTTGACCTAGAGCCTAACCATGAGATTATGATATTTTAATGTCATTTTTGGCCTAAGAATATTTTTGCATTTGACCTCTTTGAATTATTTTGATATTATTTTATTATTTATGATATTGTTTTGGGATTATTTGAGTCGGGTTCGAATTTCAACTCATTCCGACTTGTATCGAGGACCCGTGGTAGTTTTGACTCTAGCGGGCCCACACACTAGTTAGGCATGGCCCACATAATATTAATTTTAGTCCACATGATATTAATTTTAGTTAGTGACTAGACTAATTATTTTGGTTAGTATTAATATGGATTAGTGTTTTAGGATTGACCAAACTACCCCCGACTTAACCCCTTACCAATGTATTAGTAAATAGACTAGAAAAGGGGCTTTTGGACTTTTCCTAATAGGACAAAACCACCTTTATGGCCAGCCACAATAAGGATAGGGTTGAGCCTCCCATTTGTCATTATCCATCTATTTTTCTCTCTCTTGTTCTTCCCCAAATTCCTAGAGAGCAATCCCTAGCAATTTCTCCACCAAATCATTCCATTTCACCACCAAATCTTCTTCTTTCCTTCTCTATTCTAGCCAAGGAGGGAGCTACCCAAGTTTGGAAGGATTCGGAGCTCGTTCGTGTCCTTTTGGAATCTCTAGGTGTCGGTGTCGCTCCGGGAAGGCTTTTCTTCGATTCGATCTACCGGGAGGTATAAATTCCTCCTCCTTTTCATTTCCTCATGCATATAGGTCTATTTTGAACCCATAGGAATGATCCCCATGGTTGTATCTCCATTTGTGTCCATTTTGTGTCCATTTGGAGGTCATAGGAGTGTCCTTTGTGTTGTGGATGTGTTCATGTTATATATATATATATATATATATATATATATATATATATATATATATATATATATATATATATATATATATATTGTAATGAGAGTGTATCTATATTTATATATGTAATAAATGGTTCATGACGAGATTATATAATCAAGTTTGTGAGTGTGGTTCCTCATATTATTATTGCTATTATTGTTGTGGATAATTAGGATATATATTGTGTATTCTTTTGGCTCAAACTATCTAAATCCGTCATAATTTTTATCCACGTTTTTAATTTCAGCCCTAACTTAGAAATGTCATAACTTCTAGCTCAAAGCTCGGTTTAATCTCCCGTTTTTTTTAAAAGAAGCGTATTGAAGTTAGCTTTCCAAAAACATGTATTAATAGGCCTAATTCTTTTTTTAACTTTCTGGAGAATTATTTGAGTGTCAGCTATACGAAAGACAAATGCGTTCTCGATGTTTTCGCGATTCCGGGAGTTTCCGGAAACGAAAACGCGTTACGTTTGAAGTTTCGGAAAGCTAACACATAGATCTATAACATACTTTAATCCTAGAATTTAATTCATGCTGAGTTGGTAAAGTATTGATTATTAGTAGGAGTTACTATTCGGCATATACATTTTGTGCACCCTTGTGTGTAATATAATGTTCTATTTGATTTTAACCCATGTTAATGTATATATATTATGTAACTAAATAGAGAATGCAAGCATGAGTAAATAGTTAAATAAATGATGTATGAGGTGTAACAACCTATCTAATGTAAGCATGTATAAGTATGACTTGTAATGAATATGTAGGTTCCATACTATGTAATGTATGGTGCATATAGTAGTGCAAGAGAATAAATGAATGATGAATGAATGCAAGCATGAATGTAATGTAATGATAGATGTAATGTACAAGTTAATGAGATGTAATGTTCTATGTTAACATAAATCCTATATTACCTCATGTACCCCTTACACTATGTTGACACTATCACACTTGACACTTTGTTCACTTACACTTTGACACTCTTTGATATGTATACACTATATATGCCCATTTAACCCTCACTTGTCCCTTTGCCATGTTCACATACACACACATAGCCTCTTAAATAAGTATTTATGAATATAGTTAACTTAGCTATGTATGTATATTATATATATGGTAGCATATTGTATTGTAATATATAAGTTTATATAGCCATTGAAATGCCATGATTATAGACCTAATGTTGAATACCAATATATGCATGTGTATATATGTGTAGACATGTATAGCTTAAAGTAATAGATTATCTAGTGTATATCTAATGTGAATTCTTGCCTATTTGAGTATTGAATAATTGCATGCTATATAGAGTTGGGTGTATGTTGGCTTGTATAGCCTTGTATTGATGTGTGCTTGCTAGGATAGTCTTGGTTAGGCCTAGTAAGACTTGCTGGGTTAGGACATGACCTAGCTTGACCTAGTTTGACTAGTGCAGTTGACCAGAGTTGACCAAGGGTTGACTTTGCCTAGTTTGACCTAGATTCATGTAAAATGCATTGTAGTGCTTTATATTACCCTTCTGAACATGTTGTGACTTGTGCTGTTCTAATTAGGAGCCAGACACCCCTCCTCGGACAGTATCTTTACCTTGGACATTCAGATATCAGGCGAGTACATTCTCTGATCATTTCATAACTTGCTTAGAATTATATTCCTGTTTTAGTTTACCTTATTTGATGCTGTCACGATATTATCACGGATTGGTACTATATGGATTCCTACATTGAGATGTTATCCCCCTCGGGAGCATCGAATACATTGTGTTATATGTTTCATGTACATCGTGTATTCCTCGCTCTCATGTTATTCATGTTTCTCATGTGCATCATGCTCGTTCATGCTCGCTCATGTACTCTCATGTGCTCTCATGAATCGGTCATGTTTCCCATGTATCTCATGTATAACCTATATTGCATGTGCACTCATTTATGAGCCTTCATGTGAATTTCATGTGCACCCATTTTTGGGCCCCCCATGTGAACTTCATGTGCACTCATGTATGAGCTCTCATATATACTTCATGTGCACCCTTTATGGGCTTCATGTGAAAACCATGTACGTAACATAACTTGTTTGGATCCTTGTGTATTGATTGGGGTGTGGGGGAGTATAAATAGTCATATGAACAATTCCAAAGTAGTATAGCCATGTGCACCTCTTTAGTATAGTCATGTACAAATCCAGCCGTTCACATATCGACTTTGTACTCTAAATCACTAGTCACTGGTAGCTCTCTACTTATAGTAGATATTTCTATTACAGTTCTCTCTCTGTTTACATCATGTACTTTCTTTCAGTTTCATGTATCGTACTCTCTTGCATGTTTATATTTTCTAACCTGTTATGATCTGCGTGAGATGTATTGTGCTCGCTCCTGTCCTGACTGGACCTGTTGATAAATTTTACAGATGGCCTGGGATTGCCTGCTAGCCTAGAGGAGACACAGTAGGGGTTGTTTAGGTAGTTATTTCATTTTGTCTGGAATTGTATTTACTTTGTGGATTACTGTATCTGTATTTGAGTTTTGAGATGTATTTCTGGGTTTATGTATCTTAGACACTTAGACTTCTATCTCCTGTATCTCTTTTGGATTTCATGTTTTATCTATCCTTATCATGCTCTACCTTAGATGTGATTGAGGCTGTATCTGCTATGTCACCCCCATTCGGGAAGTATAAACTGTTTAGTCTTATACTGTTAGATGCATTGAGACCTAGGACAGCGTTCTACCGCCGACACTGCGGCGTAGGCTGGACGTTGTTACGTTTTCGTGCCCTAACTCTAGGGTGCGGGTCGTGACACGTTTTTAGTGGTGGCCCATGCAGGTCGAGTTTATGTAGTGGTATTCGAACTAGAGTACCACTACAGCCTGCAGTAGGAATATGATATATTTTGAGGGTACTCAATCACGGTTAGGATTCCTTGAGAGATTCCTGGGACGACCCTTGAGAATCTTATTTTAACTTTGATTTGAAATCTGTTTTTCCCTGATTTGATTTACCTTTACTTCCTGTTATTGAACTTGATTTTGATGGATTATTGTTGAATTTTGAATCTTGATGTTAGTGGTTGAATTTGAGTCTGTATTTTTATGATTTTTGATGGATTATTGTTGAATTTTGAATCTTGATGTTAGTTGTTGAATTTGAGTTTGTATTTATATGTATATGTACATTTTTTTGGAATTAAGGTATAACCTGATAACATACTTGATAAGGACAGTGAGAAAGGTAAAAGTCTACTTTATTATGGAATTTAGAATTTATTGCAGTCATATTTGCTAGCATGACAAGGACGTAGAGCCTGATATAGCTATACTTATCTTAGTTATGAAATCTAGATTTTCTTGCAGCCATACCAGGTAGCGTGGTAAGAATTCTAGATAACATGATTATAGGGTGTATGCCTTATTATGGACTCTATCGTTTATTGCAGCTATGCTTATTGGCGTGGCAGAATTCTGACAACATAATTTCAAGAAGACGCAAATGATTATCAGATTGTACCTTAAATATTTTTGGACATGTTTTCTCTGCTTTTGTTTCAGTCCTTCAAAAAAAAAGAAAGAGATAATTGTTATTTGTTTGTTTTGTTTTGTTTCTCATTTATTTAACTTAGGAGTAGCTTTAGCTGTTTTTATAAACTTTGTGTAACTTCTTACTATGAAATTCTTCTTAATACAATGAATCGATGATTTTGCTAGACTTTATCTTGGATTTGAAAATTTAGCTCTGGGTTTCAAAATGGGTTTTTCTTTCAAACAGATTTTATCGTTATTTCTTTCTTACTATTATTCTTGTATTAAATAATAATAATATTACTGTCTTGATTACGTCAATAACCTGCTTGCAACCTTGGTAGGAATCTAATTGTTGGTCTTAACGTAGAATTAAAATTTTATATTGGGATATGAGAATATATATGAATATATATAGTGGACACTTTTCTGACACTTATGCATGCTACACTTGATTTCCACATATCTGAATACATATTAATATGTCGTTAATGTTTAAAATTTCAAAACTCCAATATTTTCGATTCTCTGCTTTTCTAGCTTAACTCGTAATTTAAATATAAAATTTTATGATAATAGTTTTATTTATATCACTGCACATGTATGTTATACGTAGGGTTTCAATTCAAAAAAAAATTGGTTGAGTTTTGTGTTTAAATTTGTCAAATCTGAGACTGTGTGCATATTAACCCTTGATACGGAATTTTAAATGTTAGTTCAAATTGATTGTTTTAAATGTAATATTTAGAGCTGTGTACATTGTTGTTGTAGGGATATAAATTTAGGTTCCATATTCTTACATGTTAGGTTGTAATAAACATTGAGTTGGTTTTGATGTGCAAATTCTCCAAAATCTTGAAAACTGAATACATGTTAACATTTTTACATTGATTTCCATGTTTAGTTCAATTTCATATTTAACATGTAATATTGAACTGTATGCGTAGATAAATGTATTGATAGTATATTAGGGTTTCATTTCTATAATGTTAGGATGTATTGGGAGCATTGAGATTAGTTGTGATGTTTTAAACTCCTAAATTTTGAAATTGTATTATGTTAATACTGCACTGGTTAAAATGTTAGTTTCAAACTCCTAAATTTACCAGGTCATTCCCCCCACCAAATCCGAGATCTCCGAGCCATGAGTCGACGACACGTGTCCTTTGACTCGACTCATCCAAGATCTCAGAAACAGAAAGATCTTCTTCTCCGCTACGTGCCGGTTCACAACAGCAACATGAAGAAGTCAACCCCCTCGATCAGGGCGCATCGTCCATGCGCCTCCATCAGCAATCAACACATGGCGTCTCCGCGTACAGGCGCATCCTACATATGCGCGCATGAGCAGCCAGCCTGCAAAACTATAAATAGAGGGATCATTTCCTTCTTTTACACACACAGACGGATCAATCTACGTACATACATATCAACCTCCACAGCGAACAGACAGAGACTTTGCACCACCAGAGAGGCAGATACAGACACTCAACGTCTTCCTCCTCTCAGTAAGCTCCAGCACCCAGGGCAATCCAGACCTTCAGAAAATCGATAACCGTCGTCAGATCGTCAACGGAGTCAACGCATTACCACTCGCTCCATCGGCACAAGGGACCCAGATTAAACAAAAGTGTACTCCTAGGACTACGTCTAAGTCCTATATTGTAACACTGTTCTGTTTGTATTAAAATTTACAATCAAGAAATTTTAATGGCAAACAAGCTGGCGACTCTGCTGGGGACCTCTTTCTCCTCCACCGAGAAAGTTGTGTCGCAGTCCGACGACGTGAAGGTGGGCTCTTCCCATAAGATGCTGGTCGTAGGCCTCAATCAATAGGCGTATGAGGAGTTCATATCTGAAGGCAGTACGAGTCCTTCGAAGCGGCTGCCGAAGTCGAAGAAGATCCACCGAGTCTGGGTGCGCAAGGTCGACGCCTCGGGCACCACCACCGAAGGGGATGCGCCAATCCAGCCTTCTCTTCCAGCTGACGTCCTCAGCAACCAAGATGCGCCCGCTGGTGCAGCACATCTCTCGGGAAAACGTGCAGCTAACCACATTCCCCAGCCATCTCCCTCTCAGGCGAGGAAGATGCGTCGACAGAGCAGGGAAGCAGCCAATGCCCCGCGCATCACCTCTGATGCGCCACAGAAGATCTCTGTCTTTGACATACTCACTCGCTGTAGTGGCGAGTAGAATTTGGATTCTGAGTACTATGTGCCCCAGCGGCCTGGTACGAAGAAGTCCAAGGCAGCACGGGCTATGCGTCCCAAACGTGCTATGCCAGCAACAAGCCAGAAGCATGCGCTCACAATCATGCGCGCTGCTGATGGTAAGTTGTACAAGGTCGACTCGAGTGCTGCGGTGCCAAGAACGAGCCGACCTTCAAAGCTCTTGCCTCACTTGGGCGCATCTACTGCGTGCACAACCAAGTCGAACAAGGCAAATCCAGTGGTCTTGAACCCCCGCGCCTCCTCCGGTGGTGCGTTCGAGGTCCATTCAAGTCACTCCAAATGCTGTGGTTCCCCCACTACTGATCGGGATGCCTGTTTGGTATTAGATCAGGGGACGCAACATTCACTTGACCACCCCGGCGCTTGGCCTTGCCATGCGCTTGAAGGGGGTGCGAAGGTGGCACTCTCCTCCAACGATCTGCGCAACGTGATTACTCACAAGCGCCGATCAGGAGAGTTGACTGACAAGCACGATACGCCTCTCACGGGACATACTTGTGCTGTGGTCACCATCAACTGCTGTTGCAAAGCGGCAGTCCCACCAAGGCAGTCGGTGTTCCAGCGGCTGCAATCATCGACACCCCTCCGACGTCGCCTCGGAAAGAAGGTGTCAACAGAAGAGGAACCAATGATTGCTTCATGCAACGTGATCTCCAACTCCTCGTCAGTCCGAAAGACGACTAACAGTCTCTCTTCCTCGTCCAAGAGCCAGCCGAGGAAAACCAAGACAGTTGTCTTATCCTCCGGAGTGTTCGAAGGCACTCGAGCGAGGAAGAAGTTCTTGGAGGAAGCTGGGGGTAGTCAGACCCTTGTCGAGCTTCCTTTCGAAGACGAATGTGTTCAAAGCACACTTGGGGCAGATCCTCGAGGCGAAGTCAGCCCCCCAGAAGACCCTGAAGACGAGGATATCCCCCAGAACATAGCTGGGGTAGCCTAGCATCTGCGGACCCGAGTTCCGGCGACGAAGAGGCCCTTCAAGACGGAGCTGAGGGTAATCAGGCCCTTGCAGATGCGCCTGTGGTGAATGTTCTCCCGAACATAGCCGGGGGTAGCCCAGACGAAGCTTCAGGGGAGGCAACTCCCCTACAAGGGAGTGAGGCCAAGAGTGAGGCCTCAACTCATCCATCCACTCCCGGCCGCGTCATGACAGTGAACGTGACCGAGGCTGATGTCGAGTCTGACGCGCCGTCGACAGACCTTGTCCAGCGCATAGATACCCTGGAGGGAGGTCTCAAAACCCTCTCTCCCTCCATGCAAACACTGACTCAGTTAGTGTTTGAGATACGGTCAGCTTTGACCAGGACGCCTTCTGTCGGTCCCAATCCAGGGGCCAATGGAGAGTCGAGTGTACCCCTTTAACGGGTATCCTCGGACGCAGGTCGCCAAGAAGCATCTCGGACGTCGGAGCCCTCAAATGCCCAAAATCAGGTGGAACCACCTTCCCCGACTCCCAGCTCCACGAAAGACGTGGTCGAGATGATCAGGGACCTGCGCGAGCGCTTTGAGTCCATGACGAGACAAGAGGAGCGCCAGAAAATGGGCATCCCCCAGCCTTATCCCCTCGAGTGGAACAAGGTGGTTTATCCTCCAAAGTACAAACACAAATACTGATGCCGTACGACGGGAAGGACTCTCCTCGTCGCTACCTGACGTATTTCCAGTCACAGACGGGACATCTTCCGAAGGAGGACGCGTTCTTACCAGCATATTTGTTGGGGCACTGAAAGGAGTGGCGTACGACTGGTACTGCAGCCTCTCCGACAATTCAATATCTTCCTTCGACGACCTGACGTGCCTCTTTCTCGACCGTTTCTACGACGGCGGGAAGGACGTGACAATGGCGTCCCTTATAGAGATACGCCAGAAGGAGAAGGAAACAGTTCGAGTGTTCATCGAACGCTTCTGACAGGCCTGCTTCAGACTGCCCCCGGGCATGCCAGGACATACACTTCTCTTCTCCTGCAGCATGAACATGCTGCCTGCAGTTAAGCTCTGGCTCAACTCTACTCCTCCTCCCAACTGGAGCTCCTTGATCATTGAAGCAGAAGCCGCAGAGAAGAAGGCAGCCAACGCTCGTCTCCTGGGAGTCAGTTTCCCTGCCTTCGAGGACAAGGGAAAACGGCCTGCAACCAACAACCCCGCACGAGAGGCAAAAGGGAAGCAGGCATTGATTGTCAATGCCTCAAAAGGTGCAACATCACCTACTCAGAAGCCTCCACTTGCACCAAGGCCGAAGGAGGTTTATTCGTTCAACGACGAAGACACCCTGCAACTCTTTGAGATACTGAAGCAGGGTGACAAGATCAAGCTTCCGGACCCTAAGCGTCCCGATGAGGTTGGGAAAGTGGACAACCCGAGGTACTGTCACTACCATCGGTTTGTCGGACACCCAACCAAGGACTGCTATGTCCTCAAGAATTACATCCAGCGCATGATCAATGCGGATGTAAACTCCATCGACTACGAAGAGAAGACGGTGTCAGCCAACGTGGTGTCACTTCAGTTTGGCACCCTGCCGCCGACTACAACACAAGATGGCGTCGTCCCCATCCCTAAGGCGACAATGGAAGTGGTTAACTTACCACCAACCCGTGACAACGTGAGTGGACTCATCCCACTCACACATCTCGAGGAGAGATCCTGTGGGTTCACCCCGATCTCGTCTCTGAGGTGACTCAACCGGAGGTACGCCCTACCTCCAAGTCCAAAGACAGGAAGATCAAGTCTTGCCGCATGGTATCTTCTTTAGCGGAAGAGGCACTTCATGTGCAGACGCGTTCACAACAGAATGTCCAACCCGACAAAGCTGCCGTCGAGGTGGTGCCTCCTGGCACCATCCCGGCTGTCTAGGACGAGGGCCCGTCTAAGCCCTCAGCAGCCAATAAACAGAAGCAGATAGAGGCCCGTTTCGATAGGCCTCTGCGAAAAGAGAATGCTTCGGGGCTAGCCAAGCCCCACAACTTCGACATACTGGCGCAACTCGCCAGTACTCCTGCCCGCCTATCTCTGTTCGAGCTCCTTCGTCTTTCCAAGGACTCCCGAGAAGCTCTCTGCGAAGCTCTGAAGGATGCTGAATCCTTTCTCAGTCAGGTCAAGCAGCCGAAAGATCTCCCGATTGCGTGCCAGCACTGTCACTATACGGAGGAGGTTATCCCCAATATAACCTTCACCCAACAGGACATGTTGCTCAAACACAATCGACACAATAGGCCGCTGTATTATACAGGGTACATCGGCTCAGTCAAGTGAAGCGGATTCAGATCGATTCGGGGTCTTCTCTCAGCATCATCTCGAAAATGCTGCTCTCAACACTGGGGATCTCAATGTACCGAATGGCGCCCTCCAACACGACAATCAGCGGTTTCAACGCCAGCAAAAGCGAACCACTAGGCAAAATACGACTAAAGTGCCACATAGGTAACCTCAGAACCGAGGTCACTTGTTATGTCGTGGATGCTGAAGTTAACTACAACATTCTGTTGGGTCGCCCATGGCTGCACGAGTACATGGTGGTGCCATCCACGCTCCACCAATGTATGAAGTACGTGTCCATCAACAACGTCATCCCTACGGAGTTCGCGGACATCGACCCCTTCAAAGGGATTGAAGCCTACTTCACGGATTCTGACTTGTACAAGTCACCTGACGAGGAGGAAGCGAATGATGCTGATGACGAAGCAGAAATAGCAGCAGAGCCAGACATGGAGCGTGAGGTCACTCCCGATGCTCCTTTGAAAATCCAATTCAAAGGTAAACCGCCTCAGAAATTGCCCCCCATGAGCATTAAGCTATCTGGGAAAGCAACAGCTGCTCCTGAAGCTCCCCTAAAGATACGGCTCAAGGGAAAGCCGCCTCAAACATCTGCTCCCCTTGTGGCAAAACTACAGGGGAAGGCGCCAATCAACAGAGGCACAGCGGAGGCACCTCTGAAGGTACGTCTTAAGGGCAAGCTGCCGCCATCCCAGCCGCCAGAAAAGGCCCATGTAGTCCTCCCGGACTCCCAGATCAATGCTGTGGTGGACCCTCCCGATCCTACTACAGTGCTTACAGATGAAGAGCTGAAGGAATATATCTCGGCCGATGTAGATGCCCCATCTCTTGACAATGTAATCCCTCGGGATAAAATCTCGTATTTCATCAATAATAGAGTATCGTTTAATTATTCTAGTCTTCCACATTGGAATACCATGTATACATTAGATAACGCTCTACGGTCGTTACAAACACAAATAACGACCGTCCATCATATAAATCGAGTAGTCCCGTCCCAAGGGGTTTGTTACATAGTCCCACCACGGAGTCGAGACGAAGAATCCATCATCTTCGGCAAGGTCGAGCGTCATCAGGACCTTCCGCCACTCGAGCCAGAACCAGATGCCGGCAGAATGTAACTCTATCGGTACACGGACAAGGCAAATTACCTCATCCAAAAGATGGGATACGACCTAAAAACGACAAAGGCCTGAACTACGGCAAAGGTCGACGACTCCCTCTCCGACTTCTAACACCTAAAGGAAAGTCGCAGGACTACTACAACAAAATTCGACGGAGGATAGGCTATGTCACGTCGCCGTCAACTCCAGAAAGTTCAGACGCAGAGGAAGTTGAACATTCTCACTCATCTGAAGCGTCAACGTGGGATTCCGATACCAATATTAGATCTGTCTTCAAGAGAGTGCTGTCAGCCAACATGACATCTGCACAATCTCAAGAAGAAGAAGGCGAAAACCAAGCGCCAGAATTCTTCGAAGAAGAATCCTGGGCTCAATGCCTGGAACAACAATGGGAGTCTCGTTTTGAATTACGTGAACCTCCCACCGAATACGAAGTCGAGCAGATCGACCTTGGGGGCGGATCTTCTTCTAAACCCATCTTCGTCAGCAAAAGCCTAAAAGGAGAAGACCGAGAATCTTTAATCCAGCTGGCTAAAGAATATATCGACGTCTTCGCCTGGAGCTACGAAGATATGCCGGGACTTGATCCCCAGATTGCGATGCATAGGTTGAACATCTTGCCTAATGCCAAGCCTATCAAGCAACAACAGCGGCGCTTCCGTCCGGACATCATGAACGCCATCGATCAGGAGGTGGACAAGCTCTTGACTAGCGGCTTCATCCGTGAAGAGCAACACCCAGATTGGGTAGCCAACGTCGTCCCCGTCACCAAGAAGAATGGGAAGATACGAGTCTGTATCGACTTCAGAGATCTCAACTCTACTTGCCCGAAGGACGAATTTTCGCTTCCAATCATCGACGTGATGATCGACAACACGTGTGGCTTCGAGCGCATGTCTTTCATGGACGGGTATTCGGGCTACAACCAGATCAAGATGTTCCCCGATGACGCAAAACATACGTCATTCAGGACTCTAAAGGGCATTTTCTGCTATACAGTGATGCCCTTCGGCTTGAAGAATGCTGGTGCGACATACCAACGTGCTATGAGCACCATTTTCCGTCAGCACCTTCGCAAGACAGTCGAATGCTATGTCGACGACATCGCAGTCAAGAGCCGTCTTAAAGGAGATCACCTGCAAGACCTCAAGACAGTCTTCGACCTCATGCGAGTGCATCAACTCAAGATGAACCCCGCTAAATCCTTCCTTGGGGTTTCGAGCGAAAAGTTCTTGGGCTTCATCATCACGGCTAAAGGCATTCATGTCGATCCAGAGAAGACCAAAGCAATTCTTGATATGGACCCTCCGAAGAATCTCTGAGAACTTCGAGGCCTACAGGGACGTCTGGCGTACATCCGGAGGTTCATAGCAAACCTTTCCGGCAAATGTCAACCCTTCACCCAGCTCATGAAGAAGGAAGTCTCTTACGTCTGGACAGAGAAATGCCAAAAGGCTTTCGATGACATCAAAGCCTACCTGATGAGCCCTCCGGTTCTGGTGGCACCCGTCGCTGGCAAACCATTCCTGCTCTATGTCCGTGCCATGGATCATTCCCTCGGCGCCCTGCTAGCTCAGAACAGCGACACAGGCTATGAGCAAGCAATCTACTACCTCAGCCGAACCCTGATCGGGGCCGAATACTGGTACAACCCCGTTGAAAAGGAGTGCTTGGCTCTGGTATTTGCCATCCAAAAGACTCGTCATTATGTCTCGGGCCAGACAATTCACGTCATTTCCCAAGTCAATCCGCTCAGGGTCCTCATGACGAAGCCAGGATCACTGAACTCCCGGCTAGCCACATGGGCGATCTTGCTAATACCATACAACATGGTGTTCGTTCCACAGAAGGCTGTTAAGGGTCAAGCTCTGGCCGACTTCTTAGCTGCACACCCCATCCCGGAATCCTCAAGACTCTATGAAGACATTTCAGATGAGGTCCAAGAATCAAACGTCACCGAAGAAGGTTCCATCTGGCGGATGTTTTTCGATGGCGCTTCAAGAATAGGCCCCAAAGGCCAAATTATCGCAGGAGTGGGGGTGGTACTAGTCTCCCCCGATCAACTGGTCATCCAGCGTGCTTACTCCCTTTCGAAGCCGTGCTCCAACAACGTGGCCGAGTACAACGCGCTCATTATGGGACTCCAGCTAGCACAACAGCTGGGGGTAAAACATCTGGAAGCCTACGGTGACTCAAAGCTCGTCGTAAATCAGATCAGAGGGCAATACGAGGTTCGCCATGAAGATTTGATCCCCTATCATGAAGTTGTATTGAACATCATTTCAACCTTCACTGGGTTCTTCGTCGAACACGTACCTCGTCTACAAAATCTAGAGGCCGATGCTCTGGCTGGCCTCGCAGCCTCTCTAGCAGTACCCCTCGGAACTCAACACTACGTCACGGTAGTGGGTTGAGACTTGGTCTACCCTAAAAACAACCTGCGCTCACAAGTGGCTCACGCCATGTCAGCAGGCGCCGATGTTAACGTCCGGGACTGGAGATTCCCGTTCATCGACTTTGCTGTCTACAGAATTCTCCCAGAGGATCCAAAAGAAGCTGTCTCGGTCAGGAGACGCTTTTTTCGATTTTACTACGATACGGCTACTAAAATGTTGTACCGACGCTCCTACGATGGACTTCTCCTTCGATGTTTGTCTAACGAAGAAGCAGCTGAAGCCCTTCGAGAAGCTCATGATAGAACCTGTGGGGCCCATCAGCCTGGTCCTAAGTTACAAGATCGACTGCGACGCATGGGCTATTACTGGCCAACCATGGCCGCCGACGCTGTTGAATATGCTAAGAAATGCCATGCGTGCCAGCTTCACGCAGACTTCATTCATACACCGTCCGAACCACTACATCCTACAATCGCCTCCTGGCCCTTCGAAGCTTGGGGAATGGACATTGTGGGACCGATCACCCCTCCTTCATCGAGAGGACACCGCTTCATCCTAGCAATCACCGACTACTTCTCCAAATGGGCAGAAGCAGTTCCTCTGGCAGAAGTGAAAAGCTCCAAGGTGATCAGCTTCATCAAGCACCACGTCATCTACCGTTTTGGGGTACCCCGGAGGATCATTCACGATAATGGTTCTCAGTTCATCAGTCATGTCTTCAGCCGATTCTGTGACAAGAATCGCATTCAAAACGTGACAACAACCGCCTACAATCCGACAGCAAACGGATTGGCCGAGGCGTTCAACAAAACTATCGTCAGGCTACTCAAAAAGGTCGTGTCATCTAACAAACGCGACTGGGATGAAAGGCTTGGCGAATGCCTTTGGGCCTACCGCACAACGATACGGACCCCGACAGGCAACACACCATTCTCCTTGGTCTACGGGAGCGAAGCGGTACTGCCTCTCGAGATTCGAATACCCTCACTCCGCGTAGCAATCACAAACCAACTCACGAAAGAAGACAATCAATGTCGTCGTCTGCGGAAACTGGAGGCACTTGACGAAAAGCGTCTCCTAGCTCAACAACGCATCGAACTCTACCAAGCCCGTATATCACAGGCTTTCAATAAGAAGGTCAAGCAGAGGACTTTCCAAGTAGGCGACCTGGTCCTGGCATTCAGGAGGCCGATGGTGTTGACTCACAAAATGCCAGAAAAGTTCGAGCCCAAATAGGAAGGACCTTTTATCATCGAGACGATATACTCAAACAGTGCTTACCGTCTCGCCAAACCCAATGGGGACTTGTTCATGATGCCCATCAACGGCAAGTTCCTAAAGAAGTACTACTCTTGACATCTTTTCAGACATGTACTTCTATTCCATAAAAAAATCATACGCTTCCGGAACCCAGTTGTTCCGTAGCATCCTCCAGTAGAAGGACAACCACGTCCACATCACCTCTGAGTTGTCCCCCTACACCCTACAAGCCGGAATCTTACACCCCGTAAGACTACGCTATCCTCCATGTTTACTACGTCCACATTACCTCTGAGTAAACATCCCGTACAGACAACCCCCGCGTTGCCGTACATCGATCGCAGAACTTTCACGTCCACATTACCTCTGAGTAGTTCCGCGCATCTCCCAGAATCATTCCTACCACGTTCATAACACCTCTGAGTAGGAAGATTCTATCATTTGAACCCCATATTTACCACGTCCATATTACCTCTGAGCAAATACATTGGGTCCTTCAAACTTATTATCTGTATCTGAAACCAAGGTACGCAAAAGATAATAGGTCCACACAAATCATCAAAGTTCATGACAAGCAAAAATGAACACATCGCAAAAAATGGTGTACTTCTTTATTATTTCTAAAAAAGGGAGAGTAAAGGATTACACTATCCCCAGCAAGAGTTGCAAAAATACAAAAGAGCAGAGATTACAAGCCCTAAATATCCCCAGGGTTGGCGGAAAGCTCTGCAATTCGGCATTTTAAGTCTGCCGCCCGAGTCTCCACAGTCGCTAAGACTCGACGTTCAGCTTCTTGACGCATCGCTTCGACAGCCTCAGCAGAAGTTTCATTCTCATGCTTCTCATCAAGCTGCTGTCTCTGCTGAATCAGGGTAAGAGCTCGGAGAGTGAAGGCCGCTTCCTCCTTCTTGAACGCTACATGTTCAGCCTGGACACGTTCAGCGTCCAATAGGAGTCGGGCCCGCTGATCCTCAAGACGGCGCATCTGTGCAGCAATCTCCGCGATATTTGCGTCCAGCGCAGCTCGCGTCTCCTCTGTCTCCCGTGTAGACTGAGATAACCGCTCCACTGCAGCTTCAGTCTCAGACACTTCGTGTTTCCAGACACTCACAGTGGCCTGGTAGGAAGACACGGTCTCGGCGAGCAACTTCTCCTTCTCTGCATCTATCAGAACGGAAAGGTCATTCCGCTGGATGCGCCCAAACTCAGAAAGCCGCTGGTCCAACTCAGCCACAGTGGCTTCCAGAATGTCGGCCATATGCTCGTGATCCGGGTGAACACGGATCAAGTTGATATGAGGCAATGCCAGAGTTCTTGCTGTCGCAAAGCTCCCCTTGGCGTCCATCACAGCCGATACCCCCCTCTGCAGCATTTTGTACACTACCTCAACGATGAATCTCACATATTCATCTGCGTCCGCCAACACCTGTGGTGTCATGACAGGAGTTGGAGGAGCTACCCCAGTCGGCGGACCGGAAGAAGACCCGCCGACCTCAACTTGCGAGGCTGGAACCTCGGTATCAGTAGGCTCTTCATCAACAGGGGCCTGACTACTAGTCCGAGGAGCCAAAGGAACAGAAGAAGCTGGGACAGGCATCGAGATAGTACCCTAAGTAGAAGGAGCAACAGAGGGTTCCATCACACCCTTACCCTTCCCGAACTTGGAAGTACCACCGACGTCTGTGGCCACCTCTCCAATACCCAACGTACTATCACCAGCCAATACCTCCCCTGGTAGAACGGAGAGATCAACACTTGCCTCCTGACACGTCCCTGAAGTCAGGACCGCCAGACGGGTCTCTTCATCAAATTCCTCTACAGGGACAGGATCTGTCGCTACCTCCTGATTGGTAGCCACCTCAGCTTCTGCCGCTGAGTCTGGGGTAGGGCTCGGCAATGATGCAACCGACCTCCCCTTATCATAACAAGGAGGGGAATCAACCCTCTCCTCTGTTCCAATCATCTCTGTTGCCCCCGCAATAGGCTCTTGCAATTCTGGAGCAACGTCATCCGAAGACGACGAACTCCACCCCACATCATCACCAGGAAGCCTCGTGTCTGCTGGACCCTCGGCATCCAAGACCCCAGCCGCGACCTTTATCATCTCGGAAGCTGCTGCATCCTCAGTTTTCCTTCTGACATAATCCGGGGACGCTGGAATCTCCAAGACAACAACATCCTCCGGATTCTCCTTCATAGGTGACATCATAGTCGGTGGGATGCACACTTCAGACGAACCCGCCATCTCCTTTAGCCTGCTCCCCCCAGATCTTGGAGTACGAGGCTTTCTTTTTAGCGGCTCCTGTGCAAAAGGAAAGCATTAATTACATAAAATGTTGAACCCGGACCAGACTATGTGGGGCATTCTTACCTCTGCAGATGCTGAATCCGATGACACCGAGCTTCTTTGACATAGGAGATCCAGCCCCTGCATCTGTACGTCGTTTCGGTTGATCAACCGAAGGTTCAGCCTGACCCACCCCTGGTGGACGGTGTGGTCGAGCCCTGGCCGATACATGCCCAGTCACCACTAACGGGGTGCCTGCAACGAGACTCGTCTCCCTATCATACCTGGAAGGCGCGGCAGCCATAACACAGTAAAACTTGGCGGCCGAGTAAAGAATGGGCGGCCGCGGATCCTGAGCAGGCAGCGTAAAGCGAGCTCCAGTACATCCAGCATTATAGTAATGCCAAGCTCGTGCGCCATCCAGCAAACTTCCAGCATACGCTAGGGTGATACTGGGATTATCCAACATCAGCTGCGCATAACCGAATTGACGTGCAAAGCGGCTCGGTAAATACGATTCCAGGAAGCACTGATTCCTGTTCTGGTACACCAGGTGGGATGGCCGGATACTCTGCAACCAGCAAAATCCCCACGGAGGCAGAGCGGTGGCATCTTCACCTGAATCCCTTAAGTCTTCATTGGCCTCAAAACCCAAGAAGATCGGACCAACTTTGGTGATCTCCCATCCCTGAAGATGGGATAAAACCCTTCTGCAAACAGGAACGCCAGTGTGCGACCAACTCCTCTGGTGGAAACGGCGGAGGAATGCATCTTCGGCCCTATAGTCTTCTTCTGAACCCGAACTTATTACGTTGGGATGGTGTAAAATTAACCACCCCATCAAATAGTGAAACGGCAGTTCAGTACGCGGGAAGTTATCTTTCCGACCTCGGTCATGAATCACATTTCCCGCGAACTCGCATAAACCTCGCAGTAAATTACATACCATCGCGGGGAGTAGAGCCAAGCACCGGCCAAAGACCAACTTCACAGCTGGCAAGATCAAGTGCCGGGTCACTCTCTCTACAGAGCCGGATCCGCCCGGGAAGACATAATCCCGAAGCCAAACCATGAGATACGCGACCAATACTGCTTTTGACGACATTCGATGAGCAAGATACCAGAAACAGCTGTAGGAGCATTCATTAGACTGCTGGTCCTCATTTTCCTGGGGATTCTTCTCATCTAACCTGCTCATCTCAGAGAGCACTTCGCTAAGAGAGAGCGCCGGCGGAGTGGAGAACTGGAAGGGATCCCCCTTGTCTTGCCTAAAGACGTAATCTCTCCAAGCAGTCACATGAGGCTACAATCCGCCCTTGTCCCTCTTCTGTATATAGTAATGATGACTAGCCACTTCCTTAAAGACGACCGTCATCTCTTCAGCCTTGTCCCCCAAGGGAGCTTTGATACCTCATACATCTCATGAAGTGCGAGCCCTAACTCCCCCACCGGAGTAAAAAAGGACCCGGTATGGATATCAAACATCTCCAAGAGTGCGAGGAACATATGCCTGTTAATGTCAACACCTGCTTGGGTGGCACGAATCGCGACAGTCAACCCATATTCTCGGAGCTCAGTCTGCAATCGCGACAAAACCCAGAGTGTCAGTTTATCCAATTTGGAAGCATAATGACACCAACCCTCTACCCGAAACTCTCATTTCGGGTATGAGCGTTCCATCAATAGCATACGATGTATAAAAGTCAAGGCACTATGGGCAAATGTATCAACGGGAACATCACTGTAAATGCTCCCAGGGCGTAGAGTCCGCCAGGTGAAAGAAGACCCAGACCGCACTGCGGTCAAAGTACCTTTCTGATCGGAGGTTGAATCAATTTTGATGATGCCAGTCACCGCCCCCCTGAGAAGGAGTAAGATCCCAAGACATCCTTCTCTTGGAAGCGAGACGACAGAAGGCCATCAAAGGCCATTGACGTTCAAGTTGCTTAACGGTCATATGCACTCCTTTTGCTGTGAAAAACCAGTCTTCCTTGACCTTCAACACTGTTGCTTCAGTAGAAGTAAGGCGGTCCCCAAACAGAAACTCAGGCTTCAAGAAGGTCACTTTATCAGATGTGGCAGATTTCAAAACTCCACGCTCCATCATTCGTTTGAGGAACCCATACTGTTGTTCCCGGATTTGAGTATTCTCTCGGGATGCTGGTCCAGCATAATAGTGGCTTGAGCAGGGTTCATCACTTCCTCGTTATAATCTACTCCCGTCTGGCAGAGGGCAGTGTCCAAGAGCACTTCACTCAAGAGTGGGATAGGCATCGACACTAGCAAAGATTCGAAAAAAAATGTTAGAAATAACAAAAGAATCTGAGTCTTATCAAAAGCGCATAGCGTGTCCGAGAGCCTCGGCGCATCATCAGGGTCTAAACCCAGGCGCATCAGCAGCGGAGCTTCGGCGCATCATCAGGGCGTGTGCCCATGTGCATCAGCAGTACTTCGGCGCATCATCAGGGTGTAAACCCATACGCCTCAGCAGTAGAGCCTCGGCACATCTTCAGGGCTTAAACCCATGCGCGTCGGCGGCAAAAACCTCGGTATATCATCAAAAGACTCAAGATTTATGTGCGATTGGTGTTGAAACTTACCAACCACCTCTGGCCGAACTTCGATAGGACGACGGGAAACATCGGCCGCTGCAGCTGTCACAGGTTCTTTTCCTTTTCCCTTGCCAGCACCGCCGCGAGGAGTCTTGGAAGCCATTTATTTGAGAGAAGAAGTTAGGGTTTTTTTGAAGAAGAACTCTAAAGAAAGCAAAAGCAAGAAGAAGAAGAACTCTCTCTCTCCATCTCTTGCCTATTTATAGGGCTTGGTCGCACGCGTGAACCGATGATGTGTAATCTCAGCCGTCGTCTCGGGTTCTGTGAAGGATAACCACAAATAAAACTAAACAAGATCATCATTAATCTTTTTTAGGTTACCGAGGCGTCATCATTTGCACTAACTGAGCAGAGCATGCGCCCAGCACTGACGCGCACAGTATCTATGCGCCCCGACGGTCATGCGCCTCCACCACCATGCTTCTTATTCAAAGTATTCCAAAACTTATCCAAAAGTTTTGAAAACTTTGAAGGGGGTCTTGTAGAAGCATGGAATTTCAGAACCCGAAAGTCTATGTGCCAGACTACATGTGCCAAAGCTTGGACAAAGTGCTTCACAGCAAAGAGCAACAAATATAGACATTGAAAGAGGACTTTTTATTTCACATATAAAAATCTATTACATATCTAAGAAAGACTGTACAAAAGAGAATTTCTACAAAGAAAGAATCCTAAGTCTACAGCCAGCAACCACCATGCGCCTCCAGTCAGGCGCAACAACCACCATGCGCCCTCAAGTAGACGTAGCAATCAACATGCGCCCTCAACCAGGCACATCCCACCATGCGCCCTCAGCAAAGCGCATCCTTTTCAGCAGCTCAGTTATGTGCATCCCCAGTTATGTGCATCCCTTCAGTAGCCCAGTTATGTGTCGCTCTTCCAGCCAGGCTCACCTGATAAGTGCTTCGACTAAATGAAGCATTTAACCCTCTGGCTGGAACCAAGGAAGAGAAGAACACCGCAAATATGTGGCCAGGAGAGGCTTCGAAAGAGCCTCCAAAGGCGAAGGAAGACCGTGATCGAAACCACGGCTAAAGGAGCAGCTTTCAACACAACCAGAATGGGCTACACCCATTTTGAAAGAAGAAAGAGCTACCAAAGCCGCAGTACCGCCATTCCAATCTACGGCTCTTCCGGAGTAACGGAAACGAGGCCCGAACATCCCTATCTTTGGATGCAACAGGCACCTTCCGCCTGCCTCGGAAGCCCTCGATTCCGTCTTTTGGATGTAACAGTCACCTTCAAGTGCAACAGCGAAGACACTGCGTCGCATCTTCACCCTCGGGAGCATCTCGTCAACAGAATGCATTCAAGTAAACGAGTTCATGTCGAAAAGACGTGAGAGAACGAGAAGCAAACCTTCTTTCTATGCCACTATTTATAGGCCGGACAAATCAAACCCATGCGCCAAGTGGGTGGCTCTCCGAAATTCTGTGCAATAAATTTACATTAAATGGATGAACCAGACGCTTCGAATTCAGCAAAGTCAAAACGGCTATTTAAAGCACTCGAAGAACGTAACAGTTGCACCATCAAAGACGTCTCACGAAGTGGATGCGCCGGCCAGACGCGCCCTTCTACATCAAGAGCATCACACAGACGTGCCCTTCAGTACTAAGCGCATCATAGGGGATGCGCCCCCATGCGTCCCCATACGCCTAGTGGAACGCCAACCGACGTGCCCACTCAGCTGTCCATCGAATGTCACAAACATTAAATGCTGAACTGACAGAGTTGGCAGCACGCCTCCCAAAGTCTGAGCAGTCGGCAGCTTTTTCAGAAGACGAAGCATCGCCAACGTCAGCATCATTATTACTCCTCTCCGACGGCTACTGCCACGTGGCCACCCAACAATCTCGCATGCGCCTCTGCGGCTATGCGCCCGAATCTGCATATGCCTCAAAAGCTGTGCACCTCAGACTTTTTACTGATCCCTAAGGACAGAAGGAAAGTCACTGTTACAACTCTGTATGCGCCTCAAAAGCCATGCACTCCAGACTTCTTCCTGATCCCAAAAGACAGGAGTAAAGTCACTACTGAAGCTCTGCATGCGCCTCAAAAGCCATGCGCCCAGAATGGTTCGTGACTCCTAAAGGTTACGAGCCAAAGTCCCCTCATGCGCCTAATCCTAGACGCATCTTACCAGGTCATTCCCTCCCACCAAATTCGAGATCTTCGAGCCATGAGTCGACGACACAGGTCCTTTGACTCGACTCATCCAAGATATCAGCAACAGAAAGATCTTCTTCTCCGCTACGTGCCGGTTCACAACAGCAACATGAAGAAGTCAACCCCCTCGATCAGGGCGCATCGTCCATGCGCCTCCATCAGCAATCAACACATGGCGTCCCCGCGTACAGGCGTATCCTACATATGCGCGCATGAGCAGCCAGCCTGCAAAACTATAAATAGAGGGATCATTTCCTTCTTTTACACACACAGACGGATCAATCTACGTGCATACATATCAACCTCCACTGCGAACAGACAGAGACTTCGCACCCCCAGAGAGGCAGATACAGACACTCAACGTCTTCCTCCTCTCAGTAAGCTCCAGCACCCAGGACAATCCAGACCTTCAGAAAACCGATAACCGTCGTCAGATCGTCAACGGAGTCAACGCATTACCACTCGCTCCATCGGTACAAGGGACCCAGATTAAACAAAAGTGTACTCCTAGGACTACGTCTAAGTCCTATATTGTAACACTGTTCTGTTTGTATTGAAATTTACAATCAAGGAATTTTAATGGCAAACAGCGCTGCCTCGAAGAAGATATGGAATATACTTCATGACCTGAAAATGAGGCAGATGAGGCCGAATTGGATCCGACAGGACTATTATGAGGACCTCTTAGATATGATGAATACTCTTGCGTACAATAAAAAATCGGAGAAGGCGAAGGCGAACCGACGGACCGCAGGGCTTCATACGGGGGGATCAAGGCCCCAAGCAGCGACGCTTGCAGATCTGGTGAGATACCGTAAATTTATTTCACTATCGAATTAGGTATTATTAATATATGAAGTTAATTAAGTTCTACGAAAATTTCGTATGCAGACCCAACGGACGGTGAAGGAGGAAAGGGCGCCAGAATCGGTCACCATGCACGACGTGTTCCAGCATACGCACAAGAGACGGAAGGACGGAAGCTTCGTCGACGAGAGGGCCAAGGAGACCGATGTAAGTACTTATGTTTATGAGATTACGTTAGAATTAAAAGTATTCAGACTATAACTTAGGTAAACTTAGGATTCATAGTTAACTTAGTGAAGCATAGGATTTAGATTATAACTTAGGTAAATCTTATAATATAAACACATTCATTTGATAGGCTGCGTATCGTGAGGCCCTTAGTCGGGCTCAGTTAACTGACGTCGAGGATGTCGGTAAAACGATGCCTGCCCGGACGCCCTCTTCTTTGGCCGCTCGTAACGACTTGTTCGTAGATACCGTCGGCAGCTTTAAGAAAGGGCACCTGTACGGAGTCGGCTCCCTAGGGCCGTTGCACATGGCGACTCAGAGATTTCCACCGACACTGCCTCCTCCCGCGGCCCCGGCAGACGATGATGTTAGGTCGCAGCTTATGCAGCTCCACGAGGCGGTGTTGTCCTTGCGGAAGCAAATTGCCACGTACTTTCTGCCACCGTCTGCTGCTGTCGGTCCGTCTGCTGTTGGTGTCGGTCCGTCGACTACTGCTGCCGGTCATTCTTCCGTCGGTCATCTTTCTTTCAGTCCTGCTGCCCCTCTGGTACCACCTCCGACTGTGATGGCACTCCTTGATCTCATGTCACCAGAGCAGCTACGCCGACTTCCGAGCACTGTCTTCGAAGGCTTCTCGCCGTACCTAGTAGAGCAGTATTTTCGTCGGACGCAGGAGGGATTACCACCACCGGACAATCCACTACCAAAATACAGTCAATTAGCGACGGATGGTTAGCGATCGATATATTCCGTCGCCATTAGGGACGGATTTACGACAAATCGTCAACGGCATACCGACGATAAGTCGATATCATTTTTTTCGTTTTAAGGGTGAGTGAAGGTCGACAGTCCGTCGCCACGGCGTCGGCGATATGGCAATGGATTCTCATCCGTCACTACACTGTCAACGATTTGGTAGGAAATGTTAAGAGAAGTGGCAGAATAAATTGCCGACTACGTAGCGACGGAATAGTCATCGCCGGGTTTACAATATAGCGTCGGCGTAGCGACGGATGTTGTCCGTCGCTAGTCGGTCGCTAAATATACGTTCCAAACTTAAATTAAAACAACGGAAGAAACTTTTTATTCCTCCCAAATTTTACTCTCTCTTCTCTCTCTCTCTCTCTCCCGCGGCGGAGATCGATCGGCGACCTCCCTCTCCTCTCTCTCTCTCTCACGCGGCGGTGATCGGCAACCTCTCATCTCTCTCTCCCAAAGGTAATCCCCTCTTCCTCTCTCTCCCTCTCTCTCTCTCGCGGTGGTCGTGGGTGCAGTGAGCCGGGGGCGTCGGGTGTTGCGGGGGCGGCAGAGACTGCGGGGGTGGCAGAGGCGACGGGTGCGTCGGGGGCTGGGGGTTTGGCGGAGGAGGCGGGGGTGGGGGGCAGCGGGGGGTGGGAGGGGCAGCGAGGTGTTATGGGAGGCGCGTGGGGCTGCAGCGGGCGGCGGCGGAGGGGGAGGGGAGGGGGTGAAACCATCGAGTGGTGAAACCATCGAGTGATTTAGACACATTTTGAGTCACTAATTGACACATTAGGACACGACTAGACCCCCCCCCCATATGGGCATATATTTTCCCTAGGACACGAGTGTTTGGTTTGGCTTTCATTCGTTTCTTTTGGGTTCAATTTCATGTTTTCTTTTGATACACTGATATAGGAAGTTTACTATTTTTTTTAAGTGTTCAATTCGAAATCCAGGTTTTAAATGAGTCTTTGAAGGCCTATATACATGTATTTGAGGGTATATCTGTGTAAGAGAGATTGGCAGATATTGATACATATGGCCATGTGATTGATGATGTGCTTGAGAGGTTGGGGGCTGCCTCTCCTTGGCAGGGAAAGCCCTACAACAGTAAGAATGATTGTGGCCATGTGGCATGTGTGATGTTGAGTGAGGGAGGAAAGTGAGAGTGTGTGTGGCATGGATTGTGAGTGTTATGTATTTTCTGTATATTAATAGAGTGTTAGTGAGAGAACGTTGTTTTGGTAGTATTGAGTACAAGGGTCTGATACTAGAAAGTATCAGGGAGCATTGAGTCAGAGAGCATATGTCTCATTTGTGTGTGTCTTGGGATAATCAATAGGAGAGTAGAGTGTATCAGTTGTGTGCTTCTATATAGTTGTATATATCTATACATCTAACTGTGATATACATATGTGTATGTGTGCTTTAGAGAGTGAGGAATGAAGGCATGCCTACCATACCTATTAGCATGCAACAAGGCTTGGGGTGTAATGTGTGAGTGTAGACATGGTAGAAAATATAGGTAATGCTAGTGTAACTAGACTAAGGTAGTGCTTGCTAGATAGTAAGGACACTCTAGTATCCTAACCAAGTTAATTTTAGCCTAGATATTTAGGATATAGCTCCCATACTCTAGAAGTGGACTCTTGCAATTTAGAAATAGATAGATTGACTCAGTTTGATTAATTGACCTATAATTGACCCTTGACCTAGATTGACCTAGTTTGACTTGCTTTGACTTGCTATGACCTAGTATAATCTAATATGACTTAGTTTGACTTTATTTGACCTAGTTTGACCTAGACAGTTGACCAGGTTTGACTTAGAGTTGACTTTGACCTAGATATGACTTAGAATCATTTAGACTACATTGTATATTTCAATTACCTTATTTCTGAATACACCATAACCTGTTTTACTCTAAATAGGATTCTGTGACACCAGTTCGGAGTAAACTTGATTCTAAGGGTAATTGCTTATGATATATCTTGTTTCCAGTTAAGATGATTGTTTATTCACCTATAATGACCCTAAAACTTGATTTGTTGCTGTAAGCATACAACACCACAAAAATATTTACTGACTCGTCAAGTTGAACCGTGTATAACATGCTCGACGCTTAAGAGGAAACATTTAGACTTAGTGGATTATCGAACTATCGGTATCGGACTATCGATATTGGTATCTGTATCGAACTATCGGACTATCGGTAACGGTATCGAACTATCGGTATCGCTAGCGGACTATCGGACTATCGATATCGAACTATCGGTATCGCACTATCGGTATCGGTATCGCACTATCGGTATCAGACTATCGGTATCGCACTATCGGTATCGGTATCGAACTATCGGTATCAGTATCGAACTATCGATATCGGTATTCGTATCCGTATGTACTTAGTATCGATCGTATCAGATTAGTATCGGTCTATAGGTTTGGTATAGGCCGTATCAAATTGGTATTGGCTAAGCGAATTGGTATCATCCTATCCGATATGTATCAGCCGTATAGCTAGGATTCGTATCGGCCTTATCGATTCGGTATCGGCCATATCCGATAGGTATCTGCCGTATCGGATATGTATCGGCCGTATCAAATTAGCATGGTGGAAGGTTTAGTAACAACTGTACTTAGATTTTCACTCCCTCGTGACTCTCTTGCAATAGTATTTTAGCTCGAGAAGAGAATAATCTAAAGTCCGACGTTAGTGTTTGGGTTTTAAAATCCCTGTTCAGGTAGACAAGCGAACAGTAATTTTAAGACCCAACTACTAACATTGCGACATTTTGGAGACCCAAATTCTAATTTTTATTGTTATGTGAGACCCTACTACGAAATATCTCATTTAATTAATATACGTAAGATAAGGGAACATATGGCAAAAGAAACAAGTTTAAGGTATATACATTAGAGTTCTAAAAGATGAACATACAAATATTAAGTAGAAGGTATGCATGTAAAGGCTCATGTATGTTAATTAAAGAAGATTAGAGGCTAATGATAGTTTGAAGGTAACCTTCAACTTTAATTGCATAATCTTTTTGATGGGTTAATGGAAAAGAAAAAATATATAAGTATTTAATTAGTAGTAGGGTCTCATAGTATAATAGTGTATATTAGAATTTTGGTCTTAAAAATGACCGTTGTTACTGTTTAAGCACAGTGATTTGGAGATCCAAATCCTAACTTCGGTCATTAACTATTATACGAGATCCTATTAGTGTATATGTAGTATTAAGGTGTGAGGATTGAGGGAGTGATGGACCGATCCTTAAAGTAGCAGAACAGGACACGTTGCTCCACACCTACTCCTCTTTCGTGAGTTTGGCAACGTTAACCATTTATGGGCTCCCTCTGCTTTTTTCTCTCTTCCCTTTATAGCAACCCTTTCTCGCACCTCCCCTTGCTGTTGTTGTCAACCCACCACTCACTTCTTTATAGCAAGTCTTCTTTATATAGAAGAAGAAGAGGAGGAGAACAAGTTAACTATGGGGCGGGGGAAGCTAGAGATCAAGAAGATCGAGAACTCCACCAACAGGCAGGTGACCTACTCCAAGAGGAGGACCGGCATCATGAAGAAGGCCAAGGAGCTCACCGTGCTCTGCGACGCCAAGGTCTCGCTCGTCATGTTCTCGAGCACCGGCAAGTTCTCCGAGTACTGCAGCCCTTCCACTGAGTAATAATATATATAATGCATGCAAAATATATAAACCCCTCACTTTTGTTTCATAGTTGTTCTCTTTTCTTGAATGATTGATTTCTTTGTTTGGACGACGATTGTTTGAAGTACAAAGGAGATTTATGACCGGTACCAGGCCGTGTCAGGGATCAACCTGTGGGGTGCTCAATATGAGGCAAGATCTTTATTTATGTCGCAATTTTAATGCTGTGTTTGATTGAGCTTTTTTTTCCATGGAAAATGTTTCCATCACAAATTTTTCACCAATTGTAGTGTTTGATAGCTTATATTTTCATGGAATTATTTTCCAAAAAATTACCATTTTTCATATTTTTCTTCTAAAATGGTGGAAAATAAAACTTGTCCAACCCACAGGAAAATAACTATTTCCGTGGAGAATAATGACAATCAAACACCAAATTAAATTTTCCATGAAATTTTTTTAAATTTTCATTGAATAAAATTCCATGGAATTAATTTCTTTTCCACCTGTTTTCCACCTTGCAATAAAACACACCATGATTAATTTAGCTACATTAAATTATTTTCTCCACCTGATTTTCTTGGTTTGGTAAAGAAAATGCAAAACACTCTGAACCATCTGAAGGAGATCAACCACAACCTCTGCAAGGAAATAAGGTATAATTTACATTTTTTTTTAAACAAAATTTTCACAAATTTTCTTTTGTTTGATTGAACGTCCCCAAATGATCAGGCGGAGGATGGGCGAGGAGCTGGATGGGATGGATATCATGGAACTGCGCGGTCTTGAGCAAAATATGGATGAGGCGTTGAAGCTTGTTCGCAACAGGAAAGTGAGTCCAACTTTTTCTTTCTTTTAATTTTTAATTTTTAATTTTTCTGCAGTTTGTAAATAGTTTGTAATTAGTTGGTTTGTAAAGGATATCATGGAACATGTGTTTTTTTTTTTTTTTTTGCTTAGTTGCTATATGTCATTAAATGGTTATAAAATTTAGAGAAAAAAAAAAGTGAATTTATATATATGAGAAGCTACAGTAAAATCTAACCATCTTTTTTGTTTTGTGTCTTCTTAATTAACTAAGCATGTTTGTGAATGGGCGAATTCTAACTTGTTTTCGACCAATTTTATGTTATGGCAGTATCATGTTATCAGCACACAGACAGATACCTACAAGAAGAAGGTAAAAAAGATTGATTGATTAAGCTTATGTTATTCTTTGATTTTTTTTTTTTTTTTAACTGATTTTATCAACCTTACTTTCTACCTTTGGCTCCTTTATAAGATTTTAACATAACACGCACAGAGATTTTAAGTACCACTGGATTTGTTTGATGGCAACAGAAAACAAGCATGAACTGCTATCGAGAGTGATCAACTTTGTTAAAGCAACCTAGCTATTCAAAATTCATATGCATACAATATAATTACTTTAAAGATGAAAATATTGATCATCTCTAGGAATTTATTGTTCTTTTTGAAAGAACATTTGGATTTATGGGTGCCTACTTACAATTAATATAGATATATGAGAACTACAATAATATCCTTTTTATGCACATAAGAAGAGTAACAAAATAAACTCTAAAATACAACAATAAACATCATCAAAAACATATAATAAAATGTTGATAGAATATCAACCATCACAAATATCCTCGAAGAGTGAGCATGTCGACATCCATTGCCACTTATGACAGGATTATAAGAAAACTTGATCAGGCAGTCTTCATCTAAACTATTAGATTTTTCCTAACATTAATTGAAAAGAAGCGCTAACAAACTAAGTCTCATGTTCTGTAGAAGTTTACAGAGGTAGCCCTTTATATTATTACATACAAGAGAAGACGGTGCTCCTGCGAATGCATTGTTCGAGGAGAGTCGAGAGGTGGCTAATTGATTCAAGTCAGATCACAAAAATATTAGCCTGCTAAAAGAATAAAACTTAACCAAGAAGAATAAAGGAATAAACAATGGAGGTCGAAAATTCAAAAAAATACCAGGAGTTTAGCTAGTGACACACATGATTAAGAAGACAAGGATAACTCTTTCACGGTAGCATTTGAATAAAACCCCTTTCTGAACTTGGGTTTACATATACCGAACTAAGTTTATAGGATGAAAACAACACGAACAACAGCATTATGCCATATCTAAGCAGCAACTCATCTCGACACACTTACCAAGTAACCTTATTTTGCTCCATATATATATATATATATATATATATATATATATATAAAATATATATATATATATAAACAAACTTCAGATACCTAGTCCGCAGTCGAGATACTCCCCTCTTCATGTCCACCTGATTGATTATCTCTATATTAAGCATCAGGTTATTTAGCATCCATTTACCATCGTTCAGAACGTTATCTCTTCATTAAATCCACTCCCATGTGTCTTCAGGTAACCAACCATCAAATCTCAAACTTGTGGTTTAGCTATTTGTATATTCCAACAAGACAACTCATTGTTGAATTTATGAATAAACTGTAAATATTAGAACAATTGAACAGACTCGGACCGCAATAACTTGACTGTGATAATTGTCTTTTTACACTTATTGAACTCTAGAACAATGCCTATGTTGTCTTTCACTAGTTTTCATTGGTATGCTAGTCAATGCTTTATTTCACCTTTATACCAAATCTCACCATAGACATCTATTTTGCCTATATGTGATAGCTGCTGGAATTGACTCCCCCAAGATAAGTTAAGATTAAATTATGTTCAACATTCTGCAATTTCATCTCTTGAACGTCTAGCCTCGATTTGAGTTGTCTAGAAGGACAGTCCAGGTATCGAAGCGTCGTCAGGAGCATAGGCAGGAGTTCTGCTGAGAATAAACCGAGTTCGATCCGAATTCTGCCTGAACTTTGTCAAACTCAAACAAAACTCGCTGGCCGGGCCGAGTTCGGTTAGAATTCGGTCTTTGTCGGTACGTCGGCGAACAACACTAGTGTGGGGTCCAAATCTGTATCTATTAATGATCGTGCAATCAAATTTGGACGTCCGGATTAGTGTTGGGCTATTTTAGGATATTCTAAATCCCTAAATAGGTTTCTCAACCTATATATATGTGTTGAGGGTGGTTAGCATGAGAAGCACAAAATGGGAGATTCAGAGTACAAGTCCACAGAAAATTTAAGAAAAACTTCGTACTTTGCTCTTAGGACTTAATGTGGGAGATTTGTTCGGGGAGTCGCCTACTTCAATTAGGGAGATCAATACGGGGTTGGACGAGTGATTTCAGTTGCAATCTCTCTTTTTTCTAGAGTTCGGTGATGGAATTGAACCTTTGGACAAAGTGTTTAATATATTTGCATTCAATCTTGTATCTTTTAGAAAGTTATAAAGATTATGATTTGTCCTCGTGACATAGTCACTGAACCATATACTGTATTGACCTGTCTTGGCACTGTTAAACATTGGTTCTTTAACTTAAGGTGGGTTTGCATCGCTTCCGCGATCGTGTCCGTGCGAATGTTGGCACTTTTTACTTAGCTTTAGGAACGTTTAGTCCCACAGTGAAAAACCACCATTCTGTATATCTCACTATATATATAGTTATGCTTTATGCTTGTGTTGGAGTATGCTCTTGGGGTGAGGTGGCCCGTGTGAGTTAATTTTCCTAAAGGATTAAGTTTAAATTACAAGGAACAAACATTTGTTTTGACATTCACTTTGAAATCCATAGGAATTAAGTTCCGTAGGGGATCAGCGACTCGGACTCAAGAGAAGGGCGAAGGAAGCAAAATGGCATTTCGATGACGCACTCTGTATGTAGCACGTCAACAACGTCGCATGGCACTTGTATGCTCTTTTTATGTGTGAGTTGCATACACGGTTGCTTGCTCGAGTCACATGCTCCAGGCGTATGCGCGGGCTATGCGAGACGCATGCGTTTGGCGCTATGCGTCTAGGAGCTATGCGGTCGGACGCTATGCGTCCAGGCGCTATGTGGCCATGCGCTATGCGGTTTGACGCATGCGTAATGGTTGCTTTCGGCGGTGTCAGTTCTATCAGACAGTGTGTGCGGTGCTGACAGTTCTGTCACATGGCTTAGACTGCTCTGTCGGCTGCCAGCATGCGGCGTGGGCGGCGCTGTCAGCTTGCAGCACGCTGCTTGTCGGCACATAGGATCCGAATTTCGTGGAATTTGGTTGGCATGTGTGAATGCGCACATGTGCTCTCATATGCGAGCATAGGTGCTAGCCTGCTCTCTAAATAGAGCCTCACCTCCTCCTTTGAAGGAGTTGACGGAAGAGAATGTGAGGGCCACAAATACCACTCCAGAAAGTCTATACGGCACAGCGCATCAACAACAAAGTCTATGCGCGCATAGAGCTTTACTTGCTCGTTTTGAGTTCCAAAGTCTTTCCAAAGGTGACGAAGAGCATTCCAGAAGTTTAATTATGAACTTGCTGGTTTCTAGGGACAGATAGCGTATAGGACGAATCTTGCTTTGGCATTGATGACCCGTTCACCCCATCAAAAAGTTTTATTTGAGTTTTCTTCTTGTAGATTTTGTTCTATCTCATTGTAGTGTCTCCGAACGTAAAGAGAATAATGCTTTTGAGTTTATTGTGGTAATGTGAGTTGGCTTGAGAGCAGACTTTGTGTTTTGCATGATCTCAGCCCTCTCTTGGTGTTCGCTAGAGAGCAGACTTTGAGTCTTGCATAGATCTCTACTTCTTCCTTGGATCTCTCTACTCTTAAGATCTGTCCTCCGGCCAACACAGCCAACATCTTGAACATCTAATATTCACTTAATGTGCTAAGATTCTTTAATGTAATTATCTAATCGGCTATTTTGTGATCAATAAAAAAAAAACTGCTCATGATTAATGAAATTTATCTTATAAATACAACAACAACAAAACATGGGTATGCTTGGATGACAAAATTAACATTAAGGTTAGTCAATATATTTTTTATTTCTTTTCTTATTGTTGGATTCCTTTCTTGAGTTGGTAGAGAAGTGATATTGAAATAAATCTTAACATTTTATTTATCAACATAATGGTGTTGTGTTTATATTCATCTTCAAAAAAAAACACTTTATTTTGTTTGTATCGTAACATAAAAAACCAAATAACACCGCAACATGCTTAAGAAAAAACAAAAGAAGTTTGATTGAAACTTCAAAAGATAAGAACTAATAGGCTTGTAGGTTAGGTTGAACTTCATACTTTGCATCTTTACTATGTTTTTGAAGGCTACATTACATAGTGATGCAATCCACCAATGAGATCCAAGCCAAATAGTGTCTAACCGAAAATTCGGTTGAGTTGCACCAAATTTCTATTTGGGTTGTAACAACCACAAATAGAAATTATATATTGTTTGAAAATATACGATATTTTGGAAAGTATTTATTTGAATTTTATTTACAACATATGTTGCAAATAATTGCAATATATGTTGGGACTCCTATAAATACTTGTTTTCTAGTTTTAAATAAGTTAGACAGAGTACTTAATATTAATCCTTTTAGTTTTGAATAAAATAAGAAGTGATTATGAGCAATTCCTATTTTTGTTGTATTTTTTCTTAATGTAGGATCTGCCTTTTCCCTAATTTAGAAACTCACTTTCCCTCTTTTACTCTCTATATTTGTCTTTCTCTTGGTATTATGAAATCCAGTGTAGTAATCCTATAACTTGGGCAAGCCATTTGGTATCAGAGCCTCCATTCAAAGCTTTTGCTCAAGTAAGATTCGATGGCGGTCCGTCAAGCATGTGGATCCCAAGGACAAGGACATGCTCAAAGTGACAACGTCACCAAACATGAACGAATATTGTGTGAAGTGGAGAATGTCTGAGAGATATGAAGATGAATTGTCGAACGTACCAATAAGCTTGCTTACGTTTGTCACATTTCGATTCCGTCGAATCGATAAATCACCACTGAACGTGATGTCGTACAAATCTAAGTTGAGCTTGTACAAGGCGTGCTCGTGTACATTTGTAAAATAGCTATTTTTATAGAAGTTTGCAGTAGATAAATAGAGAAATTGAATACCAACTTAATACAAATAAATAACTCTTTATTGATAACGTACAATGGAACATAGGCTCTCAAATAACCAAGTAAAAAGTGACAAACTTGGCTTATAACTTTGAAATAATAAAATGAGATATATCGTTCCATATATCAAATCTCTTTACAAAAAATATAGTAAAAACACCTTCAGCGGAGGTCTTCAAAATAAAATTTGGAAGCTTCAAAATATGACCAAAGCTTCTACGCAGCTGTATGATCTTTCAAAGCCTCTGTACGTCTCCTTGATTCTCAACACTTGTGGAGACGTGGGTCAGTACATTTAGAAATACACCGGTGAGCGACGAACTAACCCAACTCACCAAAATTAATACAATAATCATGGAAAAGCATGCATGATTGTGTGATGTTACTACATTTTCTTATGTTAATTAACAATTCATAAGACAGAAATATAGAAACACAACATGTATCACAAAATGGTAATTTTTACCCTCAATCGGTTGTCCTTTCCTGCGAATAAGACTTACCCTATACTTCCCTACAGAAGATATCAATAACCATATGCAACTAGTCTGTATGAAAGTCACTGGTAAGCGCACCATCTTGGACTATTTAGAGGATTATGGTGTCCCCACATTGCAGGTAGTTAGCCTCATTGGAGATCCCTTAATCCATGTGCCTTGTACCTTAGCACTAATTATCCATGTTCCTCCTAGATCGAATCGAGTTCATGGTCGCGATTACCGTTCAAAAGAATAAAACCTTGTGCACAAGTTGTTTATGACCATGTATGCATATAAAGCTTAGCTATCAATATATAACATGCAACATAACAGAAACTTGAACATAACTATGCAACATATTCTTATTTGTATTCTACATTCCTCGAGCCGTCACTCAAAATCTCATACTACAGTTTACAAGGATTTAGCACGATTCCAATTCTATCTAACAACAATACCACAATCTATGATTCTATATAACAATCAATCAACATTATGATTACTCTCTTTTATCTTGATTCTTTCTAGTAAGGTATTATTGATAAAAAAAACAAAAAACAAAAAACAAAGACAAGTAGAGATTCTTTTGTTATAGTATGGAGTTAAAGGAAAGAATAATCAAAGCAACTCATTATTGGAAAATTGCTGAGAGAAAGAGAACTCCAACGCTTGGATCAAGCTTCAACCATGCGTTCAACTGTAGCTACACTAACAGAGGATCACTACTCTTTTCCTTTCTTTCTCCCAGGATTTGATATGAATGCGAAAGTCGATGAAGGCAAGTAATGCAATCCATCAAAACATCCATGAAAATGCATTAATAAAATCAACAACGAAAGCATCATAGAAAACGAATAGTAAAAATGTTTGGTGAAAAGACCTTATAATAAATAAAAAAATTGATTCTTCTCCAAGACACGATTCACTAGATTTAGGATGCAATTCCAAAGAAACCAATCCATAGATAGGTAGGGTCTCATTTCAATTTGTCCCAATCATTTGATACATATATATATATATTTTCCTGCATAGTGCCCCTGACTAGGAGCGGGACACAACAACGTTGATAACTGAAAGGGCAATTCAAACTATATGTTCGTATATCGAAGAAGAATCCTTTTGATGAGTGATATCAAAGTGGTACTATAACATCGCAAAAATTGATTATGGGATAACACCAAGGAAGATCTAACCGAATACAAGGAAGCAACCTGTCGTAAGACATCATCGATTGGCCCCACACCATGGAGCACAACTTCGATTACAAGGATGTGCTCGAACGTATCTACCATATACTATGATGTGCCTGTCTACGATGACAAGGATGAACCTATATATGATAGCTATGGTGAACATATACGATGAGTATCCAAAAGAAAGAGAAGAAGAAGATATCGTGTAGAGGATGGTGAATGTCAAACGACGTTGGCGGCCTAATGAGATTTTCTCACACCATGTGTCCAAGAGTTGGAGAATTTTCTAGCTAATGAAACAAGTTGTGAACCACTTGTGGCTACTCTTCAAATTATATTCAGAGATGCAAATAATCTTGTTGGACTCTTGTACTCTATTACCAAGTAGGTCCTCAAGTATATCAATATATACTCGTTTTAGTCATTAAATCAAATCAAGTAGAAATCTGCAGAGCTACGATAGAACAACATTGATACATCATGAGTTTAAAATTTTAAATTTATGGCTCACACTACCTACATAAACTTATTATGAAACAAAGTGCTAGCTAATGAAACAAGTTGTAAACCACTTGTGGCTACTCTACAAATTATATTCAGAGATGCAAATAATCTTGTTCGACTCTTGTACTCTATTACCAAGTAGGTCCTCAAGTATATAAATATATACTCGTTTTAGTCATTTAATCAAATCAAGTAGAAATCAGCAGAGCTACGATAGAACAACATTGATACATTTTGAGTTTATATTTATGGCTCACACCACCTCATAAACTTCTTATGAAACAAAGTGCTAAAATTGCAAGAAAATAATATAGAAGTGAACAAGTTGGTTCGGGATTTCATTGATTACCACTGTTGTATACTGAAAATTGTCAGCTACCCAGCCATTTTTTTAATTTTTATAAAATCCGAGCTCTAAGGTTGTTGGAGAAAAATCGTATATCAAGCAAAATTATATATATTGGGAGCACGCACATGGAAAATTTTAAGGAAAAAAAAAAGCATGATTGATAGCTGGTTAGGGTTAAAGGGAGGAGGAACAAGCAAACGCTATATATCTCGAGTCCACGCCTGGATAATTTTAAGGAAAAGAATGATACAAAGGAGGTTAGGGTTAAAGGGTTTAAAGGAGGAAGGACTAATTGGCACTAGCGGTTGTGGTGGTGAAATTACAAATCTGTCTTTTTCAGTTAATTAACAATTTCACCGCATATATATATATATATATATATATATATATATATATATATATATATATATATATATATATATATATATATATATATATATATATATATATACATATAGTGTAATGTACTTTAACATTTTTACCATAAATATGCGACCACCTTTGATTATGTCATACAAAAGTTTGACACCTTTCAATGTGAAAGTTATAATCTATCTAGCCAAAATAGTTAAATCCATTGTTATCCTTGTCATTGTGGCATATTTGATCGTAACATTGACAAATATGTCAATCTGGCAAATAATGGAGTTATCTTGCTTATAAAAAGTCTTAGAATAGGTAATATTGACTATTTGTTTCATGTTAGAAGTTCCTTAAAGATGGTTTTTTTCCTGCCTAGATGAAGACACATTAACTAGAAACTAAACATTCTTTATGAAAGAAATTTTGCTGGGATCTACTTGGGTGCCATCCTTTATCTAAAGTAGAGCAAACATAAATGGTTTAATAAAATGTGGGGAATCATAGAAAATTACTATATATTGTAGTTTTATTAAACATTTTAAGAGTAAAAAGAAACTATCTGAGATCTTATTCCTTCAAATTTCCTATGAACATGAACTTTAAACAACACAACATTGTTACCTTGTTCATGCAAACGTTGAGTTAGTGGCCGAGTAATTCAATCTTAGGGAAAATATATGAGTCCAATTTCAACTCAAAGTACATGGTTGTGTTTACCAACCATCTATCCTTCCTTTCATGTATGTTTGTTGAGCACTTGCTTTAGTTTTAGATGTTTCTGTACAATATATAACTTGGCTGAAACTTTACCAAAACAGAAACATGTTCTACTTGTCTACTATGTTCTACAAGACTTTGAAATACTAGTTAAATGACTCTTATCACTGATAAATACTTACAAAATTAACTTTGGAATACATTTCAGACCAACAACTCTCTAGATTCATCTAAATCATTCTTAAACATTTTGCTGATGTTATAAGAATTAAGAAACAATTGGCTTTATTCTGCGGAAAACATAATGTAAACAAAATTCTCTGAACTTTTAAGTATAAGACAAATTCACTTGATGGGTCTCTTAGCACAGTCAAGATATTCATCACCAGAAGTTACTGAAAGGATCCTTTAACAACCCACAAAGACGTCAAAACATTTTAAATATGAATAGAATTATAGAAAATTTATCAGCAAAAGTTAGGAGAAGAAATGTTTTATCAACAAAATTCTTGATTGTTCTGGCGGCAGTGAGACTAAATCCATAGAAGTTAAAAATTTGACTATCAATAAATTTACATTGCCAAACTGTCAGAGAGTGTGCTTAAATATCATAAATATTCAAAGAAATAGGGTCGAGTGACACTATGGAGGATTTTGACAAAATTGCTAACTTAAAATCGTTTGACATATTTCCTGCTTCAACCAACAATTAGCTTCCTATTTTATTTTATTTTTTTACTTGGCAAAATCTTATATCAATAAATTCTTACAATTGTTCTCACATCATCAGTAGAAGTTAAAATGAATTTTTCAACAACTCTTATTGCTAAATTTTGGAGAAATTAACAAAATATAAATGGTAACCGTCTATTGACAAAATGTAAGGATTTTTTTAAACTAATACACTATTTGTTTCTGTGAACTATGTTAATGTTCTGTAGGTTTCCTGCAATAAAATCACTGTTATGAAACTGAAAGTATTGCTAATTTTAATGTTTTATTTTGTGCATACTATGATAAGTATTCAATATTCATGAGTAAATGAGGTTTTGACATTCACCATTTTCTTCTTTTTTTATGTTTTGTAACAGCTGAAGCACTCCCACGAAACACACAAGACTTTGCTGCGTGAACTGGTTTGTAGCGTAGCTAGTTCTATTTCTATAGAATTGAATACTTGTTCCCTCTTTTTTGGACATCAAAAGGTAAATTCTAAAGGCACTCTACATTTTACTCCAGGACAGCCCAATCCTAGGACTGCCAAGAATTTGAATATTAAGATAGACTGTGAACGAAGTTTGCAGTCCTCCTTAATGTTCGGACTGCCAACTTTGTTGACAGTCCTAATGGGCTGCCAACTTTGTTGACAGTCCTAATGGGCTGCATGTAGTAAAATGTGAAGTGCTTTTAGAAATTACCTATATATAAAACATGAATCTCAAGTACGATTCTAGTTGTTCTTCCAATCTTCCTTTTTTCCGAAGGACTATATCTATATCGAATTCGTTCTTGTAGCAGGAGATGAAGGATATTGAGAACCCGGTATATGGTTTTGGGGAGGAGGATCCAGGCAACTACGAGGGCGCTCTCGCTCTGGCAAGTGGGGCGTCTCAGATGTACGCCTTCCGGTTGCAACCAAACCAGCCGAACCTTCAGGCAATGGGATACGGTTCCCATGATCTGCGTCTTGCTTGACCTTCGTGTCCGAGTAGTCCTTGTTACGATCGTGTGAACAACATTAATATCTCTATGAGACTGCAACTACTTATGTTGAACAAGTTGATGCGTCTTACTTTAAGCTACTGAATATTGCCTTGTATGAGAGTATACTCCGTATGGTTAATAATATTAATGCAGTGTGTTGTTTTTATTATGTGTTGTAACTCGGTCACATAATAATCTTCCAAGCTTTGCCAATAGAGGAAGTTATGAGCAAAGAATTAAAAGGTTTCATGAACCACATCAACCTCGTATATATGTACTAGTAGTTAATATTAATGCAGTGTGTTGTCTTATTATCTGTTGTAACTCAGTCACATAATAATAACCTTCCAAGCATTTGTCCTTAAGAATATAGAGAAAGTTATAATGAGCATATAAGAAAGGTTTGTAAAAGAATTTGAAAGTTTTCATGAACCACATCAACCTCTTTATATCATTATATGTACTAATAACGTGCACGCAAGTGCGTGCAAAAAAAAAAATTGTTAAAGGTATTAAATTAGAACTTTGGATGTATATATTGGATAATGCTTTGGAGTTAGTTTATATATATATATATATATCTATATAATATATATATATATATATATATATAATATATAATATATAAAATATATATATATATATATATATATAATTCCATGTAGTTAGTTTAAATATAGCTTAACTAATGTCTTATATATATGTTATAGGATTCTGGATATACATTTAGATAGTTGTAAGGATTTAAATTTATTTCTGCAGTTAATTAAACTAAAGTAATTTTTAATTATTTTTAAGTGAGGACATACATAAGACACATACAGTGGTAGTTAATTATAAATTTTTTATTATTTAGTGCTTGATATACAAATGATTTGTACAGCTCATTTTTGAGTCGTTTTTAAGCTGCAAAGAGATTTGTTCGAGATTCCTTATTGCAACTGCTTCTGTTTATTTTGTTTAAAATTAATTTTAGGATTTGTTTGCTAACAACTTATAAAATTGAAAAAAAAAAAAAAAGTTTCAATTTTGAAACACTGCTGAAAGAACGTAAAATATTCGATGTCCAAAGCTGCTTAATTATGCTATTTTTTAAATTTCCAGAAAGATAGTTATAAACGGGATCTAGTTTAATTTTCATGAAAGTATTTATGATATTGTAATCAATGATGTGTGTATTGACACTACGACGCATCAAAATAGTTTAGTAGTCAACTGTTATTTCAGGACAACTACTAAAATACAGCAATTTTAGAAGAATCAAAATTTTAAATTTAAAGAGATTTTTTTTGGTACGAAAAATAGTTTCAATTTAGCAGTATGGGTCTCAGTTTTACTGTTCATGTTTCCAATTTTGAACCACGTGGAATGAAAAACTTTAATGTCGGACAATTTGGAGACTTAAACCCTAATAAACATTATATGTGACCCTATTACTAAATAACCTAAAATCTTTTAGATGATAGAAGGAGGAGTTGGCAGAGCTGAATGAACCAATTGAAAAATTAGTAGCGGAAGGTTATGAGCCGAGTGATTCATCCCGGCTGATATTGTTATGAGATGTTTTAGAGTACATGTTATGAACGATTATAAAGATCCAATTTTAGGTAGTTTTAAGTAGCGACTTTTAAATCATTTAATTTATGCTTGATAATTCATTAACGAGCGGTCCTGAATGAGAGTTTGAATGAAGAAATATTATAGAGCTTTTGAATGAGATCCAGACTTGTTTCCACCACCTTCCAACTCACCATATTCTTGCCCACGCCACCAAATCCGTGCGCTAGCTGCCGCATCACATTGAGTTCCGTAGACTGGTCTCGACTGCGGCACCCATGTGTCTGTTGCTGTTTCACGTGTATTTAAATATCAAGATAGCTATTTGAATTAGATTATATTCGTATTCGTTAATAGTTTTATTTAGTTTTCTGTCAATATCTTGATATTCTATTCATAATAATATGTGTAGTCATTATGTTGTACTATTTCGTTGTTCATTAAGAATAAAAGATTGTAAAGTATACTATAGTTAAAGTACAAGAAAAGGAAACAACGTATCTTATAATCACAATGAACAGAACAAACACTGGAAGACTATGTTATATTGAAAACCTAGTGCAAGTACATCGAGAGACTATTTCCGTAGGGGTGTAGCATGTTGGGTATACCGGGAGGTCTCGTGGGGATGGACACGGTTCGAATCCTCTCTAGACGTTGTTCGCAGGTCCGGAGGAAATGACACCTCAAAAAAAAATTGACATGTATGAAAAAAAAAATCGTGAATCTAAATTGTAATTGGGGCAAATTGGAAAAAAAAAAAACAATTGTCACACGTTGGTTCTTAATGGTAGAGGTTTTGATCAATAACTTTCTACCACATGATTATGCGTGCGTGGAGTGTATGTATGTAGGTATGCTTATCCAAATTGTCATTTTTATTAAGGAAATTAAATAATCAGTGCTGCTCTATAAACCGAGAGGAGGACCGCAGCTCAAACCGAGCTGACGTGTCCCCCTCTCATTGGACGGGTGGGGGCGGGCGGCCCCACATTGGCAGGGTGTTTGGGGTGTAGCCAATTAAGGGGGGGGGGGGGGACGTCAGCTTTCGGTTTTGAGCTGCTGTCCCCCCTTTCAGTTCAGCAGGAATTGTTGTTAAAATATCTTGCTCTGGGCGTGTCCGTCACTTGACTGTGGAGTGTCTCGTTCCATCATCATGTCCAGTTTCTCGTTCGCAGAGAGTGCGGTTAAAAATACTGTCGGTATCGATTGATCGGGATAGATGGAATTAAGATCATTTCCTCGTTTTGGATTGAGTTCTTCGGAATCAGATCTCATATTCAGCGGATTGTGTTTCGAGGAAAGACTTCGTGGTTGAGGCTCGAGGGACCTCTCCGCTGCTCTGTTTTTCGATGCCACACTTGTCCCTTTCGTGTTGGTTTTCATGAATATGTGTTTTCGAAAATATTTTCGATGAGTTTTATTGCTTACGTTCTTTGAACTTCCCACTTCATATCGAACTATGAGAGAAATTAACGAGTATTGATCCTTTGTTTATGCGATTTCAAGTGAGCACATTCGTGACACATTTCTCTCGCTTTATTCAATCAACTGTGAGTGGCTCGACCTTTCTCTTCTTGACCCTCTTGCTCCAATCAATCAACGATACGATGAAAATGAAATGTTAAACATAATACAAGACATAACGTTGAAATGCTGACTTTCGTATAATAGTGAATCATAAAAACTATTGCATGTTTACTTGTATATAACTGCTGTAGAATTGCTATATCATATATGAACTGTTATATGCTTACTTGTTATGCCTGCTATATAACTGTGTTAAGCAGTAATTGAATCAATGAATGAATGTTTCAACAAATATGAGGAAACGCACTGGAAATTGTTATTGTTCTTATCAAATCGTAGATCATGTTGAGTAACTAGTTTAGCCTAGGCCAAGGAGCCGATTCGATCTAGGAGTAACGGGGATATCAGTGCTAGCTTAACCAGCACGGATGATTCGAAAACTTTCAAAAAGGGCTTGCTATCCGCCTTGAAGGGATCGTCGTCCAACCCAGCTATAATCCAAGATTGCTTGACATTGTCGGTGACCTAACCTTAACATATATATGTATATTTTTAGTTAATGATATCTGATTGAACAGAAAAGAACATGGTAAGTTTATTCAGAGGCGGAGACGATGCGTGGGTAAGATTTAATATGCTACGCTTTACAATTACTCCCATAAAATTTGACTAGGATGACTAGAAATATCACTTAATTATTACATGCTTCAAATAACTTATTGAACAATTGAGATCGTGGGATTAATTAGTCATTCACCAGTACACGACAATGTACTGACCATCGTCTCCATAGGTGTTGCGGATCAGGGAGGAGTGCCTAGGAACTAAAGGCGATGCATGAAACATTTTTAAGTCTTGCTCAACTATCCCAAATCCAAGGTCCAAGAATGTTTTATTTTTGTATAAGGGGATATAGATATATGGAACGACTATCTCATCTGAGTCAGTTTGTAAGCCCGCACGACTCTATTTGTAATAGAGTCTTATAATAATGTCAATAAAGTAAAGTTTCTTCTGTGCAAGTATTCAATTTCTCTGCATACTCTTTGTTGTCGTGTTTCACATAACCTTATGAACCTGTCTTTTGCGAGTGCAACTTACGCTCGTACGTCATCACGTCTGGGAGACGACTATCGATTTTACGAAACGGGATATGACAGACCGTGCCTACGTGGTAACAACTCATGACCTCTTGCTACCACCGGGACCGATCCCATAAAATCCGGAACATGGGTCCAATGGATCGCTGTCACGTGGCGTAGGTCAGTAATGGTCACGTCAAATGGCGGACCAAATTGCAGTGTCTTTTATTAAACACCATAGACTAACTCCAGCAAGCTCACGACTACTCATTAGGGTTGGTATTATTCTTTTCTCCCAAAAAAATTGGAAGAACCTCATAGCTGTCTAGCCAACTGTAAATGTTGCTGCAACTGACAACAGTGACTAAATACTTGTGTAGGAACTAAGAAAGGATTAAATGTAAACCCATGAAATTAACAAAAAAAACAATAGGTGGTACCTAAATATGCATCCAAATATATGTCATCAAACAAAAAGAAAAAATGAAAGTAAATATACAGGAATTCTTGATAATCTGGCATATCGTGGCCCTTGGCATCACTTCACTCTTCAATGGAACAACTTCTTAATTATATGTCCTTCATGCAACACCTTCAATATGTAGTCTAAAACTGTACATTTTATATGCTTTCACTTTCAAGTTCCTTGAGAGATCATAAATAAATTGTGGATTTCCTTTTGCGATGATATTTCACTTCTAGTATACTACATCTCCTTCACCATCCCGCATTCTAAACTTTAGCCTTCGTCTCCTCCTCATACTCCTTTTGATCATGTTCTCTATTGTGCACCATCACTTCTCTAGTCCTCCTCTCCCCCATCCCACCTTTGAGGAACTCCAACCTCCCTCATCGTAGGCCTCTTGCACGGATCGCCGTCGACGCACCGCATGGCGACCATCACCGAGTCCCTCACCTGCCGCGGCTCGTAGCCATCCCCGAGCCTCGGGTCGACTATGCCCCCCAGCTGCCCTTGTCCACCCACGGCGTCGCCCACTGCACGATGTCCCTCTTGACCCCGCTCTGCAGCTTCTCGATCGGCCTCTTCGCGCTGATGATCTCGAGGAGCAGGATGCCGAGGCTGTACACGTCGCAGCTCTCCGACACCTTCCCCCACATGGCGTACTCCGGGGCCAGGTAGCCGAGTCCCCTTCACCTTCGTCGTCACGTGGCTGACCCCGTCCGGGATCAGCTTCGCGAACCCGAAGTCCGCAACCTTGGCTCCGAAGTCCGAGTCGAGAAGCACATTGCTGGCCTTGATGTCGCGGGTGGATGATGTGCGGGGTGGCTTGGTGGTGCAAGTACCTTCATTTTTGGAGCAGTTGATGATCAGCCAAGAGCTAGAGAATAATATATATATTATATATATATATATAATATATATATATATAATATATATATATATATATATATATTATGTTTTTTTTTTTGAATCCATATATATATATATATATATATTATATATATATATATTATATATATATATGTCAAAAGTCAAAATCAGCATTAAATATATTCCCTACTATTATTCAATCTGAACCATTGGATCAACATCCAATGGTTCAGATTTTGGATGTATCGATACAATTTTTTCCATGGGATATATATATATATATATATATATATATTATATATATATATATATATATATATATTATATATATATTAGTCACAATCAGTATAAAAAAAAAAATTATTAATAAATTATATAAAAAAATTAATTATATAGTATTTTAAATATAATTTTAATATGATTTGTTATGTTATTTTTTAAAATTTTGGATATATATTTAATTAGATAAATTAAGTAGTTAGTAAATATAATTTTAATTTTAAATATATTATAGTACGGGTGGTTTATAACTTTTCCATGGGATATATATATATATAATATATATATATATATAATATATATATATATGTCACGATCAGTATAAAAAAAATAATAATTATTAATAAATTATATAAAAAATTTAAATATAGAATATTTTAAATATAATTTAATATGATTTGTTATGTTATTTTTTAAAATTTTGGATATATATTTAATTAGATAATATTAAGTAGTTAGTTAAACATAATTTTAATTTTAAATATATTATAGTATCGGGTGGTTTTAATTTTTTACGTGAGAAAAGAGGATTCGGTTATCCACAGAAGATAAGAAAGGTATTTAATTTTGAACTTTTATTTTTTTTTTTAAAAAATTTAATGGTTGATGATATACACGGCTTAGACGGCTTAATTTTAAATATATTATAGTATATAATATATATACACGAAAAATTCTAAGTCTACTACCAAATTCTTACAACCTTCTTACCACCTCTCTCTCTCCCACAACTTACATATGGGTCCCACCTTGTCCCACCTCCCCTCTCATCCTCCTATACATGGGCTCCACCCACCCACCACCACAAATCTGTGTTTTGTTTTTTTTTTTAAAGAATACCCAGGGTAAGGCCGTAGAATTCGCTTGGTAATCAAATTATAAAAATATACGAACAAAAATGCTATTGGCACCCAAAAATTCGGGTGATACAACCTCCCATTATGTGATTGCTGACATGGCAGCTGACATGGCAATATTAATATTAACATTAAAATTAACATTAATATTAAAAAAATTGGTAATTAATTTTTTGGTTAAAATTTGCTATGTCAGTTGTTATGTCAGTTGTCATATCAGATGCCACATAATGGGAGATGACATCACCCAAATATTTTGGGATCCAAATAGCATAATTGTATAAGAAAACAAGAATAGAGAATAAAAAAAGGAGACTGCTGGGGCACGGTAGAAATATACCAAAAAACAAACGAACATCTTAAATATTAAATAGGAGACTATTATGACACATTGAAAATAAACCCAAAAAATCAAAGAACACCTTAAGGGTCTGCTTGGATTGAAGGTTAAGAGGGTTAAGTGAGGGAAAGTTAAGTGAGGGAAAAATAAACCATACTTTTTGAGGGTGGAATTTAGGAGGGAGAGTTATAGAGGGTTAAGTGGGGGGTTTTATTTCATCCTCTTTGTTCATTCTTTTAACCCCCAAATTCGGAGGGTTAATCGAGGGGGGTTGAGAGATTTTATTTTAAAAGTCATAAATATTTCTTATTTGTTCTATAAAATATCACAACTTTTTTTTTCTTTTTTTGTTTTCAACATGTTGCTCCGCACCTTCCTAATTTCGGAAGATATTTTGATAAGTTCTAATCAAATTTCAATCAAATTTAATTTTTAACATATATAATAAGACTATTTTGGTAACTATCATATTTTTAGTTAATCCTCCATTCACTCAAAACCTTCAATCCAAGCAGAGTTATTAAACACCCAACCCCCCCCCCCCCAGTTAACTCCCCCTCCAATCCAAACAATGTTCTATGTATTCACTCTACTCCCCCTCAGAGCATCCACAGTGGACGGGATTTTAAGTCCTACATTTTGATTTTAGTCAAATTTTGTAGCACTTGAAGGCTAGACCCTTGTCCATACTTGAAAATTGCTAGAAGCTAAGAGACACTCCAGATTTGGAGCGTGCTCTAGCTCCTCTACATTTATTCCTGGGCCACCAAACTTAACCGTTTTACAAACATTGAAGAAAATAAAGAGGAAGAAAAAAATTTACCAAACAAGGAGGACAATAAAGAAAAAAAATTAATTTAGAGTATTTGTTTGGAGTGTACCATTGTGTGACAACATCAAGGAGATACTCTAAAAGTAATAATTTACATAATTTTAATAATTTGGAGTATGTGTTTGGAGTATCTCCACTGTAAATGCTCTCGCTCTACTCCTCCTCATTTAACCCCACTTAACTCTGCTTATTTTTTCCCCCCTCAATCCAAGCAGACCCTAAAGAAAAAGTACGAGGAAAGAAAAATAATTCTCATAGGAAAAGAAAATAAGAGGAAAATAGATTCTCCATCCAACTAAGGATTCACTTTCCTACTAAGAATTCAAGTTTACTTCAAATTTTATTGTCATCTCCAAACACCAAAAAAAATTGTAAATTTTAAGGAAAGAAAAAGAATAAAAATTGATTTAGTTTCCTTTCGTTTTCGAACCAAACTAGGCCTTAGGCCTCGTTAGGCCTTAGGCCTCATTTGGTTGGCAGAATCATGGTGGTAAAAATTTTCTTTCGTTTTTTGTCAAAGGAACGTATGAGGAAAGAAAAATGATTTCCTCAGTAAAAAAATAAGAAAAAAGTAGTTATATATCCTTATCCAACCAAAGATTTACTTTTCAAGAAATTCACAATTCCTTCTTATTTCATTGTCCTAAAACATAGATAAAGTACAATTTTAAAAAAAGAAAAGAACAAACAATGGAATTAATTTCCTTTCCAATCCAACCAAATGGGGTCTTAGAGAAAATTTATAACCAAAAAATTTAGGGATAATTTAGTAAAAATCTCATTCCAAAGTTGAAACTACATATATTTTCACTATTTTTGTATCTAGCAAATACTTTCATTCCTATGTAAACAGAAAAAAAAAAAAAAACACAAACAAAACAAAACAAAAAAAAAAAAAAGGTGGAGTATCTTAATTTTTTTACTATTTTATACTAAAAAGATGGAGCATTTGTTAGTTAAAAAAATATTAAAAGTATATGTTAGTTTTAATATTTTTGAAAGAAGGTATTTGCTAAATTATTCCAAAAATTTATAACCACAAATTCCAACCATTTGTCTACTGGTCAAGCTTGTCTCGTCGTTTCCATAGACATCTGTTTAAGTTGTCGCCATCAGACTGTGCTCCAAAGTCTTAGTCGAGCCTATTAGAATATGCCTAAGGTCAGGATTGACGACATCAGCTTAATAATTTGATCAATATTTTCGTAGAATCACATTTTTGAAAAAAAAAAAATTTATATGGTCACACTCAACCTTGTTAGAAAAAAAGCATTCAATGGCCTTATGATCGATGACACTGAAGTTTTTCCTATTTCTAATATTTTAGATTGGCTAGAGTTTGGGGGACACTTACGCTATTCCCTCAGCGGAGCCAACCATGATCGCCATCCTCCGGTTCAATCCAGCAAGACCTCGTCAGCAAGATGGCCGTGGAGATGGCTCGTGAGGCTTGGTTGGGCATGTATCGTAGACTATCAGCCTCTCGGTGCCACCGCGTAGAACCCGCGGAGCCCGAGCAGGTTCTTGTGCCTCACCCTCCCCAGCACCTCGACCTCGACCCGAACTCCATCTCGGCCTTGGGCGTCATCGCCTTCAGCCGCTTCACCGCAATCTGCAGAGACCCTTCAAGATGAAAAAGATTGGACTAGAGGACACCGAGGCCTCGTTTGGTACACTGTAACGTAATCCGTAATGTAATCAATAAAATTTTTTATTTTATTTTTTATTTGATTACACTGCGATTACGATTATTTACAATGAACAAAACGGGATCTAATTATTGTGTGCGTGCGTGCGTGCCTCTTCTCCTGTTTCTTTGCCATAGTAGACAGTCCCGAAGCCCCTTCGCCGAGTTTGCGCTCGTCGCTGAAGTTGTGCGTGGCGTGGATGAGCTCTTTCAGAGTGTATTTTTTCCACGAGAGTCGTAATTGCTCTTGCTCGATCTATCGGATTGCACAGATAACCTACCAAAAAGAAAATCACAAACATAGATACTAGTATCAATTACCAAGATTTGGATTCTTTGGTTCAGTCTCGCTCTCTCAGTCTGCCAAATAGAACCAACCATTGACTGGAAACACCCGTGCTATTTGGCACGCATCAAGAGGGGGGGGTGAGGGCGGAGGCTCCTCCGCGGTTGGTCACGTCGTGCACCACGGGTTCATGCTACGCGTGCCAAATATCATTCACGGATTGGAAGAACCGATAATAAGAGAGAGAAAGTTGGTTGGAAGTGTACCTTCGATTCTCCTTGGGCTCTCCGCTGAGGCAACATCCGGATCATCCTATTTTCGCACCGACAGTATCAAAAATCTCCGATGTCGACAGTGAAGGTTTGTGGCAAGTCCTGGAGTTGGAATAGGCAGAATAAGTAAACATAAGTCTGTGAATTTGTTTGATCTATAGAGAATTCTTCCTTTGTTAATCAACATGTAGCATCATTCACAGTGCAGTTAGTTGCTAGGTTCCCATCAACATTTAACTAACCTTGGAATATAAACAAATTATTATTATTTTTCGCTTATAATTTAACATAAAATGTGGTGTCATCGTGAATCCTAGCTGTTTGCACTTAATATATTTGCTGTATTAGGTCACCAAAATTTTCTCTCTTTTCTTTTCCCTTTGTTTGACTATGATTATAAAACTCGTGATCTTTTCTTCTCCAAAGAAGTTCTCAAATCATGTTGGTCTCCTCGGATTAAGGGAAGAAAAAAATAAGCATTTAAATAGAGTTAAGTAAAAAAAAAAAAAAGTTAAGTGAAGAGGTGTAGAGTCAATACATATAATCTTGTTTGAATTGGAAAAAGATTTAAGTGGAGTGTGTTTAATAACTCTTGTTTGGATTTAAGACTTTGAGCAAGAGAGATAATAAACAATAGTTATCAAAATATCGTTTTTACATGTCATAAACATAAATTTTATTGAAATTTAAATTAAACTTGTCAAATATCTTCACAGATGAAAACTATGGAGCAGTATTTTAAAAACATAAAAAGTGAAATATAGTAATATTTATAAAACAAATAGGAAATGCTTGTGATAACTTTTGCGGAGGTAGGTATTTACTTGGAATTCCGAAAACAACATTTGCACAGATGTTTTCGAACTTTGTTACTCGACTATGTTGGCAGCCTCTTTTGTCAAGATCAATGGTCACCTCCACATGACATTTTAGCTTGGTAGAACAAGTTAGTTTATATGTGTAACTGTCTTCACATCATAGTTGTGCTAGTGGAAATATAAAAACATGGTTTCCTTCTGCAAATTAAATATATACTAGCTAGAATCATGTTGAGGTTATTATATCTTACTTTAAAATGACCCTGACATAGATATATAACCAGTAACTTGTCTCATATAATATATATATATATATATTTTTTTTTTTTTTTTTTTGTCGTCATAATATATATATATATATATATATATATATATATATATATATTACATGTTCAAAATATTATTGACTAATTACTCACCAATCTAGATTCATTTCAACATGAACAACAGTCATTGATTCGATTGACTAATAGAACAATTATAGAAAAGGGGTATTGGTACTCAGATTTACTAAAATAAAACATTAACCTTTTTTATTTTAGAATATTAATTCTAAGAATTTTGTGAATTCTGAATTCTAAGTGTTTATTATTGACGGGCCATAGTAATTACCCACCTATCAAGAAACTAAAAGAATTACAGAAATAAAACCAACGTTGTGTATTTATTTATTTTTTTTTGAAGCATGGATAATTGTGATGAAATCGCCTCCATTGACCACGGCTCCCGGCCAAGTGCTGGCTGGATGGCTCTAGCCCGAGGCTTTAGTCCACGGACATTTGGCTTATAAAGGTAAAATAAATTATATATATATATATATAGTATATATATATATATATATTATATATATATATATTATAGATATATAAGAGAGAGAGAGAGAGAGAGCCTATCCAATGAGCACACCTTCAAAATGAGCAATAAGCACAGTTATTTTGATCCCTAGGATCTTAACTTAATTTAAATCCAAAGGATAAGACGATTAACATCTTATTTAGAAAGAATCATAATTATACCAACTTATTTAGATTTGACATTTCTCAAATCTAAATAAGTTAGTATATTATGATTCTTTCTTAAATAAGATGTTAATAGTCTTAACCATTGGATTTAAATTAAGTTAAGATCCTAGGGATCAAATAACTGTGCTTATTTGCTCATTTTGAAGGTGTGCTCATTAGATAGGCATTATATATCTATATATATATATATCTATATATATATATATAATAATATATTTGTGTGTGTGTGTGTTGTGTGTGTGTGTGTGTGTGTGGCGGGCGCGCGCGCCAATAACCCTCTAGCCTAGTGGTAGTGGTGAGGCATCGCCCGATGGTCAGATCGCTTTTCGGTGGGAGCGTTCGCCACAATTACCTTCTTTCAATATATATATATATATATATAATATATATATATATATATATATATAGATATATATCTATATATATAAGAGATTAGGATTCCGTTCTTAAATATTTTCGTATATTTTCTGAAAGAACAGTCGTTGAATTGTCTTTTTGACAGTTCATATTAGATACTTAAACTACCTAATTTCTAGGGAGATTTGATCTATTTTGAACAGTAGAAAAAAAGACAATCCACGATGCTATTTCGAGAATGATCAAAAAGACCATATAACTATCAAACTCAAGTGATCCTAGTGGTCAATGAGAGAGATATAAACTGGGTGGTGGATGGTCGCAGGATATATATATATATATATATAATATATATATATATATATATATATATATATATATATATATACAGAACTCGTCTCCACTGGGGTGGTTAAGAGAGACGCATGCGGCGCAAGTGGTCGGAGTTCGAGCCAAGTGAGACGAGTTCTATATATATATTAGTGGTTAGAGAGATGCATGAAAAAAAAAAAATATATTAATATATATATATATATATATATATATATATTATATATATATATATATATATATATAATATAATAAATATATATATATTTTTTCTTATATAATATATATATATATATTATATATATTATATATATATATATTATATACACATATATATATATAATTATATATATATATATTGGAAGAAGGTAATTGTGACGAACGCTCCCACTTAGAATCGATCTCCTGACCATTCAGACCGCATACATCTTTGTTAACCCACTAGGCTAGAGGTTTATATATTATAATATATAATATAATATATATATATATATATATATATATATAATATCTATATATTAGAGAGAGCGAGAGAGAGAGAGAATAAGGGAGGTAGGGTGCCACCTCACGAGAGGGTGTCTACTTGTCACCCCTGTAGAGTCCGAAATTCGTAATACATATTTTATCGTTTCGTATTCTGACCTGTATTTTTCATTTTTCTTGATTAGTTAATTATGGTTTATTTCATATTTAGCATTGTGGTTTAATTGTCATTTATTATTCATGATTAATTCTGATTAATGGACTTTTTTATTGAGTATTTTCTGGTCCATCCTGGCATTGCATTAGCTCGGTTTGGCCTAGCTTGGTTCGGGTTGGGCTTGGATTGGTTTGGCTTGGTTTGGGTTAGCATGAACCACTCCTACCTACCACCCTCTTCTCCTTTATAGCAGCCACCAACCTTCTCTCTCCTCCCTAACTCTCATTTATTTCTTCTTCTTCTTCTTCCCCCTCCTTCTTCCACCGACACCACCATAGGCAAGTGCATCTTGCTCTCACTTGAGAACTCATTTTGATGGTTCTGATGGCTTCCTAGCAGGATTCTAAACCACTTTAGAACTTGAAGATTTTCATTTTTTTGATGCATGAGTTTTTGTAGATCTAGGAAATGTTTTCTTGGAATTTTGAAGTTTTGATCTAGTTAACTTCTTCATTTACAAGTTCTGATGGTTCCATGTGGTTGGGAATTTCCTTCTACCCAAATTCGACCTTTGGAAACTTGGATTCAGACTTGTTTTGACCAAGTTATGAGCATTTGAAGTTTGGGTTCATCCTTGCTGTTCTTGCTGTTCTTGCTCTTTGGAGAAGACAGTGAGCAGTGGCAGAGCTTCTTAGCTTATGCCACGCAGCCTTGGGTACGCTTCCTGTTGGAAGCGTGTCTTCCTTGAGCGTGCGTGACTTTTCACGCAGCTGCTCCCCTTGAGTGTGCGTGACTTTTCACCCACGCTGCTCTCCACAGCGTGCGTGACTTTTCACCTATGCTGCTCCTGTAGCGTGCGTGACTTTTCACCCACGCTGCTCTCAGCGTGCGTGACTTTTCACCTATGCTGCTCTCTGAGCGTGCGTGACTTTTCATGTACGCTGCTCTCTGAGCGTGCGTAACTTTCATGTACGCTGCTCTCTGAGCGTGCGTGACTTTTATGTATGCTGCTTCCTTGAGCGTGCGTGACTTTTACGTACGCTGCCCCCCTGACCCCTTGCTTGACCCATTGGTTCTTGGAGTTTTGGTCTTAATTCTTTTAGCTTGGTTTTTTCTATGGCTCTGTATATTGATATTTTATTAGATATTTTACGCCCATTTTATATCCTTACGCCTTTTGTCATGAACTTGATTTTACTTAATATGTTTGGAATGACTATTGTACATGGCATGGTATGATAAGAACTAGCATAACACGACAGTGACCCGTAGTGGTGCACTCCTGACATGACCACCTGACATGATAGTGCCCGTCGTGGCGCACTCCTGACAAGTACCCTGACATGATTTATCTTGATAACTTAACTTGACTTGCCTTGACACCGTGGGTGGTTCTTTCTTGCTTGATTGTTAAATCCACTTGTCCAGTCTTGCATCATGTCTAGGAGGGGACTCCTGAGTACCACGGTCAGGAGCTCCTACTACAATACTAAGGTTAATGACTAGCATAATTCACTAGACATGAAGAGATGTTTCCCAGTTACAGGCGATCCCGTTATCCCGGCCGTAAATGTTTGGACTTGTAGCCTACCGACGAGTAGGGCACATTTTCAGCCCACTGTTATGTGGGGCACTCTTGATTGTCACTTTAATGATTGAACTCTATTGTCACTCTAATGTATTGAACTCTCTAATTGTCACTATAATGATTGCTGGATAACCTGGATAGCTGCAGGGCCTGTGACTACTTGGAGCATCTCATTGCATCTTGCTAGTAACTAGATTGTGATAACCCTAGTTAGTTAATATAGAAAGCCGTAGGCAATGATTGGCCGTTGATTGCTTGGATGGAGTCTAGTCCAGTTTAGTATTCTAGAATTGATTGATTGAAGATTGTACCAGAAGATTGTAAGATTGTCACTCTAGATTGTCACTATAATGATTTCACTATAAGATTGTACTCTAGATTGTCACTATAATGATTGTCACTCTAGATTGTCACTATATGATTGTCACTCTAGATTGTCACTATAATGGATTGTCACTCTAGATTGTCACTATAATGATTGTCACTCTAGATTGTCACTATAATGATTGTCACTCTTGATTGTCACTATAGATTGTCCCTCCAGATTGTTACTTGACCTGATTTCTTATATTTATCTTGCCGATAAATGGTGAGAAAACCAAGTTTCGTTCAGACGAAGGGTTACAACCCCGGTCCTTGTTTGGTTTACGGGTTGTAACCTAGCTATCTGAAGTCCCATGGTTATCTCATCGTATATCATCCTGACATGCTCTCCATATGTCCTATCTTTTAGTGATTCTATGCAAGATTGTCTTTTATAATTACCCATCATGCTTTTCTTCTTACTATTACTTACTCTTATTTTATTATGTAATTACTCTTGTGCTAATTGCTGGTTTTAGTTCTTAAGTGAAGCCTCCTTTGTGGCACTTGCTCTTTCTGGGGTCTGACCCAGCTGATTTTGTATGGCCAGATTCTGGAGCAGCAGAAAAGGATCCACCTGCTTTCCAGCCCGATGGTGACCGTCAGGCGTAACCTGGGCAACGAGTGGGTTTCTTTTGTCCTCCCACTGTAATTGTAAATTATTCTTTTGAGGCATTTAGCCGCCGAGCAAGTGTTAGCTCGTTTGCAACTTTATTTACTGTCTGCCTACGGGCTGTAAGCATGATTGGCAACTCGAGGTTGATCATGTATGACTTAAACTCTTGCTAGTCCTTACATTTTGTACGACTAGCTTCATGATCATCTGGATATGTAATGTTTGGGACGCCTTACAATTGTATATTTGGTGATCTGATATCTTGTGATTATTATTAGTTGGTTGAAATTGAGACAATAGGCTATTTTATGACCTTAAGAGACTGATGGATTGTAGTAAAACCCTCACATATCTAGACAGCCGTGACCGTATAGTGGAATGGTTGCCATTTCATTATACGTAGCTGGCTGTGTCCGCCCCCGTTCTCCAGTATTCTGGTTCTGGGGCATGACATGGTTTAAGTGGTGGCCCATGCAGGTCTTGTCAATCAAGAAATGTGAGGATTTACCAGATAGATGTCTCAATCTGTACTCTCCTTTGATCTCCACTAGTATCTTCTTATCTCCTTGGATCCCTGACTTGATAACATGCTTGTATCGTTGTTCTATCCTGGTCCTTCCTTAATATTCCTGACATCCTTGCTTTAGTAGCACCGTTCCTGTTGATCAGCCAGAAGGAGTTCAGCCGGCAGCCCAGCAACAGCAAGAAGATCAAGACCAGTCCTCAGCAGCCGCCTCCCGAGCCATGCCTTCTAGAGAACCAGTGCCCCCAGTCCAGTCAGTTCAGCCAGCAGGGTCAGAGGATGGAGTCTTGATAGGGCTTATTCGTGAGTTGCTTGCGTCTCAGGGCCGTCGAGGTGATGCCTTGCAGCAAGCAGTACAGGATGCTATGAGCGGAATTGGTCCTCGAAGGAACAGTACGGTCAACAATTTCAAACGCCTGAACCCTTCCTTCTTCGATGGCAGCGAGGATGCTATTGCTGCAGATGCCTGGCTACAGGACATTAAAGTTATCTTGGAAGCAGCTAGGACCCCTGAAACAGAGAAGGTGGCGGTAGTATGCCTGTAGTTACTAGATCTAGCCCGCAGCTGGTGGGCTATGCAAGCAGACCATTTGGGTATGCCTGTTATGTGGGCAGTATTCAGTGATATGTTTCAGACCAAGTACTTCGACGCAGTGGCTAGAGTTGACCTGCAGACCAGGTTTAGTAATCTCAGGCAGATGAATAGGACGGTCGACGAATATGCGGCCGAGTTTTTAAGATTGAGTCGGTTTGCTCCCACCTTGGTGGCAACCGAGCTAGACAGAGCACAGCAATTCTAGCAGGGGCTCTATTTGGAGATCATATTGGCAGTAGAGCAGTTTGAGCACAGAACTTTTGATGCCGTCTTGCGAGCAGCGAGGAGGCATGAGTACACTTCCCAGAGGATAGTGGACAGGACCAGAGATCGGAAGCGGTCCCATAGTCAAATGAACCAGTCTTCCGCACCACCTCCAGCAGCCAGGACTTTAACTATTGGGACTCTGAGGCGAGTAGCTTCAGTTACGTCGGACCAGCACCCAACCCAGACGTACTCCCAGCAGAAACAGAAGTAAGCGCAGTCTTCCGTTATGGGCTGTTCTTATTGTGGCAAGCCTGGACACGTGATAGCAGAGTGTCGCAGGGCATTGGGATTGTGTTTATTGTGTGGAGCACCGGACCATAGGGTGGGGTCCTGCCCATTCAGAGTTGATTCAGCACCAGCCGTATCTAGTCCCTCGGTTATGGGACCAGCACCAGCACAAGCACCAGAACCAGCTCCAGTTCACCAACCACAGCAGCTTCCGTTCCCAGGTCCATTGCCGTCTCAGGCCCAAGCTTTCCGGCAGCAGAGGCCTCAGCAGTTCGCCCTGGCCCAGGCCCAGATCCAGAGTCGGCGGAGAGGTATCTGTATCCTATTATCTTGCTTTCCGCCGTTGTTATGCGGGACACGTGTCGTGTTTCATGTGCCCTAATTACAACGGTATATCCCGGGTCCGAGCCATGTCCTAGATCATTCGAAAAGGTTACGGTTATTGGTACCAACAACCTTTTCGTATGAAGAGAGGCCCGTGCCCATGTTTGACCAAAGAGAGAGACCTCAAGCGCAAGACTATCACTTTAGTTCGTGTTGCTTGAGTTCATCGCTCCTTGGGGGAGTCAAACGTGGGAGTGTGAGGATGATATCCGATCACGTCATCCCAATCGGTTTGGCTCGTGAGGTGTAATTTCTTCCTTATACCTTGCACTTTGATTCCTTGCTTGCATGTATGATTGATTGGTAGTATAGATTGCTTGCGATAGTATAGCTTGTCCTTGCATCTCTAGCCTCTTGATTAAATTCCGAGGACGAAATTCTTTTAAGGTGGGTAGGATGTAGAGCCCCGAAATTCGTAATACGTATTTTATACGTGTTCGTATTTCTGACATGTATTTTTCATTTTTCTTGATTAGTTAATTATGGTTTATTTCATATTTAGCATTGTGGTTTAATTGTCATTTATTATTCATGAATTAATTCTGATTAATGGAGCTTGGTTTATTGAGTATTTTTTGGTCCATCCTGGCATTGCATTAGCTCGGTTTGGCCTAGCTTGGTTCGGGTTGGGCTTGGATTGGTTTGACTTGGTTTGGGTTAGCATGAACCACTCCTACCTACCACCCTCTTCTCCTTTATAGCAGCCACCAACCTTCTCTCTCCTCCCTAACTCTCATTTATTTCTTCTTCTTCTTCCTTCCTCTCCTTCTTCCACCGACACCACCATAGGCAAGTGCATCTTGCTCTCACTTGAGAACTCATTTTGATGGTTCTGATGGCTTCCTAGCAGGATTCTAAACCACTTTAGAACTTGAAGATTTTCATTTTTTGATGCATGAGTTTTTGTAGATCTAGGAAATATTTTCTTGGAATTTTGAAGTTTTGATCTAGTTAACTTCTTCATTTACAAGTTCTGATGGTTCCATGTGGTTGGGAATTTCCTTCTACCCAATTTCGACCTTTGGAAACTTGGATTCAGACTTGTTTTGACCAAGTTATGAGCATTTGAAGTTTGGGTTCATCCTTGCTGTTCTTGCTGTTCTTGCTCTTTGAAGAAGACAGTGAGAAGTGGCAGAGCTTCTTAGCTTATGCCACGCAGCCTTGGGTACGCTTCCTGTTGGAAGCGTGTCTTCCTTGAGCGTGCGTGACTTTTCACGCAGCTGCTCCCTTGAGTGTGCGTGACTTTTCACCCACGCTGCTCTCTCAGCGTGCGTGACTTTTCACCTATGCTGCTCCTGTAGCGTGCGTGACTTTTCACCCACGCTGCTCTCTCAGCGTGCGTGACTTTTCACCTATACTGCTCTCTGAGCGTGCGTGACTTTTCATGTACGCTGCTCTCTGAGCGTGCGTGACTTTTCATGTACGCTGCTCTCTGAGCGTGCGTGACTTTTATGTACGCTGCTTCCTTGAGCGTGCGTGACTTTTACGTACGCTGCCCCCCCCTGACCCCTTGCTTGACCCATTGGTTCTTGGAGTTTTGGTCTTAATTCTTTTAGCTTGGTTTTTTCTATGGCTCTGTATATTGATATTTTATTAGATATTTTACGCCCATTTTATATCCTTACGCCTTTTGTCATGAACTTGATTTTACTTAATATGTTTGGAATGACTATTGTACATGGCATGGTATGACAAGGAACTAGTATAACACGACAGTGACCCGTAGTGGTGCACTCCTGACATGATAGTGGCCCGTCGTGGCGCACTCCTGACAAGTACCCTGACATGATTTATCTTGATAACTTAACTTGACTTGCCTTGACACCGTGGGTGGTTCTTTCTTGCTTGATTGTTAAATCCACTTGTCCAGTCTTGCATCATGTCTAGGAGGGGACTCCTGAGTACCACGGTCAGGAGCTCCTACTACAATGGACTAAGGTTAATGACTAGCATAATTCACTAGACATGAAGAGATGTTCCCCAGTTACAGGCGATCCCGTTATCCCGGCCGCAAATGTTTGGACTTGTAGCCTGCCGACGAGTAGGGCACATTTCCAGCCCACTGTTATATGGGGCACTCTTGATTGTCACTTTAATGATTGAACTCTATTGTCACTCTAATGTATTGAACTCTCTAAATTGTCACTATAATGATTGCCTGGATAACCTGGATAGCTGCAGGGCCTGTGACTACTTGGAGCATCTCATTGCATCTTGCTAGTAACTAGGATTGTGATAACCCTAGTTAGTTAATATAGAAAGCCGTAGGCAATGATTGGCCGTGATTGCTTGGATGGAGTCTAGTCCAGTTTAGTATTGTCTAGAATTGATTGATTGAAGATTGTACCAGAATGATTGTAAGATTGTCACTCTAGATTGTCACTATAATGATTGTCATTCTAGATTGTCACTATAATGATTGTCACTCTAGATTGTCACTATAATGATTGTCACTCTAGATTGTCACTATAATGATTGTCCCTCCATATTGTTACTTGACCTGATTTCTTATATTTATCTTGCCGATAAATGTTAAGAGAAACCAAGTTCCGTTCAGACGAAGGGTTACAACCCCGGTCCTTGTTTGGTTTACGGGTTGTAACCTAGCTATCTGAATAGTCCCATGGTTATCTTATCGTATATCATCCTGACATGCTTCTCCATATGTCATGTCTTTTAGTGATTCTATGCAAGATTGTCTTTTATAATTATCCATCATGCTTTTTCTTAAATTACTGCCTTTTATTATGTAATTATACTCTTGTGCTAATTGCTGATTTTAGTTCTTAAGTGAAGCCTCCTTTGTGGCACTTGCTCTTTCTGGGGTCTGACCCAGCTGGTTTTGTATGGCCAGATTCTGGAGCAGCAGCAAAGGATCCACCTGCTTTCCAGCCCGATGGTGACCGCCAGGCGTAACCTGGGCAACGAGTGGGTTTCTTTTGTCCTCCTACTGTAATTGTAAATTATTCTTTTGAGACGTTTAGCCGCCGAGCAAGTGTTAGCTCGTTTGCAACTTTATTTACTATCTGCCTACGGGCTGTAAGCATGATTGGCAACTCGAGGTTGATCATGTATGACTTAAACTCTTGCTAGTCCTTACATTTTGTACGACTAGCTTCATGATCATCTGGATATGTAATGTTTGGGACGCCTTACAATTGTATATTTGGTGATCTGATATCTTGTGATTATTATTAGTTGGTTGAGATTGAGACAATAGGCTATTTTATGACCTTAAGAGACTGATGGATTGTAGTGAAACCCTCACATATCTAGACAGCCGTGACCGTATAGTGGAATGGTTGCCATTTCATTATACGTAGCTGGCTGTGTCCGCCCCCGTTCTCCAGTATTCTGGTTCTGGGGCGTGACACACCCTCCATGCTATCATCAAGCACATGGGTGCATGATGATAGCATATGGGGGGTGACAAGTAGACACCCTCCATAGGGTATATATATATATATATATATATATATATATATATATATATATATATATATATATATATGTGTGTGTGTGTGTGTGTGTGTGTGTGTGTGTGTGTGTGTGTGGTGTGTTGTGGGAGGGGGGGGAGGGGTCCGGATTGGGAGTCCCGTTTCCAGAGATCCCCCCCTCCCCCCCTCTACACCCCCCCCCACCCACCCACCCACCCTCCAACGAAACCCTGCGGCCCCTTGGCCTTTGGATCGCACGGGTCCCGCTCGATCCGTGCAGGGGATGGAACTTTGGCGAGACTCCGCGGACGGATGTATATATATATATTATATATATATATATATATATATATATATATATATATATATATATATATATATATATATATATATATATATATATATATATATGTTGTAATTCTTCTCATCATGGTGACTCTTCATTTTGTAACTCATGACTCTTCATTTTGTAACTCATGAGTGACCTTTCATTGTATAACTCCCAACCTCTCTCTTCCTATATAAAGAGAGGTTGGGATAGCTTGTAGAGAGTATTGAGACACATATATTGATATACATGTGAGGTTGAGCTAATTGTCCACAACACGTAAAATATTTTTTCCTAAGGAAGCGTAATGAGAGAAATGAGATTGTGCGATACAAGGCTCGCCTTGTGGCGCAAGGCTTCTCACAACGCCCTGGAATTGATTACGAGGAGACGTATTCTCCCGTAATGGACATCATAACGTTCCGCTACTTAATCAGTTTAGTAGTTTCCGAAAAACTGAATATGCAGCTTATGGATGTGGTCACAGCCTATCTCTACGGGGATCTGGACACAGAGATATACATGAAAGTCCCTGAAGGACTAAAGATGCCTGAATCAAGTAGTTCCCGACCACGGAACGCGTTTTCGATTAGACTAAGGCGTTCGCTATATGGATTGAAACAATCCAGGCGAATGTGGTATAACCGCCTAAGTGAATACTTGATCGGTTTGGGATACGTTAATAACGAACTTTGCCCATGCGTGTTCATAAAGAAATCCACTTCAGGATACGCAATCATTGCGGTCTATGTAGATGACATGAATCTCATAGGAACCGAAAAAGACTTGTCAGAAACTGCTGATATCCTGAAGAAGGAATTCGAGATGAAGGATCTTGGAAAGATACGGTTTTGCCTCGGCCTGCAGATCGAGCACCGTAAAGATGGAATTCTTGTCCATCAAGCGAACTACACCCAAAAGGTGTTGAGACGCTTTAGTCATTTTGACGTTAAGCCGTCCGCTACTCCCATGATCGTCCGCTCTCTAGACATTACTAAGGACCCATTTCGTCCAAAGGAGGACGACGAAGAGATATTGAGTCCTGAGTGCTCTTATCTGGGTGCAATAGGTGCTTTATTGTACTTGGCCCAATGTACTAGACCGGACATCTCGTTTGCTGTGAATTGTCTAGCTCGACACAGCACCGCGCCAACACGCCGCCATTGGAATGGCATAAAAGACATTTTCTGCTACCTTAAGGGTACTACGGACTTGGGCTTGTTCTATCCCTACGCGGTTTTGAGTGAGTCCAACGCTCTTGGCACTCGAAGCAACGCGACCCTTGTTGGCTACGCCGATGCGGGATACTTATCTGATCCGCACAAGGGGCGTTCCCAATCTGGTTATGTCTTTACCATTGGGAACACGGCGATTTCTTGGAGGTCTCGCAAACAGACCTTAGTGGCTACTTCAACGAACCACTCTGAGCTACTCGCGCTCTATGAGGCGACTAGAGAGTGTGTATGGCTTCGAGCTGTTATTGGCCATATTCGAAGTACATGTGATCTTCCATATGACCCAGATGAACCTGTTGTCGTCTATGAGGACAATACCGCTGTTATTGATCAAGCGAAACATGGTTACATCAAAGGGGATGCTACCAAGCACATATCGCCCAAGTTGTTCTTTACACATGAACAACAAGCGCTTCAGAAGATTGAAGTGCAACACATTGGATCGGAGAATAACCGTGCAGACTTGTTCACCAAGTCACTGCCAAAACACTCGTTCCAGAAACATGTCAGAGCGATTGGACTTAGGAAGCTTTCAGAGCTAGCCTAAGTGAAACATGCTTTCCGCACCCTGTTGTGTGCATGTAAGGGGGAGCGCCCCAACGAGCGCCTCCAAACGTCCTGTTGTGCGTATATCCCGCGCCCTGTCAAGTGCGAGTGAAAAGGGGAGCATCCTGATGTATGCTTGTGTACTCTTTTTCCCTTAGACCAAGTTTTTTCTCATTGGGTTTTTATTGGCAAGGTTTTTAACGAGACACATTTCAAATCTCTTATTCACTAAGGACTATTGTGATCAGGGGGAGTATCCAGTGTATACTTCTAAACCATCGTGTACTCTTTTGTCCTTCGATCGGCGGTTTTTTCTACTGGGTTTTTCCTGACAAGGTTTTGACGAGGCACCTTTGCAATGGTTAAGTTTACCCCCATCACACTGACCTGTGTGTACTCTTTTGTCCTTCGACCAAAGCTTTTTTCCCACTAGGTTTTCTTTGGCAAGGTTTTGACGAGGCACAAGTAGATGATCATTTTTGAATCTGAAAGCTACAGACAGACAAAGAAGCTCAGAGGTGTTTACAAGCAGAGTTTGTGAAGAGCCAAGGGGGAGTGTTGTAATTCATCTCATCATGGTGACTCTTCATTTTGTAACTCATGACTCTTCATTTTGTAACTCATGAGTGACCTTTCATTGTATAACTCCCAACCTCTCTCTTCCTATATAAAGAGAGGTTGGGATAGCTTGTAGAGAGTATTGAGACACATATATTGATATACATGTGAGGTTGAGCTAATTGTCCACAACAATATATATATATATATATATATATATATATATATATATATATATATATATATATATATATATATATTGTGAGGCGTTTAAGCTCCCTGGCTGAGTGGCTTATAGCATCTGACAAAATAAGAAAAAGGTTGACACAAACCACACAAAATTTGATAACAGTTAGAAAAAAAATGGAAACAAAATACACAAATATATTGCATAGGAGAGGTCCATTCATAGGGCTGCAAATGAGCCAAGCCGTTCGCGAGCTGCTCGAAGCTCGGCTCGATAAAAGCTCGTTTGAGCTCGGTTCGTTTAGTAAACAAGCTGAGCTCAAGCTTTATTTTTGAGCTCGTTTAATAAACGAGCCAAGCTCAAGTTTATAAGTACTCGGCTCGATTGAGCTCGCGAGTTGGCTCGTTTATGAGCTTGCGAGCTAGCTCGTTTAGAAGCTCGTTTTGGAGCTCGTTTGTTTTTTATTGAATTATATATATATATATATATATATATATATATATATATATATATATATATATATATATATATATATAACAATATGGTTGTGTGTATTATATATTTATGTCCTTAACAAGTGATATTAAGGAACTTTTTTTTTAATTAATATAAATAAATTGTTAATATTTCATATACTTGAATTCAAACCTAACTAGCTTGAAATCAAGCTCGTTAAGTTTGAAATCAAGCTTAATGAGCTTGAAATAATGTTGAGCGACAAGCTTGATTTCAAACTTATCGAGCTTGATTATCAAGCTTGAATCAAGCTTCCTTATCAAGCCAAGCTCGAGCTCAAACCAAGCCAAGCTCAAGCTTAATATAAACAAGCTCGAGCCAAGCTCAAGCTCCAAAATAAAAAACTTATCAAGCTCGAGCTCGGGCTCGAGCTCGAATAATTCTAGTCAAGCCAAGCTCAAGCTTACAAAGCTTGGCTCGGCTCGGCTCGGCTCGTTTGCAGCTCTATCCATTCATGGCCTAAAACTAAGGGAGAATCACTATTGCAAAATGGAAAGTACAAGAGGTCCCCAAAAAACACTCAAATAGTACACTGCCAAAAGCTAAAGAACAAAGAGCTATAGCACAACAAACATCAAGATGAGTTCGGTTGTGTTTATGCATAAACAAATTTCCGGCTCCGTCTCTTCTCTTCAAAATGAGCCAATAGCGAACGACGACGTTTTGGACACGTACAAATTTTCTAAAATGTAAAGCTGACAAGTTGAAGGTAAGGGACAAGGAAAGAATCGGACACCCTTCTTAATTGTGGAATGAGTATGACGACATGGGCTTAGTTGTTATAAAACCGCCATTTTGTCAGCTCGATTAGTAACAAGAAAAGTTAAAATAGGACTATAGAGCATATTGTTTGATAAAGAATACTAATCTTCCACTATATAACGAGGCTTCAAAACGGTTCAAGTAAGTCGTCTAAGTCGTCATTATATCACGGTCTATTTTATTTTTAAAAAAAATTATGTAAACAAATGTTGAAAAAAGTTGAAAAATCGAACTCAACCAAACAAGAAAAATACCTCTCACCTTAACCACATGAGTTAGAAGAGATATTTTATTATAATTAAATAATGTTCTTATTATATATTATTATACGTGCAAAGCACGTACATTTACTAGTTAGTGATAAAGACTGTGTAAAATATCTATAATTTTTTTTGTAAGCTAAACAAATGAAAAGTCCAAATGAACCGAGGGAGAGATAGCGGCTGCCACGTGTTACCTTCCTATTGACCGGATCAAAATCAATGACCCCAGTTTCTACTAATGTAGGCAAATAAAATTTGACCAATCGCCGGAGCCAAACCAATACCGTTAACTCCTGCTAACGTAGACAAATAAAATTCGACCAATCAAGATCGGACACGTGCTTCTCGACTTCAGATGCGATTCACCCCGCGGTCTGAGTGGTGCCCCTCCGTGCCTTCGAAAGAACAACTTGTACTTGATGGACATTTGTCCAACTAGTCCTCTCTTTGCCCATTTCAAATAGAATATAGATATCCAACGCATTTCAATAAAAATTCATCCACATATAACAAGGAGAATACTAATATTATTAAGATACCATTGCATCACAGGCTTTGCTTTTATTTTATTTTGACTTTGATTTTGTTCGGATTTGGGCGTGTTGAAATTTCTTTGAAACTAGGGTCAATCTAACTTTTTCTATGAAAATTTTTTTGGAACTTTTTTGAAACTACAATTCCTTGGCACTTCATTTCATCTGAGAAATTACAATTTGCATTAATTTTTCTTTCCGATGTTTGGAAATGTCAAAAAATTTGCAAAGACTTCAAGGTGGAAAAGTGATTCCTTGCTTGAATGGAATCATTTTTCTCCTTAATTTTTCTTCAATTGAAAATTACTTTTATTTTCTGTTCAATTTTTTGGGGTCCAAACATAGAAAAATAATTACTTTTTTTTCAACCTCATGATTTCGTAAACCAAACGATGCCTAAGGTCGAATCTCACGTTTTCTTTGGGTAGCTTTTTTAACTAAATAATGCTTTGCCTCCCCAAGGGAAGGAAAAATTGGCTGCCCGGATGCTTGGTCGATACCAAATTGTAGTCGTATAGTATTATTAGAGAGGAAGTAAGTTTGGTTGCAATTATAATCGTAATAGATTGAATTTGTAATGTAATTGAATTACAATTATATTACCATGTTTGATTAGAACATGTAATCAAATCATGTAATATAATATTATAATTTAACATAAAATATAATAAAAAAATTAAGAACATTAAAAACATTTAAAAACCAAAAATAATAAAAGGATAATAAGTAAAAATATATAAAAATAAAAAAATAACAAAATAACAAAAATTGAAAGATTCACGTTGTAATATAATTGAGCTAATATGAGTTTTATATTGTAATTAGTTTTAAAAAGAAGTGATATAATGTAATCAAACTTGTAAATCCAAAAAAAAAAAAAAAAAAAAAAAAAAACCAAACGCACCCTAATTCGCACAGGAAGTATTACATGCCTAGTCGGAAGTCTCATGGTTTGGGAGTATATGAAAAGGCTTGGGGCCTTGGTGCCTCGAGTAGGGCTACAAACGAGCCGAGCCGAGCCAAGCTTTTGCAATAAGCTTGAGCTTGGCTTGACTAGAATTATTCGAGCTCGAGCCCAAGCTCGAGCTTGATAAGTTTTTTATTTTGGAGCTTGAGCTTATTTATATTAAGCTTGAGCTTGGCTTGGTTTGAGCTCGAGCTTGGTTTGATAAGGAAGCTTGATAAACAAGCTCGATAAGCTTGAAATCAAGCTTGTCGCTCAACTTTATTTCAAGCTCATTAAACTTGATTTCAAGCTTAACAAGCTTGATTTCAAGCTAGTTAGGTTTAAATTCCAGTATATGAAATATTAACAATTTATTTATATTAATTTTAAAAAGTTCTTGATATCACTTGTTAAGGACATAAATATAAAATACACACAACCATATATATATATATATATATATATATATATATATATATATATATATATATATATATATATAAATTAGAATTCAATAAAAAATAAACGAGCTTCTAAACAAGCTCCTAAACGAGCTCCTAAATGAGCTTCTAAACGAGCCAGCTCGCGAGCTCATTCGAGCCGAGTACTTCTAAGCTTGAGCTTGGCTCGTTTATTAAACGAGCTCAAAAATAAAGCTTGAGCCAGCTTGTTTACTAAACGAACCAAGCTCAAACGAGCTTTTATCGAGTAGAGCTTCGAGCAGCTCGCGAACAGCTTGGCTCATTTACATCCCTAGCCTCGAGTAGCAATCTTTTCCTGGTCTTAATCTAAACCAGTGAAACAAACATCAGAAATGCTTGCATTGAAATCCTCAACGGAAGATCTTCAATTTCATGATTCTACCTCAGGAGGAATACAAATATACAATCAGAGGAATGAAATTGAGCTAGCTATGGTTAATAGAGCTTTTTGCAATTGTTGGGTTTTTTATAAGTTAACTTGACAATCATGAAGACTCCTCGTAATAGTATAGTTATGCAATTCCTTACCGACGGCGGGGCGACGCGTGAACCGACATCATGACACAACCCCCCACTGATCCTGGCGCTTGACAAAAGATAGAAGGAAAGAGTGGATTTTTGGGCCCCACGGTCCAGTTAGAGGAATGACACGTGGTAGCTCGATTTCAGCTGCAGTCTCCCCTCTCGGTTCATCTCGACTTTTCCTTTCAAATTATGTCCCCAACTGGGAAAGAATACCATGATCTTTTTGCAACCTCAAATTAGTAACCTCCACTTTCATGTGGGTTTCATTTGCCACATTGATTAGGTTCTTTGGTCTCTTGAAACCAAATGGGCTGCAAGAAAAGAATTGATACTGGACTAATCAATTCATTGCAACTAGGTCAAATCACACAATATATATTCGTCATCTTCTTGCTTGCATGTTCTATATCTGGTAACCCAGGTTAAGAATAACAGCATGAGAGAACTGGAAACCATGCTAGATGCACAAGAAAGCTGCTGCAGTTATGAATCGTGACGACCATTCATGACCAACCATTCAGCTTTGAGAATTGAAACCCGAGTCCCAGTTCAAAGCCCTTACATACAAGATTGACAACTTACATCGATGAAAACTAACTTTTACCACGTCGGGAAGGGGAAGGGAGAGGACGATACCGAACAAAATTAATCTATGTATGCGTTAGTCGTTACAAAAAAAAAACACGCAGACAGCAGATGGAACTGGCTGTAGAAGCTGGAGTACGAGTTGCACAAGCGAGATCGCTTTTGAAAGAAACAAAGAGCATAGTTGCTCACTACCAGAACCAATCTCTCTGTCCGTCTATAACCTTCATGTTGGTTGATACTAAAGGCAGTTTCCCATACACGGAAATGAAATCATTGAGGCACTTGTTCCTCCTATGGTTATGGCCTTTCAAGCTGCTTATGCCGTAGGATCCAGTCTCATATACCTTGCCTAAAAAAGGAACAGATGCAACATTTCAATATTGAAAGTGTTTAGAAGTGCCTCCAACATGATATATTTGGAGTTAATATAGTTCTTCATGTTCAATGCTTAATAGAAGAAATGCATGAACTGCTAAATTCAGTTGGTTTTTTCACCCAACTTCCAATAACATAGAAAAAAGGAAAAGAAGACTACTTGTACTTGGAAAAAACTAATGACTACTAAAGATGTTATGCATTTTTACTTATATAAGTGAAGAACTCATCCAGGAGGATCTACAGGTGAAAGATTGAGTCATCTTAGTTTATCTTTGGGTAAAGATTTGTTAAGTCATCTTTATCTTTTATCTCAGGAATGAAGACATGTTTTAATTTTATCTTTCATCTTTGGGTGAAGATTGGGTTTCTTTTTCATCATTATGGAGATTGCTTTTGATATATATATATATATATATATATATATATATATATTTTTTTTTTTTTTTTTTTTTTGAAAGAAGGTAATTGTGGCGAACGCTCCCACCGGGAATAGATCTCCTGACCACTCGGAACGCATGACCTCTAGCCTAGTGGTTAAGAGAGATGCATGCCGCCCAAGTGGTCGGAAGTTCGAGCCGCAGTGGAGGCGAGTTTGCCACAATTATCCATTGCTTCAAAAATTTTATGAGAGAAGAGATGCGCTCGGGAGCAAACCTGGAGGGCGATCGTGCGACCCTAGCGGAGGCGGCTAGGGTTCCTCCCCCGCGGCCACCGGATCCCCTCGCCGGCGGGGGGAGGAAGACCGGAAAGAGGGGGGGGGGGGGGGGCGGGCAGCACCCCCAGGTCGGCGGCGGAGGCCCTAAAGGCGGAGAGGGTGGGGGGGGGGGGGGGGATCGCTGGTGGGGGGGTCGGACGAACCCCCCGGAATTGTTGAAAGTGGCGGCGCTCCCCCGGCGGCGGTGGTGGGGGGGGGGGGGGGGGGGGGGGGAGTGCCGGTGGGGGGGTCGGACGGTCGGAACTGTTGCAAGCGGCGGTGGGGGGGTCGGGCGGACCCCCTCGGGAGGTGGCTGCGGTTACCCTCCCGGCCCGGGGGGGGGGGGGGGGGGGGTTGGGGTCGATTCCGGGGGGGTCGGGCGAACCCTACCAGGCGGTCGTGTCTGGATCGTCGAAGGTAGATCCGACAAGGGGATCGGACGGGGTTCAGATCCCTCGGGGTGTCTCCAACGTCCCGAATTTCGAATTCGGAGCAGGATCTGGATCCCAGGGGACAACTGGAGGGAGGAGGATGGACGACGGTTACGCGTCGTCACGTGGCGAAAACCGGTGGAAAGGCAGGAGGAGGACAGGGCCATGTTAGGGATCGCTACCCTGCTGACAGACGACAAGGCGGGTCAGGGGCGCGGCCATCGGCCCGTGGCCCTGTGGCATCTGTTGGAAGATCGGTGGGCTAGAGGGCCAAGGCGACCGCGGCGGACACGGAAAAGAGCAAGGTGGTGGACCTCGGCGGTCAGGTGTCTGGGTCTCCCCCCCCCCCCCCCCGGGGATTGTTCCCAGGCAACAGCGGACGACTACACGGCCGGCTGGACGGTCCTCGGCAGATATTTGCAAACCTGTGGGTCCGAAAAGTCCCACATCGATGGAGTACGTGCCCCCAATCAAGGCAGGGAGGGGTTTCCGGACCTCGTTCCCTGCGGAGGAGATAGAAAAGGTGACCGCCTACTGGGAGAATACTCTGGTTCTGTACGTCCTAAGCAACAAGCCTTTCTACGGACAGATCCGGGGTTATGCGGCACGAGTCTGGCAGCCTAAAGGCAGTATTGAGTTCTTTGCTTGCGAGAACGGTTTCTACTATGCGAAGTTTGAGCTTGCGGAGGATGTCGCAAGGATCCTACAAGGCGGCCCCTGGACGTTCGACGGCAGGCTAATCATTCTGAATGAATGGACCCCAGAACTTAGATGTGAGAGGGAAGTCCTGAATGCCATTCCTGTATGGATTCGTTTCCCTGAGTTCCATGTCCGGTTCTGGAGTATCCCATTGTTGATGCGTCTGGCGAGCTTGGTGGGCACCCCGATCAAGGCGGATGAAGCTACTGCCTTTCGTTCGAGGTTGATGTAAGCGCAGCCCACAACAGACAGCACACAAAAACCAACACTCAAAACTCACAAAGAACACGAGAATACAAGAGAACACTTCAATTTTCGTTGCCCCTTTACAACAACACACACCCTTATTTATAGGGATCGAAACCTACTACCGGTTCAGCCGGTTAGAGCTTACCGGAATCATTTTTACACAGCTCATCAAATGAGATGAGAATAAACACATTTATGTCACATCATCCTCATAACACGTCGTCATTGTGGATAGGGAGGAATCTGCTTTATCATTGTGGTGGGTCCCGGTATATGATTTTCCACCATCCCCCCAGCTGTCGAAATCTGTCGGTGGAGAGCGACGATCATCTGGATCCCACTGACGGATTTGCCTGTCGGCAGCTTCTTGTCCTTGCTCTTCTTGGGTCTCAATGGTATTAGACCCATCAGTTTCGGACGGTGTGTCCGAATCCAATGACTCTGGTACCACATCTGGTGTCTCTGGTACCTCTTCCTCCTGGAAAACCCATGGCGATTCCACCACTGGTGAGGGTTGTTGTACAGGTTGACTGGCTTTGAGCTTTTTAGGCTTCTTTTTTACCTTTTCACAAACGCCACCCAATCCTCTTCTGGTAGCGCTTAAGGACCTCCTTGAATGTAATCTTTTTTAGCATTGGTCCACCATGCTTCTTTCTTCAGTCCATCTCTTCTTCTTCAGAAGAGACCTTATCTTGAGCTTGTTGCCCAATGGGTCCAAGGTTCATACATCCGACGAACTCATGGATCAGACTAAGCTTTATGTCATCCTTTAGCGGAATGCTGAGGTAATCCGCCAAAATAATATTATCCGCTATAGAGAGTAAGGCGAGCTCTTCAGGAAGCTTTGCAAATTCTCTGAAAAACTCGCATACAGCGCCATGTCGCTCTTTCTCTTCATTGAAAGTTTCTTTCTTGAACTGAGAGAACTTCAACCCTGGGTCTCCTTCGTGCCTTCGAAGCTCCCAGATCTGATAGGAGGGATAGCATTTGATGTACCTCCTTTCTTCCCAGACGCTCCAGATAGTGAATCTGAACTGCTTCTGGAAACGGCTAGAGTGCGAGAGGGCCGCCTCCCAACAAATCTTCGGGATGGTCTTCTCGTAGAGCTCTGCATCAGAAGTGCTGACAAAAACTTCATGAACAAGCCCTTTTCGTATTTGAGTTTCCAATTTTACTTTTTCTTGGAAACAGACAATTAAATGTAAATTTCCATATTTACTATATATAATTTCCTCGCCTTCAAAGTATTTAGCAACGCTTGAGTCATCCAAGCGCTTAAAATAGGCTAAGAGACGTGGTTCCTCAATAAGTCCTTGTTGGTACATGGTAATCATTTTTTGTACCATGACCTCAGACTCAATGTTCAGGAGTTTTTCATCCTTTAGTTCTAACGTGGTGAAAAATGTCAGAACATCGGACATTCTGAGATTCACCAGGTCATGACTATTTATTTGCTTTAAATTTTCTTTTAATTCTCTATGTTCAGCGCAATTGCCCTGAAAGAGATCTTTCTCCCTAGATATAAGTGCGGGAGATCTTGAGGTCAAGCTATATGCGATTAACTGAGTGGCCCTTTTCTGGACATCAGTCAACTTTATATTTAGCTGTATTACGCTGTTCCTCGAGATTATGTGTTGTTTCTCGAGCTGAGAGAGCCAGAAACATGCTCACTTAGTATCGTTCGCCTGAATGGCTCTGTAGCAGCCATTGAACAGATCCCAAGAGCCCTTGTCGACTCTCTCAAGATCTTGATTGTACCACTTTTTTAACATAGCAGTGGCAAAAGTTTTCTGAGGAGGCTTCTTTGGTCCTTCCCAGGCCTTGCCCTTAGACTGTGGTGCCTGTGTGGCAACTGTTTTAGCAGCTTGAGAGTTGTTTGTCTCAAGCGACTGGCTGTTCGCCGTGGCCGGTGAGGCCTGCGGGTTGTTCACCCTCTGGCTGTTCGTCTGCATACCCGTTGTAGTCCCTGGAGCTGGGCTTTTCGCCTTTTGCACTCCCGAAGATGAGGCTCCCGCTATGGAAGTCTCAGCTCTGGCTTTTTTGCCAGCGACCTTGGTAAAGGCATCCTCGGTGCTCATCTGCTCGAACACCCGATGCATTTCAAGGAAGTCGTCTTCGTCCATATTTCATATCCTGGTCAATGTATCAGCAAGAAAATTAGTATAGCCAGGAATATAAACCACATCATAATTGAATATTTCTAAATACATTGCTATTCTAATTCTTCTGAGATTTTCCTCAGGATTATTAATAGTCTTTTTCTTTAGAAACTGAGCTACTGATTTATTGTCAGTTTTAATAATAAAGTTTCTATAAAGAAGGTATATCTTTAAGCTTTTAATAGCTAATTTGACAGCCAATAATTCTTTATCATAGGTAGCATATTTAGCTTGCGTCTTTGTAAATTTGCCCGAAGTATAGGATACGATTTCCTTTTGTTTTGCAATGAGTGCTCCTGTCCAAAAAAGATCAGAAGCATCGGTCTGAAAAACTAATTTTTCATTATCGAGTAGGAAATAAAGGATTCTTTGATCCTTAACTAGCTCTTTTATCTTTGCTATTCTTCCTTTTCATCTGGCGAAAGGGAAATAGGAATTCTACTAGTATCCCACTTACGGGGCTGTTCTCCCGTATCTCGTTTATACTTAGCTTGTTCAGCGGCAAGCTTATCTTGTAATTTCTCAACTCTAGCAGAAAGATGAGGAATGAATTTTCTGCCATAGTTCAGTAATCCCAAGAAACTCTGAAGTTCCTTTAAAGTTTTAAAGTCCTCAGAAAAATCTTTTATTTTAGTGTATATATGTTGTTGTAGCTCTATTTGACCATTTTTTATTATAAGAAATCGATTTCTGTTTTAAACAGCTCGATTTTCTTGGGACTAAGAATAATTCCGTTAACGAGTAGTAGTTTTACTACTGACAACAGATGCTCCTTGTGTTCTTCAGCGGTTTTGGAGAACACAAGAATGTCATCAATATATACTACAACATATTCTAAATGTCCAAATATGAAATTCATCCACTTTTAGAATACTTATGGAGAATTTTTTAATCCAAAGGCATAACCAGCCACTCGAAATGTCCATGCGGTCAACCGAATGCTGTTAACTCAATGGATGATTTATCAGCAAGTTTTATTTGCCAAAACCAGATTTAGCATCAAACTTACTATAAAACTTAGCTCCTTGTATTTGTTTTATTAGATTTTCTGCTGAAGGGATAAAATATCCATCAAATTTAGTGTAGCTATTTAGCTTTCTATAATTAATAACCATTCTAACTTTTTCTCTTTTAATCTCAGCATGATTCCTAACTAGGAAAGCCGGAGAGGAATGAGTACTAGAACTTTTTTGTATTAGTTTTAGACGAAGTAACTCGTCTATCTGCTTAGCAAATTCCTCCTTATCTGAAGGAGATACCATTATGCTATTGACTCGTACCTTGGAGTCTTTATGTATGTCTAAGAGCTCAATTTTGCAAAATTGAGGAGCTATGTCAAACCATTTTAATGGATTGTCAAAATATAATGGCTCTAACATTCCATGGATAACCTTATGGAAATTATTTTCCGCAGTAAGTGTATATGTACAAATTTTTTCTTTTTCTTTCTCGTCGTTCGTATTAGTATTATCACCACGCTGTGCTGCGTGTGGCTTATAGATATCAGCCATATGTATATTGAATGGGATACGAGGTATAGACATGCCATCAATGTCTATATAATGTTTATTAAATGGAGGATAATGGCGTAGATTATCCATACCCAGTAGACAATCACAATCAAACTCCTTAGGTAATAAGGTAAACGTAAAGTCATATGTTTTAGAATTTCCATGTATATCCTGTAGTTGGACAGGAATATTAGTTTTATAATTTACTTGGACTTGTCTTCCCATAAAGTCGTTTAACCGACATGGCCTCTCGACCTTGATACGTAGGTGTTCAGGTATAAATATTTCTTGTAATACACTAGCCTCAGCTCCTGTATCCAGGAGGGCATGGATAGTTAATTCTTTATACCCTGGTATATGTAAAGTCAAGGGTATATAAATATGATATTGTGGAGCTGTCTTTAAATCATAAGTTGTCCTGATCATTAATTGGAGACTTGAGTAATTCTTTCAATTCAGGAATATGATCTAAAGGTATTTTAAGCCAATCGATATCATCATCGATTCGCTCAAAGTCCAGGCTCACAATGTCCAGGGATGTACTGGCAAGTTCAAGGTCCAGTTCATCATCTATAGTGAGATCCATGTGATCTTCAGAAAGTAATTCAATTGTGGTTTTTTCAACCTCTTTATTTATTAGTCGACAGGTTGAGGCATTTTTCCCTCAAAGGGTAGCCTTTTCCCTGGCTGACTGATTCATTTTATGATACATGCGAATGTGCTCCCTGAGACAACGTAAAGTATTGTCCAGCTGTCGCATGACAATAGTCCTATAATTTGATTTTATAGGATAATCGCATTTTATAATTTCTTTGTATTTACTAGTAATACAAAACATTTTATAAGCCTCTTTAATTTGGCTAGCATTAAACTCAGTATGCCTTACTTTTTTTGTACTTATTAGGCAAGATCTGAGTTTTGTTCCGTATTCGGGATAATGGTGTTTGTACCATTAGCTTTTCTCTATTTAGTTTTGTTTGATCTAATATTAATTTGGTCCTTCCTTCTACAGGACAATCACTAATACTAGCTCTATGAGAATATTCATCGACTGGCAATTGATGTGTACCAAGATGACTCAGGGAGTTAGATCGTGATATTCTCACTGTATTGGAAGATGAGGATTCTTCATCCTGAATAGGTCGTCGGTTATTTACAACCGTAGATATTGTATTTCCCGATGCAATGAAGTACTCGGTAGGTACTTCGGTTTTTTGTTTAAGAGATTTTACAAACAAGTGCATTTCGTTGTCCAATCTCAAATGTTCTAATTTAACTAATCACAGTTGAATGGTTTTACCTACTCCGACCTCAAATAGTTTGACCAAATGTTTGGGAGTAATGGACTTGAATGTAGGCGTATCATTCAAGGCCATTCAATGTTCCCATTTTATTCCCAAAACTTTGGATCCAGGCAAGAGTTCTATGCCTTGTAGATTGATAGATAAAGTACAGGTTTTTTTGTATATTCTCATCCTCTAGACTTATAGAGAAGTCGGGATGAATATTCATTCCAAATAATCTATTTGCTAGGTTGGACTTAGCTCCTCCTATAATACTATTTAGAGGATTATTAATTATACGCTCGTCCATACAAACAACCAATATGGGTGTAACTATTCCTGTTCGAAATAGACCCGTTATTTTTACTTGTATTAACCCAATATGTAGATATCTCATCTTTGGGTATTTCCTTTTCAATTTTTCAATTTTTCTTTTGTCAAGGAGACAGATGGAAGAGAAATCTTCTCCTCCACGCAACTCAATGTTTCCTCGCATTCTTTCGAATACATATGTATGTTTATTTAGAAATCTAGAATGAAAGGAAATTGGTTTATATACTTCTTTTTTATCAGAATGAGGTATAGCTTCTTTCAGCTTTTCTAAGTTTTTATCGATAATTTCAAATTGCTCACCTTCACTGCGGGAAAGGCTGGAATTTGAAGTTTCCTCTGAAGTTATTGTATTCATGTATATTCTAAATTCACAGTATAGTTCATGATAGTCTCTACCTGAGCTACTAGATTCAGGTGGAGGTTCATTAATGGTTTTTATAGGGGGTGGATCAACAACAATAGGCAGATCCTCGTATTTGTGGATTATTAATAATCCAATTGGATCTCCCCTATCAATGTCATAATCCCCTTCCCAAGTCGTATTTTTAACTGTTATAGTCACATTATGTCTAGAAACGGGCTCAATAAAGCCCTGTGTAAGGATTACACCTTTATTTGCATGTAGAGGTATACTATGGATTATTCCATAATCTCCTAGAGGTATAAATATTCTTAAATCGAGGCTTATTTCTGCACTTCGATATCTCTTTATAGTAACAGCCTTACTGGCATATAAAGTATATCCAGCTGATATTCCCTCTTTTATGGGGAGGATCCCCTTATCACTAAGGAGGGTAATCCTTACCTGATTATATGTTTTATTTATGGTATTCATATTTATTTTGAGATGCTCAATAGAGTTACAGAGATCCTCATCAGAATATCATGCTTCCTTTGAGGATATGCTCATCGATTTTATCTCATATAATGACGAGGCAGATGTATCACTGCTCATTTCGTCAATAGTACGAGTATGTATTCCGTATTCCTCAAGGTTATCGATAATGATGCTGCTAATGTTTTTCGGACATTCATTAGCGAAATGACCTTCTCTATTACATTTAAAACATTTACATCCTTTTCGGTATTTTTTATTTTTGATAAACTTTCGTTTTTCAAACTTCTTCTCGGAAACACTCAAAACAAGAGCTTACTTACATTCATCTGGCCGTTAGAACTAAAGGATGAAAAACTCCTGAACATTGAGTCTGAGGTCATGGTACAAAAAATGATTACCATGTACCAACAAGGACTTATTGGAAGACGAGGATTCTTCATCCTGAATAGGTCGTCGGTTATTTACAACCGTAGATATTGTATTTCCCGATGCAATGAAGTACTCGGTAGGTATTTCGGTTCTTGGTTTAAGAGATTTTACAAACAACTGCATTTCGTTGTCCAATCTCAAATGTTCTAATTTAACTAATCTCGGTTGAATAGTTTTACCCACTCCGACCTCAAATAGTTTGACCAAATGTTTGGGAGTAATGGACTTGAATGTAGGCGTATCATTCAAGGCCATACAATGTTCCCATTGTATTCCCAAAACTTTGGATCCAGACAAGAGTTCTATGCCTTGTAGATTGATAGATAAAGTACAGATTTTTTTATATATTCTCATAGAGCTAGTATTAGTGATTGTCCTGTAGAAGGAAGGACCAAATTAATATTAGATCAAACAAAACTAAATAGAGAAAATCTAATGGCACAAACACCATTATCCCGAATACGAGAACAAAACTCAGATCTTGCCTAATGAGTACAAAAAAAAGTAAGGCATACTGAGTTTAATACTAGCCAAATTAAAGAGGCTTATAAAATGTTTTGTATTACTAGTAAATACAAAAAAATTATAAAATGCGATTATCCTATAAAATCAAATTATAGGACTATTGTCATGCGAAAGCTGGACAATACTTTACGTTGTCTCAGGGAGCATATTCGCATGTATCATAAAATGAATCAGTCAGCTAGGGAAAAGGCTAACCTTCGAGGGAAAAATGCCTCAACCTGTCGACTAATAAATAAAGAGGTTGAAAAAACCACGATTGAATTACTTCCTGAAGATCACATAGATCTCACTATGGATGATGAACTGGACCTTGAACTTGCCAGTACATCCCTGGACATTGTGAGCCTGGACTTTGAGCGAATGAATGATGATATCGATTGGCTTAAAATACCTTTAGAACATATTCCTGAATTGGAAGAATTACACAAGTCTCCAATTAATGATCAGGACAACTTATGATTTAAAGACAGCTCCATAATATCATATTTATATACCCTTGATTTTACATATACCAGGGTATAAAGAATTAACTATCCATGCCCTCCTGGATACAGGAGCTGAGGCTAGTGTATTACAAGAAATATTTATACCTGAACACCTACGTATCATGGTCGAGAGGCCATGTCGGTTAAACGACTTTATGGGAAGACAAGTCCAAGTAAATTATAAAACTAATATTCCTGTCCAACTACAGGATATACATGGAAATTCTAAAATATATGACTTTACGTTTACCTTATTACCTAAGAAGTTTGATTGTGATTGTCTACTGGGTATGGATAATCTACGCCATTATCCTCCATTTAATAAACATTATATATACATTGATGGCATGTCTATACCTCGTATCCCATTCAATATACATATGGCTGATATCTATAAGCCACACGCAGCACAGCATGATGATAATACTAATACGAACGACGAGAAAGAAAAAGAAAAAATTTGTACATATACACTTACTGCGGAAAATAATTTCCATAAGGTTATCCATGGAATGTTAGAGCCATTATATTCTGACAATCCATTAAAATGGTTTGACATAGCTCCTCGATTTTGCAAAATTGAGCTCTTAGACATACATAAAGACTCCAAGGTACGAGTCAATAGCATAATGGTATCTCCTTCAGATAAGGAGGAATTTGCTAAGCAGATATACGAGTTACTTCGTCTAAAACTAATACAAAAAAGTTCTAGTACTCATTCCTCTCCGGCTTTCCTAGTTAGGAATCATGCTGAGATTAAAAGAGAAAAAGCTATAATGGTTATTAATTATAGAAAGCTAAATAGCTACACTAAATTTGATGGGTATTTTATCCCTTCAGCAGAAAATCTAATAAAACAAATACAAGGAGCTAAGCTTTATAGTAAGTTTGATGCTAAATCTAGTTTTTGGCAAATAAAACTTGATGATAAATCATCCATTGAGTTAACAGCATTCAGTTGTCCGCAGGGACATTTCGAGTGGCTGGTTATGCCCTTTGGATTAAAAAATGATCCACAAGTATTCCAAAAGTGGATGAATTCCATATTTGGACATTTAGAATATGTTGTAGTATATATTGAGGGTAAATTGCAAAAAAAACCTCGTTAGATGTATACCTTTTGCGTAGAAAGACCTTTTAGTCATATTTAGCAAATAAAGACACCCGCAATCTATGACTTGCTCGGTCAGCCCCCTATCGTTAGTTTTCACCGTTAGTTGACCGTTAGTGATTTTTTATACAAAAAAATAAATAAAACAAAAATACCTAAACAAACCCCTTCCCACCAGCACCCCCCCTCTTCCCCACCAGCACCCCCCCCCTCCCCCTCACAGCCCCCTCCCTCCTCCGCCCCCTCCTCACCGCCGGCCTCCTCCTCCCTCCCTCCTCCTCCCCGCACTCCCCTCCTCACCGCCGGCTTCCTCCTCCCCGCACCCCCCTCCTCCCCGTCGGCCTCCTCCTCCTCCCCGCACCCCCTCCTCACCGCCGGCCTCCTCCTCCCTCCCTCCTCTCCGCACTCCCCTCCTCACCGCCGGCCTCCTCCTTCCCGCACCCCCTCCTCCCCGTCGGCCTCCTCCTCCCCTCCTCCTCACCGCCGACCTCCTCCTCACCGCACCCCTGCTCCCCGCCGGCCTCCTCCTCCCCCCTCACCGCCGGCCTCCGCCTCCTCCCCGTCCCCCTCCTCCTCCTCCCCGCACCACCGGAGAGAGAGGGGGGAGGAGAGAATAGAGGGGTAAAATGGTCATTGTACAGGCCACTTAACCCCAGTTAACTGAAAAGGGGCTAAATGAGCATATTTCATACTTTAGGTTTGTTAAGAGCATGGGATCTTTTAGTGCAAAAAGAGGGAATATAACGACGAATTTTTTGCAATTTATCCTATATATTGATGACATTCTTGTGTTCTCCAAAACCGCTGAAGAATACAAGGAGCATCTGTTGTCAGTAGTAAAACTACTACTCGATAACGGAATTATTCTTAGTCCCAAAAAAATCGAGCAGTTTAAAAGAGAAATCGATTTCTTAGGAAAAATAATCAAAAATGGTCAAATAGAGCTACAGCAACATATATACACTAAAATAAAAGATTTTTCTGAGGACTTTAAAACTTTAAAGGAACTTCAGAGTTTCTTGGGATTACTGAACTATGGCAGAAAATTCAGTCCTCATCTTTCTGCTAGAGTTGATAAATTACAAGATAAGCTTGCCGCTGAACAAGCTAAGTTTAAACGAGATACGGGAGAACAGCCCCGTAAGTGGGATACTAGTAGAATTCCTATTTCCCTTTCGCCGGATGAAAAGGAAGAAATAGCAAAGATAAAAGAGCTAGTTAAGGATCAAAGAATCCTTTATTTCCCACTCGATAATGAAAAATTAGTTTTGCAAACCGATGCTTCTGATCTTTTTTGGGCAGGAGTACTCATTGCAAAACAAAAGAAAATCGTAGCCTATACTTCGGGCAAATTTACTAAGACGCAAACTAAATATGTTACCTATGATAAAGAATTATTGCCTGTTAAATTAGCTATTAAAAGCTTAAAGATATACCTTCTTTATAGAAACTTTATTATTGAAACTGACAATAAATCAGTAGCTCAGTTTCTAAAGAAAAAGACTATTAATAATCCTGAGAAAAATCTCAGAAGAATTAGAATAGCAATGTATTTAGAAATATTCAATTATGATGTGGTTTATATTCCTGGCCATACTAATTTTCTTGCTGATACATTGACCAGGATATGAAATATGGACGAAGACGACTTCCTTGAAATGCGTCGGGTGTTCGAGCAGATGAGCACCGATGATGCCTTTACCAAGGTCGCTGGCAAAAAAGCCAGAGCTGAGACTTCCATAGTGGGAGCCTCATCTTCGGGAGCGCAAAAGGCGAAAAGCCCAGCTCCAGGGACCACAACTGGTCCACAGGCGAACAGCCAGAGGGTGAACAACCCGCAGGCCTCACCGGCCCCGGCGAACAGCCAGTCGCTTGAGACAAATAACTCTCAAGCTGCTAAAATAGTTACCATACAAGCACGACAGTCTAAGGGCAAGACCTGGGAAGGACCAAAGAAGCCTCGTCAGAAAACTTTTGCCACTGTTATGTTAAAAAATTGGTACAATCAAGATCTTGAGAGAGTCGACAAGGGCTCTTGGGATCTGTTCAATGGTTGCTACAGAGCCATTCAGGCGAACGATACTAAGGGAGCATGTTTCTGGCTCTCTCAGCTCGAGAAACAATACATAATCTTGAGGAACAGCGCAATACAGCTAAATACAAAGTTGACTGATGTCCAGAAAAGGGCCACTCAGTTAATCCCATATAGCTCGACCTCAAGATCTCCCGCACTTATATCTAGGGAGAAAGATCTCTTTCAGGGCAATTGCGCTGAATATAGAGAATTAAAAGGAATTTTAAAGCAAATAAATAGTCATGACCTGGTGAATCTCAGAATGTCTGATGTTCTGACATTTTTCACCACGTTAGAACTAAAGGATGAAAAACTCCTGAACATCGAGTCTGAGGTCATGGTACAAAAAATGATTACCATGTACCAACAAGGACTTATTGAGGAACCACGCCTCTTAGCCTATTTTAAGCGCTTGGATGACTCGAGCGTTGCTAAATACTTTGAAGGCGAGGAAATTATATATAGTAAATATGGAAATTTACATTTAGTTGTCTGTTTCCAAGAAATAGTAAAATTGGAAACTCAAATACGAAAAGGGCTTGTTCATAAAGTTTTTGTCAGCACTTCTTATGCAAAGCTCTACGAGAAGACCATCCCGAAGATTTGTTGGGACCCTCTCGCACTCTAGCCGTTTCCAGAAGCAATTCAGATTCACTATCTGGAGCGTCTGGGAAGAAAGGAGGTACATCAAATGCTATCCCTCCTATCAGATCTGGGAGCTTCGAAGGCACGAAGGATGTTGGCCCATTGGTCATCGTCAACCTGATTTTAATAATTGATCAAAACTCTGTCTGGATATACGAAGCTTGTTGGGACATCTCAGCTCCTTGGACATAAGCAAGATTGGATATTCACTCCGTTCAAGACTGAAGATCTGTTTGCCTACTTGAGTCTGTACTTCCTATGCAATGTAATTTTTCATTTTATTTGAGTCTAGGAATACGTTGTACACCGAGTCGTACTGGCAAATAGGCTACTCCCAAATAGTTCAAAATGTTTTTAAAATGACCTATCAAAATGTTTACAAAAAGGTTTTCAAAAAGGTTTTCAAAAATCACCAAAAATCTGTTTTAAAAACCCTAACCTAACCCTGACAGAACTCGGCCAGAGTTCGGCCAGAGTTCGGCCAGAGTTCGGTTGGTGGCCGTTTGATTTTTGAAATTCTCTGGAACTTGGTCCTCCTGCAGTTGCGGATTTGACCGAGATTTGCTCATCGAGTTCTACCCGAATTCTGCCCGAATTCTGACAGAGTTCTCCCTTTGGAATTCCTATAAATAGAGATGGATTTCGATCATTTCAATCACTCATTCACTTTCAATCTTCTCTCTATCTAAAAAGCTTTCTGCCTTCCAAAGAGTTTTCTAGAGCTTTCATTTTCAGATCCCAAGCCAGTTACAATCCTCTAGTCGATTTGCCAGTGCGGTACGGTCTAGAAGTTTCTGAGAGATTGTAATCAGAAGGCTTGATTGAAGAATACCTCTTCACATTTGAAGTTGGACGAGTTCTTCGTATCAAAGCTCGCGTTGTTGAAGTTGCAAGGACTTCGTAAGAAAACTTGCGGTTTTTCCTATAGTGGATTCAACTGGTAGCAAGAGTTCTACCGACTGGATTAGTCCTCAACAGAGGGATACCAGTATACATCGCTGTCTTTGCGTTTTCTTTCTGAACTCTGCCTTTACATTATTTTAATTGTGATTATATACTGTGATTGTGTTGCTAACATTTTTTATTTAGCATTATTCCGCTGCCAACTCTATTCACCCCCCCTCTAGAGTATTACGCTTTACTATATCGTTCCTACAATTGGTATCAGAGCGGGTGTTACAGGTAAAGCGAGGTAACAGTGCTATTATTTATTCATTATTTATTAGATCACAGCACATCACATGGCTACTATGAAATTCACAAGTGAAGGTCAGGCCACAAACAGACCCCCTCTGTTTGATGGTACTAACTACACTTATTGGAAAACACGGATGAGTTTCTTCTTGAAATCTCTTGATTTTGACTTATGGGCTATTGTTCTTGATGGCTATCAGAAGCCACATCGTATAAATGTCGAGGGAGTTTTGGTTGAAAAACCCCAAAGCAGTTATACAGAGAAAGAAAAGAAAAAGGCCAGTCTTGACGCACGTGCCATTAATGCTCTTTTTTGTGCCTTAGACAGAACAGAATTTAACAGGGTATCTACATGCACAACGGCAAATGGTGTGTGGAAGCTTCTCGAAGTTACACATGAAGGCACGACTCAAGTCAAGGAGTCAAAAGTCAGCCGACTTACTCAAGAGTACGAGGCGTTCAAAATGAAGCCAAATGAAACAGTCACACAAATGTTCGAGAGGTTCTTGGATATTGTAAACCCTTTGTCCTCCTTAGGCAAAGATTACAGTAACCACGAAAAGATTCGCAAACTCCTGCGAGCTCTCACCAAGAACTGGATTCCGAAGGCTACAGCTATCATTGAAGGAAACGACCTCACTACAATGTCACTTGAAGTACTCATGGGTAAACTACTCACTCATGAACTGGAGCTACAAGATTTTGAAGAACCTGCACCAAAGGAGAAGACTATCGCCCTCAAAGCTCAGCACAGAAAAGCTGTTGAAGATGACTCAGACAGCAGTGGATCTGACGCTGAAGATCAAGCTCTCCTAGCAAGGAAGTTCAAAAGATTCATGAGACATGAGAAAAGAGTCAAAGAAAACAACAGCAACAACTGGTACCAAGAAGATGCTGTCTGCTATGGCTGCAAGAAGAAGGGACATATGAAGAAGGACTGTCCCATCAACTCATCATCGAGCAAGAAGAACAACAGGTATGAAAAAGGCAACCTGAAAAGATCAACGTCTCGGAAATATGCCAACACCAGCATATGGCATGAGAGTGAAGCTAGCGACTCAGAAGATGAACATTCAGAGGACGCTGCAAACATCTGCTTCATGGCAATCGATCAGGTACCTACTGAACCTGTAGAAACATATGATGACTTCACCTTTGAGCAATTAGGAGATGCCTTCAGTGACCTGATGCTTGACTACAGGAAACTGCGTAGTAAATATCAGACCGCTAAGAAGGTACTCAAAGAGTACAAAGGAGAAATAGGAAGACTTACCGACCTACTAGCTGAGGTTAGAGCTAATGTTAGTGAGTCTGGTGAGCTTTCCTCTATAAAGCTCTTATTACACGAGACTAAACAGTCATCCGAAGAGAAAGACAAGATTATAGACCAATTGAGAGAAGATCTTTCTAGAGAAAAGAAAAGTCTTCAATCTGCACAAATCAGAATGGAATCACTCACTTCTGATTATACTAAGTTATATGACACTTCCAAAAGGTTGGAAATTAGGTTAGGAAAACAGCCTGAGCCTGCTGCTTCCTATCCTAACACGTGTCACTTACCGAGAATTCGGAACATTCCCAAGCCAAACACTGTCAGACCAAACCATATAAAACCTTTACCCCAAAAGGTTAAGCCCAAACAAGATCATAGGTATGCATTCTTCTATACTAGAAAACCCAAACCTACCAACCATGCACACCACTCAGCTTTCAACACTCGACATGCACAATGTCATTATTGTGGCCTCATTGGTCATATATCATCTGCATGTAGAATGAGAAAGCTTGTAGATTTAAATGTTTATGCTTGGATACCTAAAGCTAACAATTCAGGACCCTACAAGAAATGGGTACCAAAGGTTTCATCTGCAAACTGTTTTGTAGGTGGAACACCCTTCACATGCTAGAAGCAAATGGATCCTCGACAGCGGTTGCTCACGGCATATGACCGGTGACGCTACCCTATTTGCAACACTATCGAAGAAGAAGAAGGAAGGTTATGTTTCCTTCGGTAATAATTTGAAAGGGTATATTATTGGTATCGGCGATGTTGGTAAGTCTCCCTATCCAGTGATTAAAGATGTCTGTCTGGTTACCGAGTTGAAACATAATCTGCTCAGCATAAGTCATCCAGCTGATCATGGTTATGGTATCAACTTTGGCAAAGACAAATGTACTATAGTTGATAGCTCAACTGGTAGTACTATCTTTGAAGGAATCAGGGAAGACAATATATATGTTTTCTATCTGTTGGAAGAAGCTAACATTTCAGGTAGATGCTTAATGGCCAAAAGTGATGAGAGTCATCTATGGCACATGAGACTCGGTCATGCAAACATGGATACAATTTCAAGATTATCCACAAAGAAAATAGTACGCGGTTTACCAGACATAACATTCAAGAAGGATTCGGTATGCAGCCAATGTGAAAAGAACAAGGCTACCAGATCCACATTCAAGTCTGTAAACGCAGTATGTACTACTAGACCTCTACAATTGCTACACATGGATTTATTCGGTCCTAGCAGAGTTGCTAGCCTCGGAGGTAAATTATATGCATTTGTTATTGTAGATGATTTTTCTAGATACACGTGGGTATATTTTTTGACACGCAAGAATGATGCATTATCCGAATTTGTCGCCTTTTGCAAGAAAGTACAAAATGAAAAAGGTTACATGATTACTCGAATTAGAAGCGATCATGGAGGCGAATTCGAGAATGCTGATTTCGAGCAATTTTGTGACACACACGGTTTCATACACGAGTTCTCCTGCCCTAGAACTCCACAACAAAATGGAGTTGTGGAACGTAAGAACAGAACTCTAACCGAAATGGCCAGAGTGATGTTAAATCAATTTAGCCTACCCAAATACTTCTGGGCTGAAGCTGTCAATACAGCTTGCTTTGTGCTCAATAGAGTTCTAATTCGACCCAAATCGAAGAAGACTCCATTTGAGTTATGGTTTGATAGAATTCCTTCAGTTTCATACTTTAAGATATTTGGCTGTAAGTGCTTTATTCTTAATACTAAAGACAATTTGGGAAAGTTTGACGAAAAGGCCGATGAAGGTATATTTCTAGGTTATGCGGCAAAGAGCAAAGGGTACAGAGTCTTCAACAAACGTACCATGATCATCGAAGAATCAATCAACGTCACTTTTGATGAAATGAACCAAATGTCTCTCGATGATAGTGATGAAGATCTGCCTACATCAAGTTCAACATCAGCTGAACCTGAACCAAGCTCTGCACTAGCTGAACCCCCTAGAGGAGATCCAGGAACCAGCTACCTACAGAGTCTACCAAAAAGGTTAAAATTCACAGCTGATCATCCACAAGATTTGGTAATTGGTGACATTACCAAAGGAGTAAGTACTCGATCATCCAGTAGAGATATTGTTTCTAGTGTTGCATTTATTTCACAGCTAGAACCTAAATCTATTGATGAAGCATGTAGTGATAGTTTCTGGATAGATGCCATGCAAGAGGAATTGAACCAATTCGAACGGAATCAAGTTTGGGAACTTGTTCCCAAGCCTATTAATCATCCGGTCATTGGCACCCGTTGGGTATTCCGAAACAAACTGAATGAGGATGGTTTAGTAACTCGTAACAAGGCTCGACTCGTAGCTCAACGATACAATCAAGAAGAGGGTATCGACTACGATGAGACTTATGCCCCAGTTGCGAGATTAGAATCCATTCGAATGTTATGTGCATTTGCATGTTTTCATGATTTCAAACTTTTTCAAATGGATGTAAAAAGTGCTTTTCTAAATGGCTTTATAAAAGAAGTTTTTTTTGTAGCACAACCTCCGGGTTTCACGGATTTCAAAAATCCTGACCATGTTTTCAAGTTAAAGAAAGCCTTATATGGTTTGAAACAAGCCCCTCGTGCTTGGTATGACCGTCTAAGCTCTTTTCTACTTGACAACGGTTTTTCAAAAGGAAAGGTTGACACTACACTATTTATTAAATCTTTTAATGGCAAGCTGCATTTAATTCAAATTTATGTTGATGATATCATATTTGGATCCACTGATGAATCTCTTTGTCAAGAATTTTCTAAGTGTATGCAGAATGAGTTTGAGATGAGCATGATGGGAGAGCTGAAGTTCTTTCTCGGATTGCAAATCAAACAAACCGACAATGGGACGTTTATTAATCAAGCCAAGTACACAAAAGATTTGCTAAAGAAGTTCGATCTGGACAATGTCAAACCTATTGGCACTCCGATGGCAACTTCAACAAAGCTTGATTCTGACGAACAAGGCAAGCCAGTCGACACACGTAAGTATCGAGGTATGATTGGTAGTTTATTTTACTTAACTGCTAGTCGTCCAGATATAATGTTTAGTGTTTGCATGTGTGCACGTTTTCAAGCTAACCCAAAGGAATCACATCTAACCGCAGTTAAGCGTATCTTCCGATACCTTAAGGGCACTTCTTCTGTCGGCTTGTGGTATCCCAAAACTAAATCCTTTGACCTTATTGGTTATTCGGATGCAGATTTTGCGGGATGCAAGGTTGATAGAAAAAGTACTAGCGGTACATGTCATTTCTTAGGCAAGGCTCTAGTCTCTTGGTTTAGTAAAAAGCAAAATTCTGTAGCCTTATCAACAACAGAGGCTGAGTATATCGCCGCAGGACGTTGTTGCGCTCAGATTTTGTGGATGAAACAAATCCTAGAAGACTTTGATTTATTTTTCACAAATATTCCCATTTTCTGTGATAACACCGAGCACCATTAATTTGACTAAGAATCCTGTATGTCATTCTCGTACTAAACATATCGAGATTAGACATCATTTTCTTAGAGATCATCATCAAAATGGAGATATAAACCTTGTGTACATAGATACTGAAAATCAATTAGCTGACATCTTCACTGAACCTCTAGCGGAAGATCGTTTCAATTATTTACGTCGAGAATTAGGAATTTTGGACGTCAATAATATTAATTGATTTTATTTTATGATTATATATCATTATGCAAAAACTGTGTTAGAGACAAGCTAATAAAGAGTCTGTCTGTCACTACAACTACGGTTGAAGCGAATCGATACTTAAGAGTTCCCCGGTGAACCTCCGCCAGCTGGGACAGTACTCCTACAGCTAATCTGAGACAGTCGCTGTGTAACGACATTTAATTCATAAAATATTATTAATTATGTTATTTGAAGACTAAAATAACTAATCTTTGAATTAAATATTTGCAACGAGTCAATGAAAAAGAAGTAGCACAAATCAACTTTGAAAGAACCCTACGCGAATTCGGCCAGAGCTCTGACCGAATTCGGCCCGAGTTCGGTTGAGGGTGTATATGTATATATACAGAACCCGAGAGCTTCTTCTCTTTCATTGCTTCCAAACTTTCAAAACAGCAGCTCCAGCCGCCCGAAACTCCTCCAAACCCTAGGTATTCACCAACCCATTGCTTCCTATCTACTTGGTGAAATCCTTCCAAAATTTGGAATCGTGCGGAGATCGTTCTTCTCTACAACATATCCAATTTTCGTGAGGTATAACTCTCTCTCTCTCTCCACCTTTCATATTAGTGCTTTTTTTTTCAATGGCACCTAGATTTAATCCGTCAAAGAGGAAGAAGACAACTCCTAGTGAGGAAGGGTCCTCTTCGAATCCTCACACGGATTCCTTGTTTTCGCCGGTCCAAAAGAGCGACGGCGCTTTCGATGGGTTCTTCTTTCAAACCCTCGATCAAGCTTTATTATGGTACGGTGACTTTTCCACCCGTTCCATATGTAGCGGCGCTCCGGTTAAATGGACGGTATTCCCTGATCATCGTCACTTATTTGAGGCATTAGGGTTACACTTACTTGTTAAACTGTGCTTCCCAATAGCTACTAATGCCATTAGATTGTTCTATTGCAATCTCGTAGTTAACACTTTTGACGTGAGCACACGTGTCGGAGGCATAGACATTGACTTCAATGATGTCCTTCTAGCGGAGATTCTTGGTATTGCCAATGAAGGTGAACCGCTAGTTGATATCACGGAATTCGATTTCCCCGAAGGCACTACACTCACGAGTTTCAAAACGGAACTTTGTGCACCTGACAGAGTACGTTCTGGAAAGTTCAAGGCTAACAACCTGAACTTGTTTAACTACGAATTGCATCGCATCATCTACTCTACTCTTCTTCCAAAATCCACTTCCAAGGATGATGTGACTTCGCTTGAGTTGTCCGCCATGTACCATATTCTTAAGGGGATTCCTTTTTCCGCCCCTAAGACAATCATTCAGATGATGGGACGTTGTCGTGCTAGAGATCGAAATCTCTCTTACGCGATGATTCTCCCTCGTATCTTTCAGCGATTCGAGATCGATCTATCGACTTGTACTCAGGACTCTGAGCCCAAGTTACTCCAGCTTTCTCGTCGCAGCCGGACTGCTTCAGCTCCACCTCCTGCTCCTCCTACTGCACCATCTTCACCACATCAGCCGTATGCCATGACTTTTGAGGGCATAAATCAGCATTTATCAGCTTTGCACGTCTCGATGACGGACATGGCTCGCGAGCGAGAGTTCCGCGATGTCACCCGTTACCAGGCGATGGCAAACTCCTTGGCCGATCTGCGTTTTGCCCAGACTGGTCACTCTGCTGCTTCCATCCCTCGTGATCCAGCTTTTTCGGGTTACCGCTGTGAGGATGAGGCTGTTCATGCCTACTTCCAGCCAGGTAACGCCTATGACTGGTATCGTGCACCTCGAGATTACGTTGGTGAGTTCTATGCTGGCGCCCCTACTCATCCTACTGGCGCTGGTACTTCTGGTGCTGGTACTTCCGGTCATGCTGGCCACGCTGCTGATGATATTGATGAGGATAGTAATGATGAGATCTGATTTGATTATTAGTGATATTCTATTGTATACTTGGAAATGCTCCGACATTCCAAGTTTTTATCATTTACTTTTTATCAGTACTTTGTAGTTTGCTATCAGTATTTTTTATCTTCATGGACATGTTTTTGATGTTTCATTTATGACATCTCAGTTTATTTCAGCATTTTGTTTAAGCACTATCTCTTTATACTGCTTCTCCATTTTAAACTGCCTGTGAAATAGCATGCCTGAGATTTCTTTTATGTTTTGAAGCACTACATGCCTGTGATGATAATTTATAGACACTTTACATTCCTGTGATGCTATATCTCTAATTCTTATATTATATTTCTTTTATTTTCTCGCTATTTGTTACTTATGCATTGATTGCGGGGGAGCCTTCTGCATTTAATGCGGGGGAGCCTTCTCTTGTGCAATTATTTTGCTAAGTGACAAAGGGGGAGAAAATTAAAAATGATCTAACATTTTTTTTAGTTAAATACAGGTTATGAACAATTTCTACTTTTTGATATTTTTGAACAAGCTTGAACTAGCTTAATGTTATATCATTCATAGTTTGTCAATTATCAAAATGGGGGAGATTGTTGGCCCATTGGTCATCGTCAACCTGATTTTAATAATTGATCAAAACTCTGTCTGGATATGCGAAGCTTGTTGGGACATCTCAGCTCCTTGGACATAAGCAAGATTGGATATTCACTCCGTTCAAGACTGAAGATCTGTTTGCCTACTTGAGTCTGTACTTCCTATGCAATGTAATTTTTTATTTTATTTGAGTCTAGGAATACGTTGTACACCGAGTCGTACTGGCAAATAGGCTACTCCCAAATAGTTCAAAATGTTTTTAAAATGACCTATCAAAATGTTTACAAAAAGGTTTTCAAAAAGGTTTTCAAAAATCACCAAAAATCTGTTTTAAAAACCCTAACCTAACCCTGACAGAACTCGGCCAGAGTTCGGCCAGAGTTCGGTTGGTGGCCGTTTGATTTTTGAAATTCTCTGGAACTTGGTCCTCCTGCAGTTGCGGATTTGACCGAGATTTGCTCATCGAGTTCTGCCCGAATTCTGACAGAGTTCTCCCTTTGGAATTCCTATAAATAGAGATGGATTTCGATCATTTCAATTCACTCATTCACTTTCAATCTTCTCTCTATCTAAAAAGCTTTCTGCCTTCCAAAGAGTTTTCTAGAGCTTTCATTTTCAGATCCCAAGCCAGTTACAATCCTCTAGTCGATTTGTCAGTGCGGTACGGTCTAGAAGTTTCTGAGAGATTGTAATCAGAAGGCTTGATTGAAGAATACCTCTTCACATTTGAAGTTGGACGAGTTCTTCGTATCAAAGCTCGCGTTGTAGAAGTTGCAAGGACTTCGTAAGAAAACTTGCGGTTTTTCCTATAGTGGATTCAACTGGTAGCAAGAGTTCTACCGACTGGATTAGTCCTCAACAGAGGGATACCAGTATACATCGCTGTCTTTGCGTTTGCTTTCTGAACTCTGCCTTTACATTATTTCAATTGTGATTATATACTGTGATTGTGTTGCTAACATTTTTTATTTAGCATTATTCCGCTGCCAACTCTATTCACCCCCCCTCTAGAGTATTACGCTTTACTATATCGTTCCTACAAAGGAGACCCAGGGTTGAAGTTCTCTCAGTTCAAGAAAGAAACTTTCAATGAAGAGAAAGAACGACATGGCGCTGCATGCGAGTTTTTCAGAGAATTTGCAAAGCTTCCTGAAGAGCTCGCCTTACTCTTTATAGCGGATAATATTATTTTGGTGGATTACCTCAGCATTCCGCTAAAGGATGACATAAAGCTTAGTCTGATCCATGAGTTCGTCGGATGTATGAACCTTGGACCCATTGGACAACAGGCTCGAGATAAGGTCTCTTCTGAAGAAGAAGAAGAGATGGACTGAAGAAGCATGGTGGACCAATGCTAAAAAAGATTAAATTCAAGGAGGTCCTTAAGCGCTACCAGAAGAGGATTGGGTGGCGTTTGCGAAAAGGTAAAAAGAAGCCTAAAAAGCTCGAAGCCAGTCAACCTGTACAGCAACCCTCACCAGTGGTGGAATCGCCATGGATTTTCCAAGAGGAAGAGGTACCAGAGATACTAGATGTGGTACCAGAGTCATTGGATTCTGACACACCGTCCAAAACAGATGGGTCTAATACCATTGAGACCCAAGAAGAGCAAGGACAAGAAGCTGCCGACAAGCAAATCCGTCAGTGGGATCCAGATGATCGTCGCTCTCCACAGACAGATTTCGACAGCTGGGAGGAATGGTGGAAAATCATATACCGGGACCCACCACAATGATAAAGCAGATTCCTTCCTATCCACAATGACGACGTGTTATGAGGATGATGTGACATAAAGGTGTTTATTCTAATCTCATTTGATGAGCTGTGTAAAAATGATTCTGGTAAGCTCTAACCGGCTGAACCGTTAGTAGGTTTCGACGCCTATAAATAAGGGTGTGTTGTTGTAAAGGGGCAACGAAAACTGAAGTGTTCTATTGTATTCTCGTGTTCTTTGTGAGTTTTGAGTGTTGGTTTTTGTGTGATGTCTGTTGTGGGCTGCGAGCATGTTTCTGGCTCTCTCAGCTCGAGAAACAATACATAATCTCGAGGAACAGCGCAATACAGCTAAATACAAAGTTAACTGATGTCCAGAAAAGGGCCACTCAGTTAATCGAATATAGCTCGACCTCAAGATCTCCCGCACTTATATCTAGGGAGAAAGATCTCTTTCAGGGCAATTGCGCTGAACATAGAGAATTAAAAGAAATTTTAAAGCAAATAAATAGTCATGACCTGGTGAATCTCAGAACGTCTGATGTTCTGACATTTTTCACCATGTTAGAACTAAAGGATGAAAAACTCCTGAACATTGAGTCTGAGGTAATGGTACAAAAAATGATTACCATGTACCAACAAGGACTTATTGAGGAACCACGCCTCTTAGCCTATTTTAAGCGCTTGGATGACTCAAGCGTTGCTAAATACTTTGAAGGCGAGGAAATTATATATAGTAAATATGGAAATTTACATTTAGTTGTCTGTTTCCAAGAAATAGTAAAATTGGAAACTCAAATACGAAAAGGGCTTGTTCATGAAGTTTTTGTCAGCACTTCTTATGCAAAGCTCTACGAGAAGACCATCCTGAAGATTTGTTGGGAGACGGCCCTCTCGCACTCTAGCCGTTTCCAGAAGCAGTTCAGATTCACTATCTGGAACGTCTGGGAAGAAAGGAGGTACATCAAAAGCTATCCCTCCTATCAGATTTGGGAGCTTCGAAGGCACGAAGGAGACCCAGGGTTGAAGTTCTCTCAGTTCAAGAAAGAAACTTTCAATGAAGAAAAAGAGCGACATGGCGCTGCATGCGAGTTTTTCAGAGAATTTGCAAAGCTTCTTGAAGAGCTCGCCTTACTCTTTATAGCGGATAATATTATTTTGGCGGATTACCTCAGCATTCCGCTAAAGGATGACATAAAGCTTAGTTTGATCCATGAGTTCGTCGGATGTATGAACCTTGGACCCATTGGACAACAGGCTCGAGATAAGGTCTCTTCTGAAGAAGAAGAGATGGACTGAAGAAAGAAGCATGGTGGACCAATGCTAAAAAAAGATTACATTCAAGGAGGTCCTTAAGCGCTACCAGAAGAGGATTGGGTGGCGTTTGCGAAAAGGTAAAAAGAAAGCCTAAAAAGCTCGAAGCCAGTCAACCTGTACAGCAACCCTCACCAGTGGTGGAATCGCCATGGGTTTTCCAGGAGGAAGAGGTACCAGCGATACTAGATGTGGTACCAGAGTCATTGTATTCGGACACACCGTCCGAAACAGATGGATCTAATACCATTGAGACCCAAGAAGAGCAAGGACAAGAAGCTGCCGACAGGCAAATCCGTCAGTGGGATCCAGATGATTGTCGCTCTCCACAGACAGATTTCGACAGCTGGGGGGAATGGTGGAAAATCATATACCGGGGCCCACCACAATGATAAAGCAGATTCCTTCCTATCCACAATGACGACGTGTTATGAGGATGATGTGACATAAAGGTGTTTATTCTAATCTCATTTGATGAGCTGTGTAAAAATGATTCCGGTAAGCTCTAACCGGCTGAACCGGTAGTAGGTTTCGACGCCTATAAATAAGGGTGTGTGTTGTTGTAAAGGGGCAACGAAAACTGAAGTGTTCTCTTGTATTCTCGTGTTCTTTGTGAGTTTTGAGTGTTGGTTTTTGTGTGATGTCTGTTGTGGGCTGCGAACATGTTTCTGGCTCTCTCAGCTCGAGAAACAATACATAATCTCGAGGAACAGCGCAATACAGCTAAATACAAAGTTAACTGATGTCCAGAAAAGGGCCACTCAGTTAATCCCATATAGCTCGACCTCAAGATCTCCCGCACTTATATCTAGGGAGAAAGATCTCTTTCAGGGCAATTGCGCTGAATATAGAGAATTAAGAGGAATTTTAAAGCAAATAAATAGTCATGACATGGTGAATCTCAGAATGTCTGATGTTCTGACATTTTTCACCACGTTAGAACTAAAGGATGAAAAACTCCTGAACATCGAGTCTGAGGTCATGGTACAAAAAATGATTACCATGTACCAACAAGGACTTATTGAGGAACCACGCCTCTTAGCCTATTTTAAGCGCTTGGATGACTCAAGCGTTGCTAAATACTTTGAAGGCGAGGAAATTATATATAGTAAATATGAAAATTTACATTTAGTTGTATGTTTCCAAGAAATAGTAAAATTGGAAACTCAAATACGAAAAGGGCTTGTTCATGAAGTTTTTGTCAGCACTTTTGATGCAGAGCTCTACGAGAAGACCATCCCGAAGATTTGTTGGGAGACGGCCCTCTCGCACTCTAGCCGTTTCCAGAAGCAGTTCAGATTCACTATCTGGAGCGTCTGGGAAGAAAGGAGGTACATCAAATGCTATCCCTCCTATCAGATCTGGGAGCTTCGAAGGCACGAAGGAGACCCAGGGTTGAAGTTCTCTCAGTTCAATAAAGAAACTTTCAATGAAGAGAAAGAGCGACATGGTGCTGCATGCGAGTTTTTCAGAAAATTTACAAAGCTTCCTGAAGAGCTCGCCTTACTCTCTATAGCGGATAATATTATTTTGGCGGATTACCTCAGCATTCTGCTAAAGGATGACATAAAGCTTAGTCTGATCCATGAGTTCGTCGGATGTATGAACCTTGGACCCATTGGGCAACAGGCTCGAGATAAGGTCTCTTCTGAAGAAGAAGAGATGGACTGAAGAAAGAAGCATGGTGGACCAATGCTAAAAAAGATTACATTCAAGGAGGTCCTTAAGCGATACCATAAGAGGATTGGGTGGCGTTTGCGAAAAGGTAAAAAGAAACCTAAAAAGCTCGAAGCCAATCAACCTGTACAGCAACCCTCACCAGTGGTGGAATCGCCATGGGTTTTCCAGGAGGAAGAGGTACCAGAGACACCAGATGTGGTACCAGAGTCATTGGATTCGGACACACCGTCCGAAACAGATGTGTCTAATACCATTGAGACCCAAGAAGAGCAAGGACAAGAAGCTGCCTACAGGCAAATCCGTCAGTGGGATCCAGATGATCGTCGCTCTCCACCGACAGATTTCGACAGCTGGGGTGAATGGTGGAAAATCATATACCGGGACCCACCACAATGATAAAGCAGATTCCTTCCTATCCACAATGACGACGTGTTATGAGAATGATGTGACATAAAGGTGTTTATTCTCATCTCATTTGATGAGCTGTGTAAAAATGATTCCGATAAGCTCTAACCGGCTGACCCGGTAGTAGGTTTCGACCCCTATAAATAAGGGTGTGTTGTTGTAAAGGGGCAACGAAAACTGAAGTGTTCTCTTGTATTCTCGTGTTCTTTGTAAGTTTTGAGTGTTGGTTTTTGTGTGCTGTCTGTTGTGGGCTGCGCTCTTGTTGATGCGCATGTTTTGGACATCTGGCCAGTGCTTGTTCGTCAGTAGGCCCTCCGGTGGAGTCCACTATTTCCTTTTGTGAGTCTCCAAATTCACCCTGTGACACGGATTCCAGAGATGACAGTGGAGAGGAGGTCTTGGCGGAAGGGACTACTACCAAGTGAGTTATGGCGGAATGAGCCTTATGGTTTCTACTCAGCTAGCTACCACGAGTGGAGCATTGATCACCTGCCCGGGGCAGAGGGGTATGATTACAAGAGGCATGGTGGCGTCCAGGAGAGAGGAGCATGGGGGTGACGGATCGGCTGAGGGGCATGTTTACTGTAAGAAGCGACGGGCTGTGGGTCCGCTGAGTGACGGTCCCTCCAAGGAGGGGGGACAACCTTCGGCCATGGAGGAGGCGGTGTGTGTTGACAACCCTGCCTGGGCGATGGTGCTTTCTCAGGTCGCTCCCCAGCAGGTCATTCCGACTGGGATGGAGGAGGATCTAGTAGCGTCGGATGCGATACATTTTCCAGGTGCCAATCCGGGTGTTTTACAGGGGATTCATCATCTCATTAATTAATGGCTATCATCGCCTGGAATGTGAGGGGGGCATGTTCGCTTGGAAGGTGGAGAGAGATTTGTGGGGTTCTTCACAGAGAGAAGTGTGACATCTCTGTACTGTTAGAATCTAAGATTAAAGGTGAAAAGACCCTTACTCGGCGGACCCCACCTCATTGGGCCCAACTACACAACCTGGCTCTCTGTGACATGGCCAGGATTTGGGTCAGATGGAACTTGAAGAGCTGGGATGGGGACTTGATCTTGATGACAGAGCAGTTGATCGCCATCTCCTTCTCGAACAAGGGTGGTTTTCGGTTCTTGCTGGGGGCGGTTTACGGCCACAACGACAGAAGGAGACGGGAGTCCCTGTGGAGCGACATCTCCAGAGTTGCCGCCACTGCTGAGTCGTCGTCGCTTCCGCTTCTGCTGATCGGGGACTTCAATGCCCTTCTGCGTCGAGGGGAGAAGGTGGGCGGCCGCCCAGTTCCAGACTCTATCCTATATGATTTTCAGCGATGTCTCATCCAGGCGGGCCTCCAGGGATTGTCGCGCTCCGGCTTCATTTGGACTTGGCATAACAAAACGATCCGGAACAGGGTTGCTTGCCAGCTTGATAGAGCCCTGGGTAACGGGGAATGGTTCCGGCATTCTCAATTCTTCGGCTGAGGGCCTGGCCGCTGGGACGAGCGGGAGATGGTGGAATATGAAATTCCTTCTGGAGAGGTGCTAATCCAGAAGGTGGAATACGAATGGATCCCACCAACCTGTTCCCGATGCGTGTGTTTTGGACATCTGGCCAGTGCTTGTTCGTCAGTAGGCCCCCCGGTGGAGCCTACTATTCCCTTTAGTGAGGCTCCAGATTCACCCTGTGACATGGATTCCAGAGATGACAGTGGAGAGGAGGTCTTGGCGGGAGGGACTACTACCCCAGTGAGTGATGGCGGAATGAGCCTCATGGTTTCTACTCAGCTAGCTACCATGAGCGGAGCATTGATCACCTGCCCGGGGCAGAGGGGTATGATTACCAGAGGCATGGTGGCGTCCGGGAGAGAGGAGCGTGGGGGTGGCGGATCGGCTGAGGGACATGTTTACTGTAGGAAGCGACGGGTTGTGGGTCCGCTGTGTGACGGTCCCTTCAGGGAGGGGGGGGCAACCTTTGGCCATGGAGGAGGCGGTGTGTGTTGACAACCATGCCTGGGCGATGGTGCTTTCTCAGGTCGCTCCCCAGCAGGTCATTCCGACTGGGATGGAGGAGGATCTAGTAGCGTCGGATGTGGTACATTCCCCTGGTGCCAATCCGGGTGTTTTCCAGGGGATTTGTCATCTCATTAATTAATGGCTATCATCGCCTGGAATGTGAGGGGGACGTGTTCGCTTGGGAGGTGGAGAGAGATTTGTGGGGTTCTTCACAGAGAGAAGTGTGACATCTCTGTACTGTTAGAATCTAAGATCAAAGGTGAAAAGACCCTTACTCGGCGGATCCCACCTCATTGGGCCCAACTACACAACCTGGATCTCTGTGACATGGCCAGGATTTGGGTCAGATGGAACTTGAAGAGCTGGGACGGGGACTTGATCTTGATGACGGAGCAGTTGATCGCCATCCCCTTCTCGAACAAGGGTGGTTTTCGGTTCTTGCTGGGGGCGGTTTACGGCCACAACGACAGGAGGAGACAGGAGTCCCTGTGGAGCGACATCTCCAGAGTTGCCGCCGTTGCTGAGTCGTCGTCGCTTCCGCTTCTGCTGATCGGGGACTTCAATGTCCTTCTGCATCGAGGGGAGAAGGTGGACGGCAGTCCAGTTCCAGACTCTATCCTATATGATTTCCAGCGATGTCTCCTCCAGGTGGAATTCCAGGGATTGTCACGCTCCGGCTTCATTTGGACTTGGCATAACAAAGCGATCCGGAACAGTGTTGTTTGCCAGCTTGATAGAGCCCTGGGTAACGGGGAATGGTTCCGGCATTTCCCCAATTCTTCGGCTGAGAGCCTGACCGCTGGGACGAGCGATCACTCTCCCATAAGAGTAGGCTTCACTACTCGGTCTACGGGGAAGTCCCGCCCATTCAGGTACAACAACTGTTGGTATCTCACGGAGGGCTATCTGGAGGCTGTCTCAGAGGGGCTTACTAGCTGTCAGGAGGGGACGGCCCAGTTTCGCATGGTGCGCCGACTCAAGGCTACGAAGAAGGCTCTACGGTGTTGGGTGAAGGGGTTGCCCAAGTCTACCTTAGAAGATAAGAAGATGGAGCAGCGGGCTATCCCGCAGGACATGCAATCTAACATGCTTAATGGTGACCTGGCGGCGAGAGAGAAAGAGCTGATCGGAGATGTCAACATCTTGCGGCTGCAGAAGGAGATTAGCACGGCTCAGCGTGCCAAATGTTCCTGGCTCAAGGACGGCGACCGTTGTTCCAAGTTCTTCTATGATGTCATCCGGACCAGACAGCATAGGAATCACATCTCCCAGCTTCTTGATGTGGATGGCAACCTTGTGGGAGAGCAGGCTGAGATTCAGGGCGAGGCTGTCAGGTACTACTCTGAGTTATATTTCCAGACTGACTACCTGTCTGTGTTCCCAGAGATTGTTACGAAGAGATTGGTGACTCCGTATGGGAATAGCATTCTTCTTGCCCCTGTTACTTTGGAGGAGGTGGAAGCTATTGTCAAGTTGGCGGATCCCAACAAGACTCCCGGACTGTAAAACCCCTATTTTTTTTAAATTATTTTTATTAATTTATTAGTATTAAATTTATTTTGTAGATATTTAATAAACATGTTTTCCTATTTAAATATTATTACTATTTTGAGTTGAATTATTAAGGATTGAATTTATATATATATGTAGATATGCTCCAATATATTAAATAATTGGCTAGTTGACTTTCAAATGGTGTTTAAATTTTTTAAATAGATTTTGATGTATTATGGATAAATACATATATAAACATAGATAGATACATATATATATAAGTAGATAAGGTTTAATAAAATTTGATAAGTTTTCAAGAAAAAGAAAAAAAAAATCCCATAGTGGGTGGTCGGCCCCACCCGACCACCCCAAATATAGAATAAGCTGCATGCTGCAGCAAACAATTGTATGCGCCACACACCCCTTTAGAAGAAAGCACACAGCAACTTATAGATGGTCGAACCCCCTTTATACAAACATATATACATATGTATACATATGTATTAAAACTAAACCCTAAATTCTTTTCTCCACCATATTTTCTTCCACCTCTTTCCTCTCCTCCTTCCTCCTACCCTCTCCTCGGCATGCTGTCCGCGAGCACAGCAACACCCCGCGCCAACGGCAACGGAAACAACAACAACAACATCGGATTCCCACTTTAAGGTATCCTACTCTCTCAATCGATTTCTCCTTCAATTCTAATCCGATTGTAGATCCGTAAATTCGTGTAGATAGCCCACGTGACCCTCTTTCATCCCTTCAAATAGTTTTATTTATTTCAGCAATAAATTTCAGTTTTTAATTAAATTAAATATCTCGAAAAATCAGTTTTCAAAAATACTAAAAACCCCGTACGAGGTACGTCCCGACAAACCGGGCGACCCCGTCGCAAACCGAGAATACCGAAAAGTCCGTATCGAATTTGTGGACGTGCGAGAATTGACGGGATTCAAATTGGTTGCGTGTGCGCAACGAATTTGATCCGTATCCGTCGAATTTTTGCGTACCGGACTTTTCGGAATTTCCCAACTATTTTGTGCACACTCATCCAATCGCGACGAAACTTGCGCCATTGGACTCGAAATATTTTTCTGGTCCTGTATGCCAAGTTTAGTCCGAATCTGAGACCGTTGGTAGGGACGCTATTTTGGTGGGCCCACAATCTCACTCAACGGGCAAAGTTGTGCACGGCCCACCGGAATCCAAAATTGGACATACCGTTGGGTTCGTCTCATCAAAACAAATTCGTAGACATGTAGTTTGACGACTTTAGAGACCGTAGGTTCTGGCGCGCATTTCGGTACAAAGCGGGTCCAACGGCGGACATCGTTTTGACCCGAAATTACGATTTTGCCTATGTTCCAGAATTTGACTTTTAGACAGGCGTTTCCTAGGTATATCTTCTTCACCGAGATCATTTTTGATGTTTGTTTCAGCGACTGGAGTCATCTGTAATTTGTGAGTTTTGAGTGCTGACACTTGCTACTCTTGGATTTGCCTTTCTCGCACCGCAGGCAAGATACCTTGCCATTAAACTGTTTATATTCAGTCTGCATTTATTTTATATATCACTGTTCTTTATTTCCGGTTCTTACAGTTCCTGATTTACTGTCTGTTCAGTGATTAATAATTTACTTTGTTAGTATCCTTTGATTGCATGTTGACCTAGAGTTAAGGGACTACCGTTGTGGTGTATTGCATATACCTTGACACAGTTGTACCACGAGGATGTGTGAGATGAGTACCATGTAGAGGTTCTTGCGTGTGGGCTGATCCCCCATGCGCATGCGTTAGGACTAACTGCTAGTAGAGGCGTGTTAGGAGACTTAGCAGTTAGTAGAGGTACATGGTCGTGGATGCGACATGACAGGTACATTGGGTGGGGAGAACATTACCTGACGTATGGGCTTCTATGCACTTCCCTCATTACCTGTGCGCTCCGCCGAAGATGCAGGCTCCAGGTGCCCTCTGACGTTATCCAGAGCGTTATGGACGTAGCCCCTTGCACATGGTGCCCTCTGACGCTTCCCGAGCGTTATGGACGTAGGCCCCTGGTACCCTATATGGGAACTATGCCGATCCTATTTACAGCCAGGACTCATGCGTTGAAGGTTTGTTCTTACTGCATAAACACATTAGATGGTTAGGTAACCCTCGTCAATGTCATATCACCCCGTTCCATTAGTAGCTTGGGACAATATCGCATCGCGGTATAGTGTACTACCCCTTGTCCTTGTTTAGTTGTAGGGGTAGTCCACTGTTTCGATGATGAGGTATTGGAACTTGTTACGAGTGTGACCATTTACTTTACTTGTGAGTTATGACATAGTATATATATCCAGTTATATGGCATGTTGATGTATCTTGTTACGTCCCTCTGAGGACCTAGTTATCTCGCCAGGTGTGTGTTTCGTGATTTCTTGCAGGTGCTCTAGCTAAGGCCATTCCTTCCTTCGTGGTGATTGCTCTTGGACTCGCCATTGCTCTCGCTTGCTAAATTCTTTCCTTGTATATTTTTTTTCCATATTTAATTTGGTTGGTAGTGGACTTTGTCTCCGCCCAACTATGGTGTACATGACAAATTCAAAGTTACTTTTATATCATATTTATCTTTTTGGATGAGATTTAGTACCTTGGTTACTGCATTTACAGCTTATGTATATATACGAGGGTCCATATACTTCGTATGTATACAGCTGGCATGATTGCGTTCTAGTCCTACGTATTTTGGGACTGGGGCGTTACATGTTTTTGTGGTGGCCCATGCAGGTCGAGTTTGTCACTTCGGTTACGTTACTGTACCGATGTGAACCTGCAACATAGGATTAGAATTATAGGAATCTCATCCATACAGCTTGACCTCTTCCCTTGACTTCACATTTCGAACTCTCGATCAACCTCCTTGAATTGCATCTTGCTTGATTCCTTTCTACCGTCGATTCTTATTTTCGTGCTTAGTGTCAACTAGGAAGATGATTACACTAGTATATGCTCATAGGTCAAACACATGGCTAGAATGGTTATATTGGCAATTGGAATACATTCAAGACTAATTGAGTTAAAAAGGGTTTTTTTTGTGTGAATTAATGATTAGTAATTTGTAAAGTAGGATACTACCAAAGAAGGTTTTTATCTTGAGATTTTCTAAATAGTAAACACCAGAGGATTTATAGAATTTTATACTTGGTTTAAGAAATTGATTGGCTTTTTGAGAATTGATATTTATGATTTACTGGGTTATAGTTATACATCCTTGCACAAGTATAAAATTGATTTGCTTTTCGAGTTGTGATATTTATAAGTTTTGGGTGATAGATATACATCTTTGAACAAATATAAAATTTATTTGATTTTTGAGTTTGATGTTTATGATTTATTGTATTATAGTTATATACCTTTGAACAGTTATAAATTTGGTTTGAAAATGATCTTAGCTTTTTAAAATGGCCATAGGAATTATTTAAATTTGAGTTGTACAACTTGCGATTTTCGTGTTATTAAATTTTAAATTTTAAGTTGAAGTAATGATGGCGAATTTTGGTTTAGATATTTGAAAGTTATGAAAACAATTTTTGGAGAATTTTCTTTACTTTAAATTGTGTCCTATGATTGAGGAATTACAAATCTATTTAGATTTTTGGTAATAAAAAAAAAAAGATTTTGACTGATAAGATTAATTGAAAATTTAGTTTAATGTGGGATTGCTAATATTAAAAATTTTGGGAGAATTTCGAAGGATGTGATGGAAAGTTATTTGATTGATTAAAGGAAGTTACCATTTAAAAGTTGTGATTTTGTTGGAATAACTTAGCGTGAATAGAAGTTAAAATTTATGAGAGCATTGAGCTAAATTTTTGAGATTATTTTTAATATGCTAAGAGTTTTATTATGAGTTATTTGAAAATCTTAGAGTATTAAATTTTTGATTGATTGTGAAATTTTTATGGATTCTTAAATTTTGAACTCTTGAGTTAAATAGTTGAGTTTAAACGTTAATTTTGGAAAGGGTTAGTAGTAACGTGATAAAATTTTGCTTTGAGATTTATGAGAGTGATTTAAATTTTTTATGATGAATTTGAACTGCTTGGAGTGAATACAAATTTTGGTGGTTTATTTTTGAAAGTTTATTTTTGAAACTTTTGGAGGAAAACTGGAGTTAAATTTTAAATGGTAGGCCATCAAGATAGCTCTAATTAGATAGATGTCCTCCACACTAATTGCCATGTCACTCATGACCATGATAGTAGTATGTACACAAGTGTTGTTAGTCATCTACCAAGCTATGTGATTATATTTCCACCTTGACTTACTCGACCTTCTTTCAATTCTAGATCCTTTAATTGTGACCTTCTAACCCATTTGCAATTTGAAAGGTGATTTAATGGTTCCTTAACTGTATTCATCTAGGAGACTATCTTCTCTCTATAACTATGTCCCTAAATGATTTTTTATTGGATTCTCTAATATATTTTATTTCATGCTTTAATTTGACCTTCTTTATTTTTTGTGCATTAATTACCACTTCGTGAGCTCTCACTTTCTATTTTAGATCTTTTAGCGTCCCTTACCATGACTTGGATATTTGGAGTACAACACTAGACTTTTCCTTCCAACAAATTTTATATGTAAGACCTAGACGAGCCCACCATCATATAGATATATCATGTCCCACCAAAACCCATCTCCTTGTACTTTGTTTCTTGATATGACCTTATGGTCAAAATGGTCAACTAAAATCTTTACCATGATACCGATATGTTTTTGACCACGGATAGGGATTCAACCTCGACTCAATTCTTTCGACCCGATATGTGATTTTGTTCTACTAAATTTCTTAAATGCTTAAATTTGTACTTTATCTTGATTGCTTGACCCATTGTCCCATGATACTATTAGTTTAACTCTTGTAAGTTGGGTAGAATACCTCACTACCTAGCAAACCTTTTTCCTCATGCACCACATTGGTAAGTTCACTTAGATTATAAATTCAGAGGACCCTACCTTGTCTAGTCTACCAAGCCATAAATGAGGAAACACTAGGACAATTGTATAGCTCCCAAACTTCGGGCGAGACTTGATTTTAAAAGATCTTGGACTAATTAAATTCCTTCAATATTACCTCCCTTACTTATATTTCAACAACCTGATGCTGCTAAATATTTCTTGGTTTTGCAAGCTTATCTTTTTCAAGCTTGATCATGACATATTTTATTGGGTGCACCCACTAACATATTGTCTAATCAGAACCGGTACATGATGGTCTGATCAACCTATTGCACTTTGGTTCGCTTATCACATATTATTCTATGCGGATGGAGACATAGTAAAACTTGCCTTAGAGTCTCATCCGCGACCGCCTTGACAATTCTCGTTTGAATTATTTTTGTCGCCTATGAACCCCGCAATTCGTACTCAATATATAACACCGTCTTTGAAACCTTTTGTTGTTCTTGTCTTTCATTTATTTTGGAAAGACAAGACACTGTACTTGCTAGATAGACTCAAGGTATCATCTTTGGTTGCTCAATCGGTTAATTATACACAAATGTAGATAGCTACCGACAGACTCATGTGGCTATATCCTCGCCTTTAACTACTCCTCACTTCTCAACCCTAGAATTGTTATCGTGCCCTCCCAATTATTCTGGAGCACTCGAGAATGATTCTAATCGTTCACTTAAATCTAACTTTCAATCAAGACGATTAGTATCAAGTTTTCTCGAGGAACCACATCTCCCCAAAAGTTTAATTTGTTCTCTTTTGTCTACTCAATTCCTTATTATTCTCTAAAAATTGGATATTCAAAGTTTGTTACCTTCACAAGCAATCCTTATTCAATTCCATAACCATGATATATTTTTGTATATATCGACTCCCCAAATTTTCTAATGCATGGTTATGTTGAACACCGTTTTATTGCCTTCTCCAAAATTTAATTGCATGTTGGTATTGACGAACTCTTCCTATCCCTCAACCCTATCTACCCTATAAATCCTAAATTTCGATGACAAAATTCTTGTAAGTTGGGTAGGATGTAAAACCCCTATTTTTTTTAAAATTATTTTTATTAATTTATTAGTATTAAATTTATTTTGTAGAGATTTAATAAACATGTTTTCCTATTTAAATATTATTACTATTTTGAGTTGAATTATTAAGGATTGAATTTATATATATATGTAGATATGCTCCAATATATTAAATAATTGGCTAGTTGACTTTCAAATGGTGTTTAAATTTTTTAAATAGATTTTGATGTATTATGGATAAATACATATATAAACATATATATATATATATATATATATATATATATATATATATAAGTAGATAAGGTTTAATAAGATTTGATAAGTTTTCAACAAAAAGAAAAAGAAAAAAAAAAAGAAAAAAAAATCCCATAGTGGGTGGTCGGCCCCACCCGACCACCCCAAATATAGAATAAGCTGCATGCTGCAGCAAACAATTGTATGCGCCACACACCCCTTTAGAAGAAAGCACACAGCAACTTATAGATGGCCGAACCCCCTTTATACAAACATATATACATATGTATACATATGTATTAAAACTAAACCCTAAATTCCTTTCTCCTCCATATTTTCTTCCACCTCTTTCCTCTCCTCCTTCCTCCTACCCTCTCCTCGGCATGCTGTCCGCGAGCACAGCAGCACCCCGCGCCAACGGCAACGGAAACAACAACAACAAAATCGGATTCCCACTTTAAGGTATCCCACTCTCTCAATCGATTTCTCCTTCAATTCTAATCCGATTGTAGATCCGTAAATTCGTGTAGATAGCCCACGTGACCCTCTTTCATCCCTTCAAATAGTTTTATTTATTTCAGCAATAAATTTCAGTTTTTAATTAAATTAAATATCTCGAAAAATCAGTTTTCAAAAACACTAAAAACCCCGTACGAGGTACGTCCCGACAAACCGGGCGACCCCGTCGCAAACCGAGAATACCGAAAAGTCCGTATCGAATTTGTGGACGTGCGAAAATTGACGGGATTCAAATTGGTTGCGTGTGCGCAACGAATTTGATCCGTATCCGTCGAATTTTTGCGTACCGGACTTTTCGGAATTTTCCAACTATTTTGTGCACACTCATCCAATCGCGACGAAACTTGCGCCATTGGACTCAAAATATTTTTCTGGTCCTGTATGCCAAGTTTAGTCCGAATCTGAGACCGTTGGTAGGGACGCTATTTTGGCGGGCCCACAATCCCACTCAACGGGCAATGTTGTGCACGGCCCACCGGAATCCAAAATTGGACATACCGTTGGGTTCGTCTCATCAAAACAAATTCGTAGACATGTAGTTTGACGACTTTAGAGACCGTAGGTTCTGGCGCGCATTTCGGTGCAAAGCGGGTCCAACGACGGACATCGTTTTGACCCGAAATTACGATTTTGTCCCTGTTCCAGAATTTGACTTTTGGATAGGCGTTTCCTAGGTATATCTTATTCACCGAGATCATTTTGATGTTTGTTTCAGCGACTGAGTCATCTGTGATTTGTGAGTTTTGGGTGCTGACACTTGCTACTCTTGGATTTGCCTTTCTCGCACCGCAGGCAAGATACCTTGCCATTAAACTGTTTATATTCAGTCTGCATTTATTTTATATATCACTGTTCTTTATTTCCGGTTCTTACAGTTCCTGATTTACTGCCTGTTCAGTGATTAATAATTTACTTTGTTAGTATCCTTTGATTGCATGTTGACCTAGAGTTAAGGGACTACCGTTGTGGTGTATTGCATATACCTTGACACAGTTGTACCACGAGGATGTGTGAGATGAGTATCATGTAGAGGTTCTTGCGTGTGGGCTGATCCCCCATGCGCATGCGTTAGGGCTAACTGCTAGTAGAGGCGTGTTAGGAGACTTAGCAGTTAGTAGAGGTACATGGTCGTGGATGCGACATGACAGGTACATTGGGTGGGGAGAACATTACCTGACGTATGGGCTTCTATGCACTTCCCTCATTACCTGTGCGCTCCGCCGGAGACGCAGGCTCCAGGTGCCCTCTGACGTTATCCAGAGCGTTATGGACGTAGCCCCTTGCACACGGTGCCCTCTGACGCTTCCCGAGCGTTATGGACGTAGGCCCCTGGTGCCCTATATGGGAACTATGCCGATCCTATTTACAGCCAGGGCTCATGCGTTGAAGGTTTGTTCTTACTGCATAAACACATTAGATGGTTAGGTAACCCTCGTCAATGTCATATCACCCCGTTCCATTAGTAGCTTGGGACAATATCACATCGCGGTATAGTGTACTACCCCTTATTCTTGTTTGGTTGTAGGGGTAGTCCACTGTTTCGATGATGAGGTATTGGAACTTGTTACGAGTGTGACCATTTACTTTACTTGTGAGTTATGACATAGTATATATATTCAGTTATATGGCATGTTGATGTATCTTGTTACGTCCCTCTGAGGACCTGGTTATCTCGCCAGGTGTGTGTTTCGTGATTTCTTGCAGGTGCTCTAGCTAAGGCCATTCCTTCCTTCGTGGTGATTGCTCTTGGACTCGTCATTGCTCTCGCTTGCTAAATTCTTTCCTTGTATATTTTTTTCCATATTTAATTTGGTTGGTAGTGGACTTTGTCTCCGCCCAACTATGGTGTACATGACAAATTCAATGTTACTTTTATATCATATTTATCTTTTTGGATGAGATTTAGTACCTTGGTTACTGCATTTACAGCTTATGTATATATACGAGGGTCTATATACTTCGTATGTATACAGCTGGCATGATTGCGTTCTAGTCCTACATATTTTGGGACTGGAGCGTTACATGGACCGGATGGTTTTAGCAGTGGGTCCTATCAACGCCACTGGGACACTCTGAAGTATCAGGTCTTGGAGGTATTGCAAGAATTCTTCACCAAAGGAAAGCTGCTGAAAGAGCTGAACCACACTTTCCTGACCTTGGTACCAAAGAAGGAAGGAGCGACAGCATTGGCGGATTTCAGACCTATTGCGTGCTGTAATTATCTTTATAAGATAATTACGCACCTTATATGCCGGCGGATGGAGGGGATCATGCAGGACTTGGTATCTCCGAATCAGGCTGCGTTCATCAAGGGGAGGTCGATCGCTGAGCACAGCCTCCTGGCTCATGAGATGGTGAGAGGCTTTAGCAAACCCTGAGGGGAGAAAGCATGTGTGAAACTGGACCTGAGGAAGGCGTATGACATGGTCAATCGGGACTTCCTCTGTCATCTGATGACCGCCATGGGTTTCGAGGACTACTGGGTTGCATTGATCCGGGAGTGCATTACATCTCCCACTTTCTCTGTCCTCATCCAGGGCATTCCTTATGGGTACTTCCAGAGCAATCGTGGGCTTAGGCAAGGTGACCCCGTCCCCTTACCTGTTCACGCTTGTCATGGAATACTTCACATGTCTGATGGACCTGGCAGTACACCGTGGGAGGCTGGTCCTATTGTTTCGGAGGGTGGATCCCCCAGTTACCCACCTTATATATGCAGATGATCTCTTGATGTTCATTCAGCCATCGACGGAGGGTATGCAGACGCTTGCGGAGATTATGGGAGAGTTGAATTCCCTCTCAGGCCTTCAGATGAACAGAGAAAAGAGCAGGGTGTACTTCAGCTCCCTATGTCCCCAGAAGGAGGAACGGGCCGATGTGCTGGGAATCGAGAGGAGTGATCTTCCGGTGCGATATTTAGGAGTGCCTCTCACAGTCAACTATGCGCGGGATTAGGACTGCCATAGTCTGGTGGAGTACGTCGAGAGGAGAGTGAAAGGTTGGCAAGCCGTCGGATTGTCATTTGGAGGACGCATCGAGCTGGTCATATCGGTGATTTCGGCTGTGGCTCATTTCTGGCTGCAATCCATCCTCCTCCCTGTTGCCACTGTTAGGAAATTGGAGCGGATCTGTGCAGATTTCATTTGGAGGGGGGTATGCATGCGATCTCCTAGGAGCAACTCTATCGACCCAGGAAGGAGGGAGGAGAGTGGCTCAAGCCGTTGCTGGAGATTAGGAAGACCTCCGCGCTTAAGCTGGCAAGGAGTTTCATCAACGGGGGGTCTCTCTGGGCTGACTGGATGCACAGTAGATACATGAAGCAGGACAACTTTTGGACGTGTGCTACTGACAACAATCACTCAGTCACTTTCAAGACTGTCTTGAGACACAAGGGGTTATCAAATCTGCAATCCGGAAGGTCATGAAAGATGGGTCTGGAACGGACCTCTGACGGGATCCTTGGATAGATCGGCTTTCGCTATTGGACATCAGGGGAGCCCCGATACATCAGGAGGACAGGCGTGGTCTGACGTGTAGTCGTATCATTCCCGACGGGGAGTGGAGCGCAGCCCACAACAGACAGCACACAAAAACCAACACTCAAAACTCACAAATAACACGAGAATACAAGAGAACACTTCAGTTTTCGTTGCCCCTTTACAACAACACACACCCTTATTTATAGGGGTCGAAACCTACTACCGGTTCAGCCGGTTAGAGCTTACCGGAATCATTTTTACACAGCTCATCAAATGAGATGAGAATAAACACATTTATGTCACATCATCCTCATAACACATCGTCATTGTGGATAGGGAGGAATCTGCTTTATCATTGTAGTGGGTCCTGGTATATGATTTTCCACCATCCCCCCAGCGGTTGAAATCGGTCGGTGGAGAGCGACGATCATCTGGATCCCACTGACGGATTTGCCTGTCGGCAGCTTCTTGTCCTTGCTCTTCTTGGGTCTCAATGGTATTAGACCCATCTGTTTCGGACGGTGTGTCAGAATCCAATGATTCTGGTACCACATCTGGTGTCTCTGGTACCTCTTCCTCCTGGAAAACCTATGGCGATTCCACCACTGGTGAGGGTTGCTGTACAGGTTGACTGGCTTCGAGCTTTTTAGGCTTCTTTTTACCTTTTCGCAAACGCCACCCAATCCTCTTCTGGTAGCGCTTAAGGACCTCCTTGAATGTAATCTTTTTTAGCATTGGTCCACCATGCTTCTTTCTTCAGTCCATCTCTTCTTCTTCAGAAGAGACCTTATCTCGAGCCAGTTGCCCAATGGTCCAAGGTTCACACATCCGACGAACTCATGGATCAGACTAAGCTTTATGTCATCCTTTAGCGGAATGCTGAGGTAATCCGCCAAAATAATATTATCCGCTATAGAGAGTAAGGCGAGCTCTTCAGGAAGCTTTGCAAATTCTCTGAAAAACTCGCATGCAGCGCCATGTCGCTCTTTCTCTTCATTGAATGTTTCTTTCTTGAACTGAGAGAACTTCAACCCTGGGTCTCCTTCGTGCCTTCGAAGCTCCCAGATCTGATAGGAGGGATAGCATTTGATGTACCTCCTTTCTTCCCAGACGCTCCAGATAGTGAATCTGAACTGCTTCTGGAAACGGCTAGAGTGCGAGAGGGCCGCCTCCCAACAAATCTTCGGGATGGTCTTCTCGTAGAGCTCTGCATCAGAAGTGCTGACAAAAACTTCATGAACAAGCCCTTTTCGTATTTGAGTTTCCAATTTTACTATTTCTTGGAAACAGACAATTAAATGTAAATTTCCATATTTACTATATATAATTTCCTCGCCTTCAAAGTATTTAGCAACGCTTGAGTCATCCAAGCGCTTAAAATAGGCTAAGAGGCGTGGTTCCTCAATAAGTCCTTGTTGGTACATGGTAATCATTTTTTGTACCATGACCTCAGACTCAATGTTCAGGAGTTTTTCATCCTTTAGTTCTAACGTGGTGAAAAATGTCAGAACATCGGACATTCTGAGATTCACCAGGTCATGACTATTTATTTGCTTTAAATTTTCTTTTAATTCTATATGTTCAGCGCAATTGCCCTGAAAGAGATCTTTCTCCCTAGATATAAGTGCGGGAGATCTGGAGGTCAAGCTATATGCGATTAACTGAGTGGCCCTTTTCTGGACATTAGTCAACTTTATATTTAGCTGTATTACGCTGTTCCTCGAGATTATGTGTTGTTTCTCGAGCTGAGAGAGCCAGAAACATGCTCACTTAGTATCGTTCGCCTGAATGGCTCTGTAGCAGCCATTGAACATATCCCAAGAGACCTTGTCGACTCTCTCAAGATCTTGATTGTACCAATTTTTTAACATAGTAGTGGCAAAAGTTTTCTGAGAAGGCTTCTTTGGTCCTTCCCAGGCCTTGCCCTTAGACTGTGGTGCCTTTGTAGCAACTGTTTTAGTAGCTTGGGAGTTGTTTGTCTCAAGCGACTGGCTGTTCGCCGGGGCCGGTGAGGCCTGCGGGTTGTTCACCCTCTGGCTGTTCGTCGGCGGACCAGTTGTGGTCCCTGGAGCTGGGCTTTTCGCCTTTTGCGCTTCCGAAGATGAGGCTCCCGCTATGGAAGTCTCAGCTCTGGCTTTTTTGCCAGCGACCTTGGTAAAGGCATCCTCGGTGCTCATCTGCTCGAACACCCGACGCATTTCAAGGAAGTCGTCTTCGTCCATATTTCATATCCTGGTCAATGTATCAGCAAGAAAATTAGTATAGCCAGGAATATAAACCACATCATAATTGAATATTTCTAAATACATTGTTATTCTAATTCTTCTGAGATTTTCCTCAGGATTATTAATAGTCTTTTTCTTTAGAAACTGAGCTACTGATTTATTGTCAGTTTCAATAATAAAGTTTCTATAAAGAAGGTATATCTTTAAGCTTTTAATAGCTAATTTAACATCCAATAATTCTTTATCATAGGTAGCATATTTAGTTTGCGTCTTTGTAAATTTGCCCGAAGTATAGGCTACGATTTCATTTTGTTTTGCAATGAGTACTCCTGCCCAAAAAAGATCAGAAGCATCGGTCTGCAAAACTAATTTTTCATTATCGAGTGGAAAATAAAGGATTCTTTGATCCTTAACTAGCTCTTTTATCTTTGCTATTTCTTCCTTTTCATCTGGCGAAAGAGAAATAGGAATTCTGCTAGTATCCTACTTACGGGACTGTTCTCCCGAATCTCGTTTATACTTAGCTTGTTCAGCGGCAAGCTTATCTTGTAATTTCTCAACTCTAGCAGAAAGATGAGGAATGAATTTTCTGCCATAGTTCAGTAATCCCAAGAAACTCTGAAGTTCCTTTAAAGTTTTAAAGTCCTCAGAAAAATCTTTTATTTTAGTCTATATATGTTGTTGTAGCTCTATTTGACCATTTTTGATTATTTTTCCTAAGAAATCGATTTCTGTTTTAAACAGCTCGATTTTTTTGGGACTAAGAATAATTCCGTTATCGAGTAGTAGTTTTACTACTGACAACAGATGCTCCTTGTGTTCTTCAGCGGTTTGGGAGAACACAAGAATGACATCAATATATACTACAACATATTCTAAATGTCCAAATATGGAATTCATCCACTTTTGGAATACTTGTGGAGCATTTTTTAATCCAAAGGGCATAACCAGCCACTCGAAATGTCCCTGCGGATAACTGAATGTTGTTAACTCAATGGATGATTTATCAGAAAGTTTTATTTGCCAAAAACCAGATTTAGCATCAAACTTACTATAAAACTTAGCTCCTTGTATTTGTTTTATTAGATTTTCTGCTGAAGGGATAAAATACCCATCAAATTTAGTGTAGCTATTTAACTTTCTATAATTAATAACCATTCTAACTTTTCCTCTTTTAATCTCAGCATGATTCCTAACTAGGAAAGCCGGAGAGGAATGAGTACTAGAACTTTTTTGTATTTTTTTGTATTAGTTTTAGACGAAGTAACTCGTCTATCTGCTTAGCAAATTCCTCCTTATCTGAAGGAGATACCATTATGCTATTGACTCGTACCTTGGAGTCTTTATGCATGTCTAAGAGCTCAATTTTGCAAAATCGAGGAGCTTTGTCAAACTATTTTAATGGATTGTCAGAATATAATGGCTCTAACATTCCATGGATAACCTTATGAAAATTATTTTCCGCAGGAAGTGTATATGTACAAATTTTTTCTTTTTTTTTTCTCGTCGTTCGTATTAGTATTATCACCACGCTGTGCTGCGTGTGGCTTATAGATATCAGCCATATGTATATTGAATGAGATACGAGGTATAGACATGCCATCAATGTCTATATAATGTTTATTAAATGGAGGATAATGGTGTAGATTATCCATACCCAGTAGACAATCACAATCAAACTCCTTAGGTAATAAGGTAAACGTAAAGTCATATGTTTTAGAATTTCCAAGTATATCCTGTAGTTGGACAGGAATATTAGTTTTATAATTTACTTGGACTTGTCTTCCCATAAAGTCGTTTAACCGACATGGCCTCTCGACCTTGATACGTAGGTATTCAGGTATAAATATTTCTTGTAATACACTAGCCTCAGCTCCTGTATCGAGGAGGGCATGGATAGTTAATTCTTTATACCCTGGTATATGTAAAGTCAAGGGTATATAAATATGATATTGTGGAGCCGTCTTTAAATCATAAGTTGTCCTGATCATTAATTAGAGACTTGAGTAATTCTTCCAATTCAGGAATATGATCTAAAGCTATTTTAAGCCAATCGATATCATCATCGATTCGCTCAAAGTCCAGGCTCACAATGTCCAGGGATGTACTGGCAAGTTCAAGGTCCAGTTCATCATCCATAGTGAGATCTATGTGATCTTCAGGAAGTAATTCAATCGTGATTTTTTCAACCTCTTTATTTATTAGTCGACAAGTTGAGGCATTTTTCCCTCGAAGGGTAGCCTTTTTCCCGGCTAACTGATTCATTTTATGATACATGCGAATATGCTCCATGAGACAACGTAAAGTATTGTCCAGCTGTCGCATGACAAGAGTCCTATAATTTGATTTTATAGGATAATCGCATTTTATAATTTCTTTGTATTTACTAGTAATACAAAACATTTTATAAGCCTCTTTAATTTGGATAGCATTAAACTCAGTATGCCTTACTTTTTTTGTACTCATTAGGCAAGATCTGAGTTTTGTTCCCGTATTCGGGATAATGGTGTTTGTACCACTAGATTTTCTCTATTTAGTTTTGTTTGATCTCATATTAATTTGGTCCTTCCTTCTACAGGACAATCACTAATACTAGCTCTATGAGAATATTCATCGACTGGCAATTGATGTGTACCAAGATGACTCATGGAGTTAGATCGTGATATTCTCACTGTATTGGAAGACGAGGATTCTTCATCCTGAATAGATCGTCGGTTATTTACAACCGTAGATATTGTATTTTCCGATGCAATGAAGTACTCGGTAGGTACTTTGGTTTTTGGTTTAAGAGATTTTACAAACAACTGCATTTCGTTGTCTAATCTCAAATGTTCTAATTTAACTAATCTCGGTTGAATGGTTTTACCCACTCCGACCTCAAATAGTTTGACCAAATGTTTGGGAGTAATGGACTTGAATGTAGGCGTATCATTCAAGGCCATACAATGTTCTCATTGTATTCCCAAAACTTTGGAGGCTGTCTCAGAGGGACTTACTAGATGTCAGGAGAGGACGGCCCAGTTTCGCATGGTGCGCCGACTCAAGGCTACGAAGAAGGCTCTACGGAGTTGGGTGAAAGGGTTGCCCAAGTCTACCTTAGAAGATAAGGAGATGGAGCTGCGGGCTATCCAGCAGGACATGCAATCTAACATGCTTAATGGTGACCTGGCGGCGAGAGAGAAGGAGCTGATCGGAGAAGTCAACATCTTGCGGCTGCAGAAGGAGATTAGCACGGCTCAGCGTGCCAAATGTTCCTGGCTCAAGGACGGCGATCGTTGTTCCAAGTTCTTCTATGATGTCATCCGAACCAGACAGCATAGGAATCACATCTTTCAGCTTCTTGATGTGGATGGCAACCTTGTGGGAGAGCCGGCTGAGATCCAGGACGAGGCTGTCAGGTACTACTCTGAGTTATATTTCCAGACTGACTACTTGTCTGTGTTCCCAGAGATTGTTACGAAGAGATTGGTGACTCCGTATATAAATAGCATTCTTCTTGCCCCTGTTACTTTGGAGGAGGTGGAAGCTATTGTCAAGTTGGCGGATCCCAACAAGGCTTCCGGACCGGATGGTTTTAGCAGTGGGTTCTACAAACGCCACTGGGACACTCTGAAGTATCAGGTCTTGGAGGTGGTGCAGGAATTCTTCACCAAAGGAAAGCTGCTGAAAGAGCTGAACCACACTTTCCTGACCTTGGTACCAAAGAAGGAGGGAGCGACAGCATTGGCAGATTTCAGACCTATCGCGTGCTGTAATTATCTTTATAAGATAATTACGCACCTTATATGCCGGCGGATGGAGGGGATCATGCAGGACTTGGTATCTCCGAATCAGGCTGCGTTCATCAAGGGGAGGTCGATCGCTGAGCACAGCCTCCTGGCTCATGAGATGGTGAGGGACTTTAGCAAACCCGGAGGGGAGAAAGCATGTGTGAAACTGGACCTGAGGAAGGCGTATGACATGGTCAATCGGGACTTCCTCTGTCATCTGATGACCGCCATGGATTTCGAGGACCACTGGATTGCATTGATCCGGGAGAGTATTACATCCTCCACTTTCTCTGTCCTCATCCAGGACATTCCTTATGGGTACTTCCAGAGCAATCGTGGGCTTAGGCAAGGTGACCCCCCGTCCCCTTACCTGTTCACGCTTGTCATGGAATACTTCACATGTCTGACGGACCTGACAGTGCACCGTGGGAGGCTGGTCCCATTGTTTCGGAGGGTGGATCCCCAGTTACCCACCTTATATATGCAGATGATCTCTTGGTGTTTATTCAGCCATCGACGGAGGGTATGCAGACGCTTGCGGAGATTATGGGAGAGTTGAATTCCCTCTCGGGCCTTCAGATGAACAGAGAAAAGAGCAGGGTGTACTTCAGCTCCCTATGTCCTCAGAAGGAGGAGCGGGCCGATGTGCTGGGAATCGAGAGGAGTGATCTTCCGGTGCGATATTTAGGAGTGCCTCTCACAGTCAACTATACGCGGGATCAGGACTGCCATAGTCTGGTGGAGTACGTCCAGAGGAGAGTGGAAGGTTGGCAAGCCGCCGGTTTATCATTTGGAGGACACATCGAGCTCGTCGGATCGGTAATTTCGGCTGTGGCTCATTTCTGGCTGCAATCCATCCTCCTCCATGTTGCCACTGTTAGGAAAGTGGAGCAGATCTGTGCAGATTTCATTTGGAGGGGAATATGCATGCGATCTCCTGGAAGCAACTCTGTCGACCCAGGAAGGAGGGAAGAGTGGGGCTCAGGCTGTTGCTGAAGATTAGGGAGACCTCCGCTCTTAAGCTGGCATGGAGATTCATCAACGGAGGGTCTCTCTGGGCTGACTGGATGCACAACAGATACGTGAAGCAGGGCAACATTTGGACGTGTGCTACTGACAACAATCACTCAGTCACTTTCAAGACTGTCTTGAGACACAGGGGGGTTCTCAAATCTACAATCCGGAAGGTCATGAAAGATGGGTCTGGAACGGACCTCTGGCGGGATCCTTGGATAGATCGGCTTTCGCTATTGGACATCAGGGGAGCCTCGATACATCAGGAGGACAGGCGTGGTCTGACGTGTAGTCGTATCATTCGCGACGGAAAGTGGAGGCCGGAGTCTTATCGGTTTACCGAGGAGCTGGGTGGGATCATTAGTACTATTGCCATTGATCCGGACTTGCCTGCTGATCGGTGGATTTGGGAGCCGATAGGAGCAACTCCGGGAACTGGGGAGTTCCAATTCCGGAGCTGCTACAATCTCATCCGGTGCACCTTTCCTCAGAGTTCTGACTACGAGTTCGTATGGTGCAAGGGTCTGGCCAGGAAGATGCAGCTTTGTGTCTACAAGCTTCTACTGGGCCGTCTTTTGACTAGGGATCGTCTGAGTTCGTTTGGAGTGCCGGTTCCAGATCCCAAGTGTGTGCTTTGCAGTCTGGAGAATGAATCTATAGGGCACATTTTCTTCGAGTGTGCCCTGACATGGCATATCTGGTCTGAGCAGAGTAGAGCATTGGGTAGGTGCGACTCCGAGATGGGAATTGGGAACATCATCACTGTGCTCCGGGATAGCAGAAGTCGAGGGCAAGACTGGTTCTGGACCGCCAGAGTTCGATTGGCGGCCTCAGTTTGGCATATATGGCGGGAACGAAACCGTCGGATATTTGAGGGGCTGGTCACCCCTCCGGTAGGCATTCTCCATAACATAGAGTTTGATGTAAATGCTATGGGGAATTGATGAGTGGGAGTCCCACTTGGATTATATGTTGTAAGATTATTGCATTGCTTTTGGAATAAAATTTACCCTTTTCCAAAAAAAAAAAACAAAAAAAATATCATAGTCTCCTTTGTTAGAGAAATCTTAAACTATGAAGATTTGTTAGAGAAATCTTAAACTACGAAGATTTCAATCTCCATTAAAACCTTTTGTCCTTACACATAAGGATTACTCCAATTTTTGCATTTCTATTCATCTATCTAGAAGATCTCCTTCTTCTACAAATGTTGTCTTTATGTTCAAGGACTCAACAATTTATGAGCAATTACAAGGAACACAAGGGAAGTGTTGTATAAGACTCAAAATAGGATAAGGGTCTCATGTATGAAAAGGATAAAGATGGATAATTATTTAGAATGGGATCTCCTGCATAATATATTCTTCTATATTTATTCCATACTGGGCATTATGGGACACTACAAGATATTAGCATTATGGAATCCAAATTCTAGTTAGTATATGCTAATATATTTAGGTTTGAGTTGGATGTCCTATATATGATACTAGTAATCTCGATGTTGAGCTTATGAAATTTCTCATATATATATATATATATATATATATATATATATATATATATATGAAAGAAGGTAATTGTGGCGAACGCTCCCACCGGAAATCGATCTCATGACCACTCGGGCCGCATGCATCTCTCTTAACCACTAGGCTAGAGGTCATTTTCCATATATAACTTGGCTCTGAAGGACTTACAACTCGGACAATTAACCCGCTCCACTGGTCCGAAGGCCCTGCACCGTTGTCACCCATGGGACACCGCCCCCAATTCCACCATTTATTTATTAAATGGAGGAAATAATACACTACTACCCTGATTCGAACCTGGAGAGATAGGGCGAAAGCCTTCCACCTCAGGCACCTGAGCTATATATATATATATATATATATATATATATATATATATATATATATACACTAGTCTAGCAAATGACCTCTAGCCTAGTGGTTAAGGGAGATGCATGCGGCCCGAGTGGTCAGGAGATCGATTCCCGGTGGGAGCGCTCGCCACAATTACCTTCTTTCAATATATATATATATATATACTAGTCTACATGTACGTGCAAAGCACGTATTTTAATTAGAATATCATAAGGTCAACTGTCTTTTTTTTATCTTTTTCAGGTGACTATTCATGTGTTTGTACTTCTTTTTACAATGCCAAGAGATTCGAAGTACGAATTTTGTTTTTGTTTTTTTTAAATTTTCTATTGAGAATAATAACCTTTGGAAAATTGTAAGGACATAAAAATTTATTACCATTAGAACATGAAGAGTTGTATGGAAAATTGATATAGCATGCAAACTTTATTGCTTTGACTCTTAAACATAAATGACATGCAAGTTGACATAATAACATCATGTTTATAAAATACTCAAGGGTATTTTAGAAATTCAAAAGTTTCACCACTAAGTTTTTCTATTATATAGTAGAATAGATATATAGGAAATGATAATAATGTCGAACGCTCCCACTAGGAATCGATCTCCTGACCACTCGAACCGCATGTCTCACCATTACCACTAGCCCAAATGGTTAGTGTGGAGACATGTGGCCCTTGTGAGCAGAGTTCGAATCCCAGTGATCCTTTTTTATATTGACATATATATTATACGCATATATATTATACGTGTGCATATTCCTAGTCATTTTATATACCTCCTATCTTGTGACCATGATCCTTCTTTATTGTTTTATATTTTGGTGGGAAACACTTCTATTGATAATCCTTACATATAAGTTAATCCTTACATATAATAATCCTTTATCATTTTATGTTTTGGTAGAAAACACCATTTCGCTTTATTATATAGATAATATTTACATATAATTTATGGAAAGCATCTTTCATATAATAAAGAAAAACAACCAATTCTATTCCAATAAGGATTCTTATTCCATGGTTATCCAAGGAGTTCTCCTATTTGGATTAAGGCTCACAAGTATTAATAATTATAGAACCGGGTTGAGAAATTTAAAAAGACAAAAAAGAAAACAAAAAGTTTTACGAGATCAATTCAGAAGGCCATCTAACTTCAACTTCAAGTGAAGAACAACACCTTCAAGGCGGCTGCGGTGGTGGCGGGGACAACTTTGGAGTATCTTTGTAGAATTGGTGAACGTTCTTGTAATCTTGTATTTTTTTAGTTAGAGAGTTGGTAATTGGTATCTTGTAATCTTGTAACTTTTTTAGTTAGAGTTGGTGAGTTTGTTAGTGTATTTGAGGTGGATTTAGTTCCTCCATAGCTTTTGAACCTCAGTTTCCCTTCTATCGCATGCTCATGGACATGAAATAGTTAGATGAACCACATTAAATTTCTGGTGTGCTTTATTTATTTTTTTGTCTATTTCTCTATCTTATCGGTGTTTTGGGTACCGATCTAGATTCCGCACAAAAGAAGGAAATCTGAACATATTTTGATTTCATATGTGATCAAAAGATCTGATGATTTGAACACATTACCCTAACCGCTTCTCCCCAACACCAAACACCCAGGGAGAGAGAGTGTGGTTCATCCTTAGCCACCTCCCCCTTGCTCCTACTCTCATGGCTCCTTATCCTCCGCTCCTCAAACTTCTCCCTTCTTCAACTTAGAATACTGCTTGATTTTCTTCCATCACCATCTCCTTTCTTCTTCTTATCTTTCTTCAGTCCAACCCAACCAGGGTTGTCGGGGTCTTGCCAGCTCACCTCTAATCCCCCTCCGATCTTTTTTTTCTGGCTTCCCCTCCCATGACCGCTTCCCATGTGTAGATCCGAACGTCACGACTGTTAGGTTTATATCTTCTATTAGGAAAGCTACTTATGTATATCTGATTATATTCAATCAAAATCTATACGGACATGACTGTTCCTCTGTGTAGTTTCGAACATCTACACATCATGACTGTTAGGTTTTTGTTTTGTATTAGGAAAGTTAGTTATGTAATTGATCTAATAAGATTTAATCAGAATATATTCAGATTAGGTTTTAGTGAAGTTAGTATCATGTTTATTCATATATCAACATAAAGGTACAAACATAGAGAAATGTTCTAAAGTTACAACTGCAAGGCTGATTCAGAGTTTGAGAGTTTTACCCTGTAACTGTATTCAGATAAAGTAAATAAAGTTTCTAAAGTTTGATAGTAGAGGTAGGTACTTTATATCTGTGTGTTTGAGATTCTGTCTGTATTCCCATTTATGTTCATCTTTCCTTCAATACAGGACTCCTCTTTTTTCTCCCAATTTGGCATCAATTACTTTCAATTAATGGTCGCCAAGTTGATGTTTTCTTTTGTTCTCTTTCATTCAATTTGGATTGAGTATGTAATATCAATTCATTGCCTCGTATTTGTGCTTTCATTATATGCTTATAAACCTTTGATTTTGTGATAAAACTTGGCCTCACCAAGCTTCCGATATAAAAAGATTTAATGATTTCTGCAGTTACAGGCTAAGTATGTCCCCAAGAAATAACTTCATGTTAGCAAGAGCAGAGGAAATTGGTCATAGTGTCTAGACCAACTTCAAGATCATGGGTTCCAACCAAAGGTTTGTGTGTCAATGTATGAGTGGGGACGAAAAGGTATGCTTGTGTGGTGATTGGGGATGGGGGTTGGAGTGTTGTGTGTGTGTGTGTATAGTAAGGGGCCTGCGGGTTGGTCATAACACCATATTGGTTACAGGATAGGACCATGACATGTTCGTTTGGGGTCGCACTAAGTATACATGCAAACCATATTGGTTACAGATAAAGACGTTATGACAATCATAGAACAGAAGAATAGTGATGTCAGAACTATATAAAACTGCTAACTTATTATCAGTTCATAATTTTCTTATTGAAAGAATCATATAATTTACCATAGTCCTAGAACGAGTGAGGAATAATCCGTAGTGTACATTATCTAACATAAATATATAAACAAGGTGCTATACAACATCCACTACTTACCTTTAACCCAGATTGGAGGAGCTCGAGTGCTATTGGCTATAAGCAGTGCCATTGCGATGTCTTCACAGTTTCTATAAGAAATAAAATCATAAAAGTGAATAAATAAATATTTAAATCCTTCTCAGGAGAAGCGTATCGAGACTAGACCTTTCCCTGGTTACGTAATTGTGAATCGAGGAAGGCATTTTGTAAGTGTATAGGTCCAAATATTTTCGGTGAAAAAATGCTGCTTTTGAGAGAATTATACTGTAAGTACCCATCCACCATACTGACCACCAACCTCCATATTTGTAGTATGTCACACCACCCTTCTGCATGGCAAGAAAATGACTTTGAACTGTTGTGATTACAAATAAAATTCCAAAGACAATTATATATACTAGTAATGTGCGCGTAAAAGAAATATTAAAAAAATAAAATATAAATTTATTATAAAAAAATGTCATTCTTAGAAATTGAACTCCAGCAATCATGGGAAATAACTTCAATCTTAACCACTTGAGTTAGAGTTTAATTATAAATATATCATATTAGGTAAATGGTTGGTTAACATTTTTTTTTCTTTTAAATAATAAGTGGAGTATTTAGGTAGTTATTTTCTTATTAATTTTTTAATTCATTTGAATGATGATATACATATGGCTTAGACGGCTCATTTTTTGAGCCGTTTCTAAGCCCATTATATATATGTGTGTGTGTGTGTGTGTGTGTGTGTGTGTGTGTGTGTGTGTAAGCCCATTATATATATATATATAAAAAAAAAATAAAAAAAAAAAAAAATATACGTGTGTGTGTGTAATAAATAATTTTCATTTCAATATATATAACAAAGCACCCTAACTCTAGAAGCTAGAAGGTGGAGACATAACCCATCGTGACTTGGTGGGTTCGATTCCAAGGGGATTATGTCCTCTATATATATATATATATATATATATATATATATATATATATATATATATATTGAAAGAAGGTAATTGTGGCGAACGCTCCCACCAAGAATCGATCTCCTGACCACTCCGGCCGCATGCATCTCTCATAACCAGTAGGCTAGAGGTCATTTGCATATATATATATATATATATATATATATATAAACTAATTTCATCACAAACATTCAAAACCATTAAAATGCAAGGGAGGATGACAAATGATATCAGCATATTTCTGATACATGTTGGAAAATGTGAATGTATATTTGTTATAATAATAATATCAATTTTATCTATCAACGAATCTATGAAAAGGTGTACGAATCTTTTCATTGGAAAAGGTGTACGAATCTATTTATTAGAAAGGTGTGCCCTTTCCATCGTGTCTCTTTATTTCTATAAATACACATGTGTTTGGAGCATTCATTCAATTTATCCATATTGCATTAGTTAGTCTAAGAGAGAGAGACAACCAACGTTGCTTCGACGAGTTCCTACGGTGTGAAGTGCTGCTACCGAAGGAAAGAACCGTTGTATCCTGGGAGACTAATCGCCATTAAACCGTAAGCACCAGTGTGGGGCGAATATTGTCTTAAGGACATTGAACCAAGTTCTAAGCCTCGGTATCATTTTATTTATTTTACTTATATTTTAATTTCAGAGTCTAAATACAGAGTTTGAGAATTTATACTAACAATACTGTAGAAAATAATGGTTGAATGATTTTACTGATGGACTACTTCACTACTTATAGGGAGTCTAGCTCCTCTACATACTACATATTCCGATGTGGGACTAAAAGTCCCTTATTGATTCTCAACACTCCCCCTCAAGATGGGCGATAGATATTGATCATCCCCATCTCGTTACATAGCTTCGACAGACTTAATGGACTAAGACCCTTAGTCAGACAGTCTGCAACTTGTTCTTCTGAGCGGACATGGTCAATCTTCAGTATCCCTTGTTCCAGCTTCTCCTTGATGAAGAATCGATCAATCTCGATGTGCTTCGTTCTGTCGTGCTGAACTGGATTGTTAGCTATACTTATTGCAGCTTGACTATCGCTCAGAAGACGCAATGGTGCTCCCTTATCCAGCTGCAATTCTGTCAGCAATGCTTTCACCCACAGCAACTCTGACACTCCCAGAGCCATTGCTCTGTATTCTGCTTCAGCTGTCGACCGTGCTACCACTGACGGTTTTTTGCTTCTTCATGAGACCAGATTTCCTCCTACAAAAACACAGTATTCCGTGGTAGACCTTCTGTCGTCTATGCAGCTCGCCCAGTCTGCATCACAGTATCCCTCAACTTCTATGCATCCATTCTTCTTGAACCATAGCCCCTTTCTCGGCGTTCCTTTCAGATATCTCAGGATCTGAAATACTGCTTCCATATGACCCTTTCTTGGATCATGCATGTAGCGACTCACTACACTCACCGCAAATGAGATATCAGGGCGAGTGTGCCCCAGATAAATCAATCTTCCTACAAGTCGTTGATATCTTTCACGATCAACTGGCTCTCCTGCTTCTGCTCCCAACTTGCACTTCTGGTCAATTGGAGTGACTGCTGCTTTGCATCCCAGCATCCCCGTCTCCTTCAGCAGATCTAGTGCGTATTTTCTCTGTGAGAGAACAATTCCTTGTTCGCCTTCACACACCTCGATACCTAGAAAGTACCTCATCGCTCCTAAATCCTTCACCTCAAACTCCTTCGCGAGTTTTGACTTCAGCTTAGTGATCTCGACTTCATCATCACCTGTGATCACTATATCATCCACATATACAGCAAGTATAGTGATGTGGCCTCTTGCATGCTGGAGGAAGACCGTATGATCTGCATTTGTTTGACGGTATCCCATGCCTGTAACAGTCTTTCTGAATCTGTCAAACCAGGCTCGAGGAGATTGCTTGAGCCCGTATAGCGACTTCTTCAGTTTACACACCTTTCCTTGCGATGTCCCTCCGTTTGATTCCGTCGCGTAGCACCCTGACGGGAGCTCCATGTACACTTCTTCTTGCAGGTCCCCATGAAGAAAGGCATTCTTCACATCCAGCTGGTATAGCTTCCACCTATAGTTCGCTGCAATGGAGACCAGAGTTCTCACGGTACTCATTTTTGCTACTGGGGCAAACGTCTCATCATAGTCTATGCCATATGACTGTGTGAATACTTTTGCAACCAACCTCGCCTTATACCGCTCTACTTTTCCTTCTGGCGTCTCTTTCACTGTGTACACCCATTTGCATCCCACTGCTTTCTTCCCTTTGGGTAATGGAACCAGCTCCCATGTCTTATTTTTCTCCAGTGCCCCAAGTTCTTCCATCATTGCAGCTTTCCACCTTGGATCTTTCTTTGCTTCCTGCCAACACTTGGGCAACGAAGTAGAGTCTAACGATGCAATGAAGGCTCGATAATTCGAAGAAATGTTAGAATAAGACAAGAAGTTGGCAATGTCATGTTCATAATCATCAAAACGACTAGGAGCCTTACCCGCATTGATGCGAGAAGATCTTCTTAAGGGAGCAATAGGTGGTGGAGAGATCATACCATCCGAGTCGGAGAGACCCGCATCAGAATCCGAGTGATTCAGTGCGGGGGCAACATCTTCAAGAGTTGGAGCAAGAGTAGACGAGGGACTTGGTACAGTAGGCACAGGGCACGGCATAGGCACAGTACTGGACTTCTGTTGTCTCCTTCTGTAGACTTGGAGCTCCTTTTCCCTTGTCTGCTGCTCCCCCTGCGTAACATATGTATCGTCTTCTTCATTCTCTGTATCTGAGTTACTGTGCTCTCCCCCTTTCGTCCAGTTTTTTACAACCGGACACGGAACCGATCCGACGACCACATTTGGGCTTATTATCTCCCCCTCACATCGAACACCACCTGTGTTAGATGTGTCACCAAATGCTGAACCTTCATCCGAACCATAATATGGTTCGAGTTCTCTGAATGTAACGTCCATGCTGACAAACATCTTCCGCTCGACTGGACTCCAACAGGCATATCCCTTCTGAGTCGCCGTGTAACCGACAAAGACACATTTAACTGCTCTAGGATCCAGTTTGCCAACGTCGGGCCTATTATCTTGGACAAAGCACACACATCCAAAAACTTTTGGTGGAACAGTGTATGTAGTTGCCCCAGTAAGCATCTCCAATGGTGTCTTCCAGTCCAATACTTGAGACGGCATTCTGTTGATGAGATACGAGGCCGTCAAAATAGCCTGCCCCCATAAGTGCTTCGGGACATTCATAGCCAGCATCATCGTCCGTGCGACTTCCAGCAGGTGTCTGTTCTTTCGTTCAGCCACACCATTTTGTGCCGGAGTATAAGCACATGAAGTTTGATGTAGTATTCCATGGGTGAAAAAATACTCAGCAACCTGCTTATTAGTATACTTCGTCCCATTGTCAGACCGGAAACACTTAATTTTAGCGCCATATTGTGTTTCCACCCGGCGATGAAAGTCCCGAAAAGCCTCAAGGACGTCACTTTTATTCTTCATAAGGTAGACCCATGTCACGCGGGTATAACAGTCAATGAAGGTGACGAACCATCGAAAACCGTTAATTCCGGTTGTAGGACAAGGGCCCCATACGTCCGAATGTATCATGTCAAAAGCAGCTGAACTCCTATTCCCCGAGCTTACATACGAGCTTCTGGTATGTTTTCCCAACTCACAAGCATCACAAAATAACTTCTCTTTATCAGCCCTTTGATATAAGGACGGATACATTCGACTAATAACTTGAAAAGAGGAATGACCGACACGCTGGTGGTGGAGTAGCAAGTCGGCTTCAACACTGCGACAGGAAGCTTCTGGTGGTGTGTCTGCTACCAAGGATACCAATGCGTTGTCCAGTCCAGTCCTGTCTAAATACCACAGCCCCTTATGCCATGTGCCAGTCCCAAGTCGTCGTCCTGTCCCCTTCTCCTGAAAAGTTACCTTAGGAATGTCAAAGGAAACAGTACAGTTAAGATTAAGTATAATAGCACTAATGGATAAAAGATTGACAGAAAAAGATGGAGCATGTAAGACATTGGTTAGAGTGATGGAAGGGGTGCATGCGACAGTGCATGTACCCACTACAGGTCTGGATGTACCATCAGCGGTTTGAATACTCTCCGGCAATGGTAGCTGAGTATAGTCCTGAAACGCACCACGGGATCCCGTGACATGGCGAGATGCCCCAGAGTCCATTATCCATCCTGGCTGATGGACAGATGCAAGAGCACGTGCAGAATCACCGGTGCCGGTTTGGGCAAAGTAAGTGATGTGATCTCCCGAGGTCGAAGACGCCCCAGGACTGTCGGCCGAAACCAGCTTTGTGTCTCGCAACTTCTCAAGGAACTCCCTCTCAAGCGGGGTTATTTCAGCCAGTAGATTCTCTCCCCCTTCCTCCACCAGATTCGCTTTGTGTCCTCCCCGTCTACCAGCATATCCTCCTCTATTACCCCGTCGGCCGCCACGACCCCGTCCTCGATCAGTAGACTGATTTTGCAAGGGTTTTAGACAAAATCGGATGTAATGTCCGGAGTCACCACAATTGTGGCAAACACCACCGACAGATGGAGTTTGATTGAAGGCAGCAAGGGCAGACTTTTCAACCTCGGCTCGCTCCCCCTGGTAGGATCCCTTGTTGGGCATCAACTTCAGTCAAGCTTCTTCCTGTGTCATGACGGCTATAGCTTCTTCCAAGGTCGGAAGCGTGGATTGGGATAGGAGGATATTTTGTCTCTGCTCAAATACAGGGTGTAGTCCCTTCAGGAATTTCATCATACGCTGCCGCGAAATATAAGCAAGGAACGTCTGAAAGTACTTCGCGAATGCCGGTTCGACTTGTGCATCTTCCATCCCAAGAGGATCATAATGATCTAGATCAGACCAGTACTTCTTCAACAGGGCTGCGTACTCAGAGATGGTACGTTCGTCTTGGGCCACCCTATCGAGTTCATCTTGCAGTTGAAAGACTCGCATAGGATTGCCGGAACCGGAGTACATATCTTTTAGAGTCCGCCATATATCAGCAGCAGCCTCCATTGTCTCGACATTGCCCGACACCTGGTCGGTTAATGAGGCAGTCAACCACCCAACCACTACGTTGTTGACAATCTCCCAAACAGCAAACTCCTTTGCGGAGTGATCGGCTGGCGCCTTGGCTTGGCCATTGACATAGCCAACCAAGCCACGTCCCTTCAGCGTCCGCATCGCCTGCCGCGACCACTTCAAGTAGTTGGACGTTCCTTCCAACTTCGTCTCCAGCTTCTCCAATTTTCCCATTTTGTAAGGTGACGGATCCACATCAGTATGGATCGCACGTGGGGTTGCCTCAGTTAATCTCTTTGATAAGATATCATCAACCAAGGCCTTCATCTCTTCGGCCGTCAGTTTGGCACTGATCGAATCCATGCCTTCTTCAACTGTGAACCCTATTCGTCGTCTACTTCGGCTTCTTCGACGTCGGAGTCGGCAACTTTCCCAACGTCGTCGTCTTCTCCGTCTTCGTCGTCATCGTCGTTTTCTTCGACGTCACAGACTTTACGAATGCGCTACTAACATGGCCAACACCGGCGCGCGCATGTAAAGTGAACACGTCAGGACACCAGAGAAGACATGATCAGTCTCTATAGAGATCCCGATGTGAAGAAGGAATAACAAATAAAGCATTTGTTAGTTCCAAACGGCGTAAGCGATGATCAGAGTTGGTACAAATAAAGTATTTGGCAGCCGTCTGTCTTCGAAATACGCCTTTTTTTGTATAAAGACGGCTATGGTTATGGTTAGGGTTTGGATGGGGCTGCTAGGGCTAGGGTTAGGGTTTCCATTACAGGAGAGGGAGGAAGGGGGGGGGGGGGGAGGGAGGGTGCTGGAGCGGGGGGCGGGAAGGTGCTGGAGAGGGGCGGGAGGGGGGAAGGGTCGGGGGGGGGGGGGGGGGGGGGGGAGGGGCTGCTCCGGGGGGGGGGGGGGGGGGGGGTCGGGGTGGGGGGGGGGGACTGCTCCGGGGAAGGGTCCGGGGGGGGGGGGGGGGGGGGCGGCTAAATTTTTTTTTTTTTTTTGTGGAGAGAGAGAGAGAGAGAGTTATGGCTCTGATACCATGTAGAAAATAATGGTTGGATGATTTTATTGATGGACTACTTCACTACTTATAGGGAGTCTAGCTCCTCTACATACTACATATTCCGATGTGGGACTAAAAGTCCCTTATTGATTCTCAACAAATACCTTCACTAGGGGAACCAACAGTGGAGTACTATTGGTTAAAGCATATCACTGAAACTACATCTACAAAAAGGCCCCAGCCATATATAAAACTCCAAGGGATAACAAGCAATATATGAATACCTTACAATAGAATTGGGTTATAAGTGATGCGTTAACAATGCCCACTTCAGCTTACACAGTTTTGTAAGTTTACAAGTAAAACACGGATGATGAATGTTTGAGGGTTTATAAAAGGAGCTGCATTCTGAAGTTATAAATAGTGCACTAAGAGATTCAGAAGAAAATGCAGGCTAATAATGCCTTAAGAAAAGGGTCCATAATAATATTCAGATGTGCTTTGTTCTTATAGAATATCATATTGCATCTCACAACAATTATTGGAACAATGATAGGAAAGCACATGCAACCTCTTTTGGTGTTACTCATATTACGGAATTATGGAATGAAGTCTTGCTAGAGAATATGGAAGGATCACACATACACTTCAACTGTCCAATCTTCAACACAATCCGTAGAACTTTCTTCGTGCTCTGATTCTTTATTTATCTGAGTTATCCAATTTCCAATCATCTAAATAATATCTGAGAAGAAGCAAATGTAATGATTGATAATGAAGCCAGTGGGTTTTATTTCTTGATGTGAAGATTCCTGCTGGTAGCGGTCTAATTTACTTAGTGGGATAGTCGTAGGCTGCCAACATTATGCTTTGTCATGCTAGACTAAACATTTCTCTTCTAAAAGTTTGAACATTGTTATTACAAACTATTTCTGAACTACTCAAATAATTTCAATTTTTTTTTGACCGAAAGTTGCAAACATTCACCATGTTCATTAAAAAGAGAGTAAATGAAACATACAAACATGAAGGTCTCACTATCTCCAGTGTACACATACTATACAAACCGTGTCAATTGTTTAAGCAAACAAAGAACACGTATCTCTATTCAAAGACTATGTATTATTTCATCTAGTTCATTCTTACCGATTGTGTCCTCCTGCAGCTTGTTTGAAGCGTGGAAGATATTCAAAGAATTGTCACTCTCTTTATAAACTAATCGAAATCAACTTTGAAAAAAAAAAAAGATCAGAACTTTTAGATTTGATGAAAAAGAAGTCCATACTTTTAGATTTGATGACACAAACAGCTCTCAAATGGCTGTTAAACATCTTTCTTTAAACGGTATTTCGACTACAATATCAAAACAGCTCCTTTTATTCTCTCTTTCACTTTTCTATTCCTCTCTATTCTAATTTATAATATCCTATTCATTAGAGGATCCTTGATCTCTCTTCTACACTTATAAGCCTCTCTCATATACCGAACCCCCAAACTTCTCTCCTTTTATTCAATGCCACAGTGCGAGACCTATGCCTATTTCAACTCCCTTTTCTCTAACTTGATGCGAACCAAGACCACCACCCTTGATATAATGTACCACCATCCGACTTAACCACCAAGTCAACAAATGGGAAAAAAATATTTGCTTAAACTTCACAAACCATCTTACAATAGTTGATAGGAAATAATCAACTAAGTATTATAATACTAGTGGCCGTGTTTATAGAGAACAACAACATTATTTCGAATACTATTTGAACCAGGGCATCAGGCACCCTCAAACAGAAACCTCGCTTTTATTGAGAAACAAAGGAACCCTTCCTTTCTCTTTTATCACTCTACAACTTTTAGGTCACGTATTAAAGTATGTTGCTTAGGTAAGTAACAGAACAAGGAGAAAGAAGAAATAACTACAAGTGCTTGTGACAAAGAACCGGTCCAAAGTCTGAAAAGAAATGAGAAACTCAGACGAGATGTGTAACACAACATCCAGCAAACCTCCAACTTCACAGTACTTTTGAATCTGCATACTGGGAGAAGTAGGCTTAGAGGAGATTACTTATGTCTTACTATTGCAATGTTAGGTAAATATTTTATTTCTGTTTTTTTCCCTTCCAATTATGGCCTCCATAAAGGGCTAATTTCTCGATAGCTTCATAAAAATGGTTTTTGAGGTCATGAATTGTAAATTACAAGGAGTATTACTGGATGGCATCACATCTTTGTTCATATATAGGGAGCCACAACATCAGCTGCCCTAGAATATCATGAACTTCTACTTATGATGAGCGCACCAGTAGATGTAACAACTGGATTCACAAATTCATATTCCTATTAATGTCTAAATATAGTCTTCAAAAGAGAAAACATAACACCATATAATGTGGTTAACTGGTTATGTTCAATCACCTTTCTTTGTCTAGATCCTTTCCAACTATTATAGGAAAACTTTGCATGGCTGCTCTACTGTTTCACAAGCTTAAATTGCACCAACTTCAAGATAGCTTGTCGGCTTGCCTGCCAAACACTGCTCGGGCATAATAATCTTGAATCAAGTCCATTTCTTAGCAGTTTGTTCAATCTTAAACTAGAATCTTCTCAACTTAGAGTTGTCTTCCATATCTGACCCATTTTGATTGGGAAAATGATGAAATAATAAGGTGATGGTTTTATACAATTGCATCATAGCTATGATGCAAGGGCACAAGTATGATAAGACACAAACCATAGTTTGACCAGGACAGAGTATCGTTTTGGCGTTTCCTAGTGCATATCTTTTAGTGTCCTTGTCGGACATGGTATGGTTTTCAGAGTTTTTGTGCTGCTTCCTAGCATTATAGAGAAACTATGTGGAAATTGTTGGCCTCCAAATTTTAAAATAACCATTAAATATGAAGTATTACAATGTCCTTGTGATTCCTTGAATAAAACATAATGCCTACTGAAACTTGCACATTCTACCACTTTGAGCAATAACTAAAGAACAAACAAGAACAGAGATCAAATTTAGATTCTGTTATCTACACATTGTGAAGTATTTTCAAGATCAAACTATCAATAATATCATAATATATGTTTCATGATGATTTAACATTTCAGCAACTGAAAAGATTAACATACCTCTTCAGCTAACCAATGCATCCGAGGAACAAATCCCACCATTGTGTCCGAAGCACTCTGCCATACTGTAAATGCAAAATTTAAAGTGGAGCATGGAACAATCACATCATCGTCAACCGAAAAAATTGCATCATTTTTCAGATCCTTTATTGGCTTAAATCTATTATTCAGGTTATCTTCCTCATTCAGTTCAAACCTGAAATTAGGCTTATTGGCACTTTGTGATTGTGAAAGTACAATCTTTCTAAGATGGGAATAAAGATAATCTGATGGTGAGTCTCTTTCACTCCATACTATATGGATTGAATCAGTACGACTACAAGATGCATAATGAGCCACAGATTGCTTCAAAAGAGAGTCACGCTTCCAAGTGTTAATCAATACTGCGTAGCCACCCCTGAAAGCATACTTCAAAAATTAACTGGTATATCTACTAACAAAAGGAGTGCAGGAAGAAAAAAAAAATCTATGAGTGCAACATAAACTTACGGAACTTGCAAAGTGTAAATTTTCATTATGATAAAAGCATGAAAGAAAGAAGAGAAAAAGGGGTATCTAACCCTGATTTTGGAACCAACTAATCTAATCTCCTGAATGGGAGATCTATTTTATTTATAATACCTGCATATTAAGAAGAATGTTGATGGCACCTCATTAAGAGTATAATCAATCAGGATCTCAAACAAACCCGGGCAGATCAGTCGAGCGATCGCACCCTCAAGTTGAGCATGGTTAGCGAACATGCACAACTTGGAAGAATGAGCTTTGGAAGTACACTTGAATGAAAAGGAACAAAGTGAGCAAAAGCAGAGTTCCAAAAACCCTTAAATCATGGCTGTTTTAAAGAGTTCCAACTCCTCAAACATGGACAATCCAAATTGTGGAGTGTGTTGTGTCGGACACATATCTGATACGTATTGGACGCGGATACATATTGGACACAATCTGAACACCAAAATAGGTGTTGTGTCCGTGCCGTAGTGCCCACTGCCCTTACTGTGTCGTGTCGTATCCATGCCCGTGCAACATAGCTAGAGCTCCTCTTGGTAATTGATGTGCACTGTCCCAACCTCATCTTCTTTACTAATACAGTCCTCTCTTGATCTTCAAGGGTACAGAGCAGCATCTGCAACTAGAGAAGCAGAAAGGCGTTGAAGTTCCCGGGCCAATGATCAGGGCGCGCACAGAAATTTTAGTCATAGGGGAATAAAAAATTTGGTCGGAGGGAGCAAAAAACTGCATTGCAATCTCAAGATCTTGCATTAAATATTAGACCAAGAAAAACTCCCACTACTTGTTACACTATCTTCTCTGAGTTGTTTTCTCAAAGCAACCATTGGATTAATCAATCATCAGCAATAAGCTTTCCTTTAGACGCCATTTTGACCGCATAAATGTGCCAATCTCAAGCTCTCGAAGGTTGTATTCTTTGGCTCTTACTATAAAGTATTTTCGTCATTGTCACAGATTTTGGTGTTCAAAAAAGAAGGCGCAAATCTTGCTCACCAGGTCCCAAACTCTTTCATTTGCTTTCCCTTGAAAATGGACATAAATGACTAATTCTGACATCTGGACCAGTTTGTTACATTCCTTTGTTTCATATTTAAATTAGGTGCAAACAATATCATAGGTTATTATTGTTGGACCAATTAAAAATTTTCAATTGTGAGACTGAAAGTATCTGTACTTAAAAGAAAGGTTCCATGCTTACTGATACTGTAGCCTACCATTACCGTCCTTCTTGACAGATTAATGATATCTTTCTTACATTTCCACTATGTTGCACGGATACTCCTATAAAGGACTGTATTCGTGCCCATTTCCTTATCTGTACCCCACACGTATCTGATACAAGACTTTCTCAATACTCGTGTTAGATTGGTTCACCCATGTGTAGGCTTCAAAGAAACCGTAAACATGATTGGAAGTGATTTTGCATGATCATGAGCATGCCAAACATAACTGAGATATAATAAAGTAACATTTCTTTTCTATCAAGTTCTTCTAAACCATTTTGGAACCTAGTTACTGTTGGGATGTCTTGTATAAAAAGTTCAACAGTTTTGAAGATTCTACTCAACACGAGGTTGTGACAAGTATCATGAATGTAAAACTACAGGGCTCAAGAGACATCATGTTTTCAAGGAGGTTATACAGAATAAAAGTTAAGGGTAAAGTTTGTTGGGATGTTTTGTATTCATTAGAGTTCTACAGTGTTGAAGATTGTACTCATCCCCAGGCAAGAGGTAGTGAGGTATCATTATGGAACAAGTACATGTCAAAACAAACAAGTTTGATTTCCAAAGAGGCTACATGGAATACAAGCGAATGTGTAGATTCTTGGGTTTATGTACTGCATTAAGTATGAGTACTTGTGTAATTTCAGAAATCTAAATTTATCTTAGATTAGATTTAATCTAAATATGTTGAAATAGTTGTTATATTTTATTGATAATCTCTTGGCTATTTATAGCCTTAGTACCTCCTCATTACATTAACTCTCTATAGGAATATCATATGGCATATTCCAACATACTAAATATACTAACAACATATTCTTCAACCACAATAGCTTTGTGACTCCCAAGTCCATAGCTCTATACTCTGCTTCAGCTGTTGATCTGGCCACCACTGACTACTTCTTACTCCTCCAAGAGACCAAGTTGCTTCATACAAATATGCAGTATCCCGAGGTGGATCTCCTGTCGTCAGCAAAGCTAGTCCAGTCAGAATCACAATAGCCCTCGATGCTCACATGATTATTCCTTCTGAAAATCAGTCCCTTTCTGGGACCTCCTTTCAAGTACCTTGAAATCTAATACATTGCGTCCATATGACCCTTCCGGGGGTCATGCATGTAGCGGCTCACTACGCTGACCGCAAAGCTAATATCAGGTCGGGTGTGGCTCAAGTAGATCAACCTGTCCACCAATCTCTGATATCTATTCCGGTCAACTGGTTCTTCGGCTTCAGCATCCAGCTTGAACTTCTGGTCTATCGGTGTCGTAGCTGGTTTGCATCCCATCATCCATATTTTTGTAAGCAGGTCCAGTGCGTATTTCCTCTGAGAAAGAACAATTCCCTCTGTATCTCGAGCAATCCCAATCCCAATCCCAATGAAGTATCGAAGAGGGCCAAGATCCTTCACCTCGAACTCCTTACCAAGCTTTCCCTTGAGTTCGGCGATCTCCTGCTCATCATCGCCTGTGATAATCATATCATCCACATACACCGCAAGCATAGTGATGTGGCCTCCACTTCGTCTGAAGAACACAGTATGATCAGCATTAATCTGCTGATATTCCATCCCTATCATTGCTCTTCTGAACCTGTCAAACCACGCTCGAGGAGACTGCTTCAGTTCATAGAGAGACTTCTTCATCCTGCAGACCTTGTCTTCTGTCTGATTGGTGCCGAATCCTGGTGGAATCTCCATATACACCTCCTCCACTAGATTTCCATGAAGAAATGCATTCTTCACATCCAGTTGGTGTAGCTTCCATCCTCCATTGGATGCCAAAGAGATCAGGGTCCTAACAGTACTCATCTTCGCCACTGGTGTAAAGGTCTCGTCATAGTCGATGTCGTACGTCTGACTGTATCCTTTTGCCACCAGTCGAGCTTTGTAGCGCTCAACCTGTCCATCTGGGTTCTGCTTCACAGTGAAAATCCACTTGCATCCGACTTCTCTCTTCCCTTCTGGCAGTCTCACCAGCTCCCAAGTTCGGTTCTTCTCCAGAGCTCCCAACTCCTCGTGCATCGTTGCTATCCACTTTGGATCGTTCTTGGCTACCGTCCAATTGTTAGGTACAGTAACACTATCCAATGATGCAATAAAAGTTCCATGAGAAGAAGAGATGATTATATGAGACAAATTTAGCAAAGTCCCAAACATATCTATCAGGAGGTTTTTTCGTATTGCTGCGAGTGGACCTCCATGCTGATGATGGTTGGAGAGGAGGAGAAGGATATCACCTGAAGGGAAAAGTGGTAGTGTAGGTGTCTCAGGAGTCAAGACGGGCGCATACAAGGGACTTAGCACTGACACTGTAGGAACTGGTCATGCAAGTTGCTTCTCTCGCCTGCTGTAGGTAAGTATCTCCCCCTGAGCTGTGGGCCTAACATCTCTTATTTCCTCTCCTGTCCCTTTTCATCTTCTTGTACCCTATTTGTTCCTCCAAGCCATACTCCGAGATCAGTCGAAATGCTTCCCAACAACTCTCCCTCTTGCCTCGTACTTGTAGTATCAGGTGAGATATTTAGGTTTCCCTCCTGACTGTAGTATGGCTCATGTTCCCTGAAGTGAACATCCATACTTACAAATTTCCTTTTTTTCCACTGGACTCCAGCATACGTAGTCCTTCTGAGTTCCCGAATAGCCCACAAAGATACACTTGATTGCTCGAAGATCAAGCTTTCCTACCGACGGTCTGTTGTACTTCACGAAGCATACGCAGCCAAACACCTTTAGTGGGAGCATCCCACTATTATTTTCCTGCATCATCTCGCATGGAGACCTCCATCCCAACACCTTCCAAGGCATCATGTTGATCAGTTGAGCTGCTGTCAACACTGCATATCCCCACAGACTCTGTGGGACATTCATGTCTATCATCATACTTCTCGCCACTTCCAGGAGGTATCTGTTCTTTCTTTCCGCTACTCCGTTCTGTGCTGGTGTATATGCATAGGCCGTCTGATGTCGTATCCCATGGGCGGACAAGTATTCCGCAAGTGTCTTGTTGGTGTACTCCGTTCCATTGTCAGACCTCAGTACCTTCACCACTGTCTTGTACTGAGTCTAGACATGTCTTTATTAACTTCTTCATAAATTGCAGGGTACAATTTGCTTAAAATACCAAATGAAGAGTGTCCCAACCTCCTGTGGTAGAGTCGCAATGTATCTTCCGCACTCATCTTCTTCAGTCCTTCCATCCCTGCCTTTTCCGCCATAGATATTAATGCTGAATCCAGCCCTTCTCGATCCAGGTACCACAGTCCATCATGCCAAGTGCCAGTCCCAAGTCTTCGTCCCGTCTTTTTCTCCTGGAAGATCACCTTGGGAATATCAAAGAAAACAATGCATTTTAGTTGAAGGATGATAGAACTAATGGACAAAAGACTGATTGGAAAAGGAGCATGTAAAACATTGGATAATTTTACCGAACCCGTACAATTTACAGTACCCTTACCGACCACTGGCTGGAATGTCCCATCAACTGTTTGAATGTTGTTTGTCGATAGTAGGTGAGTGTAGGAGGAGAACTCACTAGCCTTCCCCGTCACGTGTCGAGATGCTCCCGAGTCAATTATCCAGTCTGACGGTCGAGGGAAATACATAGATGCAAAAGCAAGTGGATCGTTAGTACCGTTAGATGGATGGGCATACATGGAAGAGAAAGGTATAAGTCTCCTCGCTTCCCTCGTTTGACATCCGCTGCTTCCTTCTGAGTAATTCCAGCATGCCCATCAGTGACTGGTCCTCCTCAGTAAAAGTACCACCAGCTCCTTCATTGCCATCTGCTACCAGTAGGTTTGCTCGATAGCCTCCTCGACCACCTCGTCGACCTCCACGACCACGGCCTCATCCTCCGAAGGTTCTCCATCCACCGATTGCCCGCGTCCACCGCCTGAATCTCCCTCCTTAGGTTGTTTGGTGCAAGCATGCCGATGATGGCCCATCTCCCCGCAGTTGTAGCACTGCCGATTGTGCTGCCAATACTCCCCTTTCAGACCTGTGTTGCCCAAACTGGTGGCCACTAGTGCTGACTTCTCTTCAGGAGGGTCACTTGTCCCTGCTTGCAGTTTGATGCGTGTTTCTTCCTGGATCATTGTCGAGATAGCCTCCTCAAGGGTACGGACCTTCGGTTGGGCTAGAAGTAGGGCTGTCCTATGAGCAAATGCTGCAATCAGTCCTTTAAGGAACTTCATTATCCTCTCCTGCAGACATACCTGTCTCTCCTTGCACTTCGGGTCCCCACAGCTTGTCCGATCTGAGGAGTGATCGTAATCCAACCACAGTCACTCCAGCTCTGTGGCGTATTCTTGTATCGTCTTCTCTCCTTGAACGGTGTCATCAATCTCCCCCTTGATCTGAAAAACCCGTAAGTTGTTTTCCACGCCATCGTATGTCCTCCTCAACTTCTCCCATACGTCCTTCACCATTTCAATGCCGTCTACTGTGACGGCAATAGACTGGACTAAGGAGTTGGGAAGCCAGATGTAGAACACCATACGAGTGGACTTCCACTCGTCGCGTCCCGCCGAGCCCTCGTCCGGCTCTGTCTTCTCGCCCGACAGGAACCCCTCCAGGTTCTTTCCTGCGAGGGTTCTTCTCACCCGCAGTGACCAACTCAGATAGGTGGCTGGTCCATCCAGCTTCAGATCGATGGAGGAAAGCTCCAACTTCGACGACGTTCGTGTCGTGCTCTCACCAGCCGACATCTTTATCAACTTCATCAACGTCGCAACCTCTGCAGGATCCAGCTTCTTGATGGTCTCCTCCATCGATGCTTCTCCTCTCCGATCACGTCACGTCCGCTCCACGACTTATGCTCGTCTTCGTCGTCCGCTCCTACATCCAAACATGTCTGTTTTTATCAGATCTAGGCATCGGTGTCCTCTTTCGGAATGATCCGAACCACAACAACAATGGCGCCGTTGCGTGCGGCGGGGGGAGGGGGGACGCACACACGTGCCACGACAACGGCAGCCGCAGTAGCGACAACAGTAGCGGCGGGAAAGAGGGGGGGTGGAGCTGTTGTACGCAAGATGGGGGGGCATCTGCTGTAGAAGAGGGAAAAGAGGAGGGGGGAAGGTTTGGTGGCGGCTAGGGTTAGGGTTTGTGGAAATGTGGCTCTGATACCATGTTGAAATAGTTATATTTTCTTGATAATCTCTTGACTATTTATAGCCTTACAACCTCCTCATTACATTAACTCTCTATAGGAATATCCTATGGCATATTTCCACATACCAAATATACTAATAGGATATTCCAACACATATTCCAACATACCAAAATACCAATAGGATATTCCAACAAAATATATATGGGTTTGGTTTGATTTAAAGCTTACCCAACGATCGGGTATAAATAGAAGTGAAGATTAGGGTTTAGAGGATACGGAAGTAACATAAAAAGAAAATAGTAAATTGAGAAGAAAAAGAAAATCTAAAGCTGCAAATGTAAAGATTGATTCAAAGATTTGAAATTATGCCTTGTAGTCCATTATGATAAAGCAAATAAAGTTCTACAGCTTCACTTTAGTCATGGAGATAGGCACTTGTCGTACTATTACATCTTTGTATTTGCAATTTTTTATTTTTGTCATTACAGGTTTTTTATCAACAATTATTACCTAAAACATGCATAAATATCAATATTATTAAGATATAATGTATAAAATATGTATATAAATGTGTCCCATATGTATATATAATTGTATCCACACCGTATCCGTATCCTAAAGTTTCTAAAATTGTTGTAGTAGAAATGTGTATCGTGCCCTTGTCCGAATAGGTGTCCCGTGTATATACAAACTAGCACAACTGATAAACATGCACACACTCAGGGCCGGCCCTGGGGTAAGTCGGACAAGCCATCCGGCTTGGACATCCCCCCGGTCAGGGCAACCCCCCTCCTCTACCCCACCCCTAAGTCCCGACCTCGCCGCTAATAAAGCCTATGTGGTCCACCTCAACTCATCTTTGTTAGTTGAACTAGCAATCCACCAGGTCCATGTTTGAGTTCCTATTGGAAAGGACTCGAGTAGTTCAAGGAGAGGAACTCGAAATCTGAGCTCCACGATGTCATTAGAACATGAGATTTCGACGTAGCTGTCAATCCCACTCGCCATCAATTTTTTTATATCTTCTTTGGAGTCGATTACTAGGGGCAACCAAATCTAGCTCCGACTTGGGCAACCCAACTCTGTGGACCGGCCATGCACACACTAAGTTGATATAGTCCAAACCAGCATACTCTAGTGGTTATGAGGCTAAACATGTCAAGATAAACGACATGATTAGCAACTAAAAATTCATTCATAGATTTTCCAATTATGATCTTCTCGTATGGGTCAAGTAGCTTAGAATTCCACAATTATCCCTAGAGAGTTGGTGGTAAATTGAGAACAGTCAATTGAGAAAACACAATACACCTAACAGATAGGATCCGTTTTACTCTTGAGGAATGTTTGGTTGCCTCTAATTGGAAATGCATGCATCATTTTAGTGTTCGGTTTGCTAGAGTAAAATTGGAGTAACAATTTACCATAGCTTTCGATGCAACCAAAATAAATGCAACACCGCTTGCGAGAACATTTATTACAACATTTCCTTGATATGTTGAAAGCTACTCCACAAACTCATTAGTTATAACATAGTTCTTACGAGTAGCATAACAGAGTTCTCTTTACAATGAATAAACAAAGAATTCACATACAAAATAGCTCAATCAAGAATACAAGATATAATGTGGTATTAGTTATAACATAGTTCTTACAAATAGTGGAACGAAGTTTCCTTTACAATGAATAAACAAATAATTCACATAAAAAATAGCATAATCAAGAATAAAAGATATGACGTGGTTCGATGTAAGATTCGCCTGCGTCCATGGGACAAGGGAAGAATTATTTTATTGAATCAAGAAAATACTTTATAATAATTCATACTAGATACCATATCGCACGAACCTTCCCTTATGAGATCTCCAACGAGCTCTCTACCTTCTCTTCTCTTAATTCCCTTAGTTTCCTTAGGGCTTCCTCCAACGAACAAGGTACACCTTAGTTTTCCTCAAGGACACTTATTTAGGATTATAAATCACCTTAAATAGGCTCTCATAAGTTTACATCAACTTTGGATCATAATTGGATCGTCGAAAACCTTATCAAAACCATCACAGTACACTAAAACCACCCGAAGCGGAATTCCGATTTTGGGAACCGGAGTTCCGGTTCCAGTACATACTGCAAAATCCGGTATATCGGTTGGCAAAACCGGTGTACGACTCTAGTGTGAAGAAAAGTGCACACTAGCCGTTAGAAAATCTGGTATACCGGTTAGGGCTTACTTTAGTATCTCATTGCACACTAAATACAGTCTTTGTCCAGAACTGCATCACGACCCTTCTAGCGAGACCGTGAACCTTCCTCGTACCTGAGGTACCTGAACAAAAATTAAGGTTGATTTGAACTTCTCCATAGGAATCACCTTTGTTACCATATCCGTCGAATTCACCTTGGTATCGATCTTTATAATATCAATCTCCTTATTGCACCACTCAATTATCTTCGGATACCGTACGTTGATGTATTTCATCTAACTATGATATATATGATTTGTTGCAAGATGAATCATGCTCCAACTACCACAAAATAAAGGAACATGTATCTTCTTGAATCTAAGCTCACCAACTAACATTTTAAACTACACGGCATCCTTCGATGCTTCTACTGTTGCCATGTATTATGACTATGTAATTGATAGCTTCACAATATCTTGAAGTATAGTTTGCACTACCGGCTGATTTCAATACGATTTGGCATGTCCTGATCCGACACCGACCGCTACAAATACTGACCACTACAAAACATTGGGAGCTTCTTTTCCAGTCAATTCGGCACATAAAATTGAACAAAAAACAGTAATCAACAAGGGTGTAAAAGCATAATAAAGTTGTAAAAGTATGTAAATGAAGAAAACTTATTTATTGCAGGTAAACCAATCGGCAAGAGTGACTATTATTTCATTTAACTTGAAAACTACTAGGAAACAACACAAAAAATACTTAAAATTATGCCTAAATATATCAGATATTTTTTCTAAATTTTTTAATAATTTAGTTATAATATTTGCTTTTTGATACAAAAAAATCCCGATACTCCGATTCAAAACCGTCGATACTGTCAATACCGTTGATCATGATACTCAGAGGAAGGGTCCGACTGTAAAGCCCATTATTTTGGTTGTATTTTTTATTATTTATAACTTAAGCCCAATGGTGAACCCAATAGCTCAAACCCATACCCGCACACTTTTTCGGTTCCCACTCCGATCCGTTCTCTGCGCGGAAACTTTCCAACTCCCCCATCTCCCAATTTCTTAATATCTTCTTCCCCGCTCCTTCGGTCCCGAAACCGAAGACATCCCCGCACTCCCCGCGACACCCCGGTCGCATCGACACCACTCTCGCCGCGTTTCCACGCCGACCAGCGCCGACTTCCACTTCCGGCCGCGCTAGCGCCGGTCGACCCCTGCCGGGCGTTCCCGCCGCTCCGGCGACCCCGCCAGCCGCTACCGCCACGCCGGCGACCCTCGCCAGCGCTCGCAGCGCGCCCAGCGCCTCCCGCAGGCACCTCGACCGGCGCCAGCCTCTCCACGCGGCCCCCGCCGCGCCAGCAGCCGCGGAACCCCTTCCACGCGGCTCCCCCGTCGCGCCAGCGCGCCAATCCGCGCACGCATAGTAACCCCGCTGCCGCGTGGCCGCGCCCCGCGCCTCCCGCGCGTCGCCCGACTTCCCGCGTGCATTCCCATGCCGTCCGCGTGTCCGCGTGCACGTGTCCGTGCTCGTGTCCGCGTGCGTTCCGAGTCCGAGACATCCCCTCGGTACTCAATCATAGCCTTCGGTAACCCCGCAACCTTCTGTTAAATTCACAGAACCATTCCTGCTCCAGAATAGCTAGTTTAGTTAGTTTCCTAATTAGTTCGGTAATAATTGTTAGTATTAGTTAGGTGTTAGCATTAGCGGATAGATTAATGGATAGTTTTCGACTATATAAATTGTGATTATGCCATAGTAGGATTACTTTAACCAAAGTTTCATTATTATTCATTAATTTATAATTTAGCAGCAAAAGCGTATTTTTATATTATACGCAAAATCTTATATAATTACATTTTAAGTAAAATGCGTATTTTAATTTTTTTTAGCCGTTATTTTATGGAATATGTCGTATTAACATTAATTTCAACAATTATAGTATTTTTGCCATAATTTCATTATTACTATAAATTGATAAATTTTAGTATCAAAATAATTAATTATATAGCAAAAGTATATTTTGATCTAGGAAATAGTATTTATAAGCCAAAAACCATATATTCATATTTTTAGGTAAAAAAAATATTTTTTTTTATAATTTAGCCATTTTTCTGCTCATAAAGTTAATAGGAATGAAAATTAGTATGGATAGCGTATATTTTTTAATAAAATCGTAATTTTGCTAAAATGAGGGTTTACGTATATTTATTATTAAAAATGATTATTCTTTGCAAAAAAAAAAGTATTACTAAAATATTTCGTAAATGTTTATTTTGAAATTTATTAAATTAGATTTTCAACTATTTCGAGTTTATGCAATATTTACTATTAAAATAATGTTCGATAAAAATCGCTATTATTTGTGATAATATTCCAAAATATATTATTTTTTTGCCCTATTTACAAAATACTAATAAAATAGATTTTACCAAATATTACATATTTAAATTATTAGTTTCTCTAATAAGAATGGCAAATGTCTATAATTAGCATAGTTTTACGTTAGTGGTTTATTAACCAATCTTGGTTTAAGTGCTAAGGACAAAATATTATTAATGTATGTTCGGATCCCTGAACCCTAGCCGATACCCTTCTAGCTATTGCTTTCCACACCGAGGATACAACCGAGGCAAGTTTCATATCTTTCATGTCTACGTTTTATTTAATAATTAAATGTACTGCATCAGTAGAATCATGTATTGTAGTGACACTGATTCACAGTGGATCCCTCTCGGACTCCACATCGATGGATGGAATAATTGATTGTCTCATTGTCTCATTGACTCATTGACTCGGAGATTGACTGGGAGAGTAGTATAACATCTGTAACCAAAGCCATTGTTTGCCGATTGGCTCTCTCGCGCTAACCCCCTACCGCACAGGGGGTTGAGCCGTGCCGTATACTATCGTTTTGGCCAGAATGCTAGTATACATATTGTCTCTATCCAGTCGGTCACAGATTCTGTTATATACTCAAAACACTATTGTAGAATTGCATCATTGTAGTTCCTGAGAATATTGCCTACTGTCTTTTTACTAATATTTAGCAAAATATATAATGCTTTTAAACTTTCTTGCAATTCATTTATTATTATTTTAGAATGTTAGATGTGAAAATATGTTCTTGCCCCCTCCTGACTGGAGACCAACATTTTTAGGTGACTGCGACGGCGAGGATCACGCCTTTAGCTCTTTCTACGGACCTGGTCTGAGCCCTAACGAGGTAGTTGAACCTGACCAGGGAGCCCCATATTATTAGTTGTGCCATCGGTTTAGTTATTTTATTTCTAGTTGTAATAAGAACCGATGTAATAATTGAATGTTTATTTACTTGTGTTATTCATTTCAGACTCTTAGTTAATTTCTAGATTCAATAAAATGTTATTTCTTTCCTGCTTTAGATATTGTCTGCTGGTGTTCTCACTGCTTGATACAGCTTACTGCCGCCGTCTCACAACAGTGCAGGTTGGACATGATCCGACTGGACCCAGTATATTGGGATTGGATCGTGACACATACCGTGAACTTTGCCCTGAAGGATCGACTTCTAACTGACTACAGAACATGCAAGTGTGTATACATAGCCCGTAATTGATCTTCTTTTATCCAAGTCACCAACATAATCATAATCTGCATCCACAAATCTTCTACTATATAATGAAGCTTCAAAACGGCTCAAAAGTGAGCCGTCTAAGCCATATGTATATCATGGTCCATTTTATTTTAAAAAAAATTAAATTATATAAAAAAATTGTTGAAAAAAGTTTAAATTTGTTATATAGATTCAACATGAAAAATCGAACTCAACCAAACAAAAAAAATACCTGTCATCTTAACCACATGAGTTAGAAGAAATATTTGACTATAATTGGATAATATTCCTATTCTTATTATACGTAGCCCTATCTAACTTCTAACGTGTGCTCCAACGTGGTTGTCCGTGTGGATTGGCTCCCCTATATAATTCTGTGGTCTTTCTCCTTTGGAAGGAGACATATATAATATATGCTACGAAAGGAAAGTTAGCTGCAATCAGAAGCCACGAAGTGCTATCCGTCCATTCCGAGAGTGACAGTGAGCGTTCCAGAAGTTCTATCGGTGAGCTTACCGGTTCCTCGGAGCAGATCAACGGAAAAGAAACATAAGAAGAAGAAGTTGCATCCGTACACACCTGGAAGAAGAAGAAGAAGTAGAAGAAGAAACAGAAGGCGAGAGATGGTTCCACCCCATGAACGGCCCAACCCAACGCGCGAGCTCCACGAGTCCGAATAAGAAGCATAGCAATACGAGGAGCCTCGTCTTCTTGACGAGCCCAGCACCGAACGAGGGCTTACGAAGCGATCGCTGCCGACCGGCCGCCGCCTTCGATTTGGCCAGCGGAGCGTAGGCGCCGTCGCTGCACAGTATTAGTGGAGGCATCACTTGCTGCTGCAGCTGATCCCATGGCGGCGGCAATGCTGCTCCATTGGGGATCGCTTGCTTGAGTAAAGAGGAAATAAAGATGGGGAAGTGAAGTGGGCTTGCTGAAGCAGGAGATTAAAGGGGGGAGATTGGATGGAATAAGACGTTATAGGTATTCGTGTCACCGTCTAAAAGTGAGAGCCCCCCACAACTTTTTCATTCTTTTTCCCCTTCTTTCTAGCTACTTCTTTTGGATGTAAGCATAAGCATTTTTTTTTTTCTTTATTACGAGGAACTACTGCATATTAAACTGACATATTACATATAAAATAATGCTATTTATTCCACCAAATTGTATCTCTAAATTGTTCCTTCTTACATGACAGCTGACATGACATATTAATATAACAATTGACATGACAAATTTTAAAATTAAAATTAAAATTAACATGAAATTAATATTAAAATTAATGTTAATATTAACATTAAAATTAATATTAACGTTAACATTAATAATAATATTAATATTAACATTAATTAATATTAACATTAATATTAACATTAAATTAACATTAATATCAACATTAATTAATATTAACATTAAATTAACATGGACAAAATTGGATAATTAACTTTTTTGGTTATCATCAGCCATGTCAGATGACACATAATATTATTTAACATGTCACGTCAGCTGCCACATAAAGAAGGATGTATTGGAGGGACAATTTGGAGGTACGAATAGCATTACTCTTACATATAAAATTGATCATATTTCCTTCTTAATCATATAATTATAATAGTTTATGTATGGGTCCTACGAAACAATACTTCTTTTTATTTTTTTATTTTTTATTTTTTCAGCACGTACTGGCTCAGTTAAATCGTGTGTAATACACACGAATTTTAACATGTCGTCATAGCATTTCGGACTCATCGTGCAGATCTTGTCCGCATTGGCTTTATGAGCATCACCCCATACGCACACCCGGTGCACCCTGCGCTCCAGAGCTCCACGAGACGGCCATGACGTCTTTCGACGTCCGCAACTCAACGTCTCGCTTCGCCTGTAGTGTCCCGTCCCTACATCGTTCCCCGTTTCCGTCAACGAGGTGCGCGAGAAAGGAACACTGTCGCTATCGATTCGGTCAGGACCGATAGGTCGAAATCGGCCGAATCGGTCGAACGGGAACGGTTGAATTAAGATCAATTCCCCGTTATGGAATGACTTCTTCGGAACCAAGTCACATATTCAGCGAGTGGCGCCTCAAGGATTGGCTCTGCGGCTGAGTCGGGAAAGACCTCCCGTTGCTCTGGTTTTCATGTCGCGCTTGATTTGGCTTTGGCTTTGGTTTTCGTGAATGCGTTTTTCGTGAATGTTTCCGATGGATTTTCGTGACTTGCATTTTCGAGCTTCGCATTCATATCGAAATTCCTTGAATTACACAGTGTTCTAATCAGTTGCTTATGCGATTGCAGATGATCGCGTAGGCGACGTCAGCGCAGCCAACTAGTCCCTCGCTTGAAGCAAGTCTAAGGCGAGTGGCTGACCTCCTTCGTCTCGTCCCTCTCTTTCAAAATCAATATGAAGTTAAATGAATGCTTATCATAATAGTATAGAATCAAAGAAATCGTGGCACGATTCTTCACGAAACACTTGCTATCAAACTGCCGATATTGAAAATGGAAAACGTGTTTTCTTATGCAATTCCACTTAGCCTATGCAAAACAATGAATGAATCGATTAACGTTTATCACAACGACATGGCTAAGTCAGTAAATCGACCAAGTTTCAAAGAAAGGCTAAGTTTTGCAACTAAAAGAGAAATGACAAGGTTTTAGAAAAAGAGAGAGCATTTTTCAAGACTCTGCAAAAACGGTCATGCACTACTAAAATCTGTCAAATTAGCGACGCCTCAGGACGTCGCTAAATAGGAAAAATACGTCGCTAATTTCAATTAGCGATGTATTTAGCGACGTTTGGACGTTGTCGCGATTAACCTAATCGCTAAACAACACAACGTCGCAATACGTCGCTATTGCGATGACACTTAGCGACGTATACACGTCGCTAATTCAGCGACTACCAGCGACGTAAAACGACTGCAGGTACCGATGTCACCTAGCGACGTTGAGCGACTTTTACATGTATCGATGCTGACCTAGCTTGAGAGCCAAATGGCGACGTTCTGCGACTTTTTACGTCGCTATAGTACCGACATATAGCGACGTTTAGCGACGTCGTATATAGCGACGTTTAGTGACGATCAGCGACAGTGTTCATCACAGTTAGCGACGTTTCGATACTTACTTAGCGACGTTAACGTTCGTCTCGGCACGTCGCTGAACGACGCTAATTTTGAAAAAAAAATAAAAAAATACAGCATTTGCAGCATCCCCTACAGCATTTGCAGCAGATACACAAGTATCAAATAACACAGATACACAATCACAAACACAAATGCGTATCAAACAGCGACGGTGTGTATCACGAACACAAAGTATCAAACAGCGATGGTGTGTATCACGAACACAGTATCAAACAACACAGATACACACAATCACGAACACGTTTGAAACACAATCTCATCAATCAACACAGATATATGAAAAATTGTAACAACAATGTCAAACATAATGCTCCACATAAGAATAATGTATATATAACCACATAAAAGACCCAACAATGGGCCATCACACAACAATATATATATATATGTCGACTACGGCTGATCAGGAGGAGCATCACCGCTCCTGGAAAAAAGGTAAGCATACTGCTCCGGTGTAAGAACCACCGACGACGATGAAGGAGGAGGCAATACAACCGCTGGAGAATGAGGCAGTGTAACCGCTGGAGAAGGAGGCAGTGTAATCGCTGGAGATGGGTGCGTCCGTGTCTCCTCTAGGGCTAGCAGTCTGGCGCTGCATTGCTCCATGCAAGTCGCTATCCTAGTAACGGTGTCGTGAATGGACTCCTGCGTCCCCTGTACGTGCCTCACGGTACGCTCGAGCTCGTCAAAGCGTGCGGTGACCGACGCAGCGTCCCCTTGCGCCTGAGACCCTGGCTGCTCAGAAATCCTCCTCAGCATATCGTCGTGCAGCTCAGCAATCTGGCGGGCAATGGTACCCTCGACTCGGGACGACTCGGCCTGTGACGACTGTGAATGCGCACTGGCAGAGGGAGCCCTGGATGCCTGCGTCGCAACAAATGCGTCGTAGGACCTCGTACCGTAGTATGTACCCCTCTGAAGACCACCAACAGCGGTCTTCCAGAGCTCGTCCTCCGACTGAGGCGGAGAGGGCTGCGATGTACCAACCCCTCCCTCTGTCGGTGCACTAGCACTCGCACGCTCACGTAGCCTAACAAACTCGTCCTAGAAATCATTGTGCATCTCTATAAATCAGTACTTACCTAAATTAGCCTAATAAACGTCTAAAGTATTTAATTATTATTAACTATATGGTTATCTGTATATTCTTCAAGTTGTATTAAAAATTAACGAAATCTAAATTAGTACTTACATAGCTCTGAGTAGCCCGGTCGTCGATGAGCTTTCCGTCCTTCCGATGGGTGGCCAGTAAGACGGTCACCATGTTTGCGTCCTCACCCCTCTGTACCTGCGTGTTTGTTATATTTTATTCTTTAGTAAAATAGAAAATTATATACTCCTACTATCAATAAAATATTATATATTGCAATAAATTACATACCAGACGACGGAAATGCTCCGTCATAGGAATCGATCCACCACACCACTTTCCGGCCCTCATCCTAGCCGCCTTCGCCTTCTCCGACCGCTCTCTGTACCGGGGCTCCTCAAATCGAGCCCTCATCGTGGTCCACTGGTCAGGTGTGATCCAACCAGCAATCGGCTTTCCGGAGCGCTGACGAGCTTTCTGATCGTCAATTGCATCACGGATCAACTTGGCGGCGACGGCAGGAAACTGTCTCTCAATCTGCTCGGCCCGGTATGGTGGATAAAAATAAGTCCTCTACAAGAATTACAAATTAAAATAATAAGTTCTAAAAAATGCTTAAAATTATATTAATCATACTAAATTAATTATCTTTAGTTACCTTGAAGTGGGCAAACCAGAATGCCTTTCTCTCTTCCGAGGCATCTGAGTAGTTGATCCACGGACCCCTATAGTTGGACCTTAGAAAGGAGCCCAACGCTCTCTGTACCGACGAGGGACGATATCTGTATACAACGATAACCAACGTATTAATGAATATATATAGATATACAGACATGCATAAAATATATATATATATATATATATATATATATATATATATATATATATATATATATATATATATATTCATTTAACTTACTTCGTAGGACCGTCGGCCCAAATCTCCATCCTTGTCTCGTCCTGAGGTGCGCATGGAGGGTCGCTCTGGTATGGATCCGCCCGGGCGGGAGTAGGGACTACCTCCTTCACCTGCTCCCCACCCGCCATGCTGCTGTCAGCGGTAGGAAGGCTAGGGGAAGGAGTATAATCAGCAAGCCTGGAACTGCTCATCACAGGTGTACTGCCACCCGGACCTGCGACCGTATGGTACAATGGAGTGCTCGGGTCAGACGATGGTCCGGAGCCATCCTCTGGTAACAGAGCTCTCTGCCCACCTAAGGACACGGCTCGTCCTGACCTATCTCCGCGTCGTCCTGAGGTGCCTTTGCGTCGTCCTGCCATGCTGATAATAACATTTGATTGAAAATTTAAATAAATACAATGACAGTTTAAAAATATCTGCATACATTGGAGTTCATAATTTAAGTTTTAAAAAAATCTGAATACTAATAGAAATGATCATAGTTCATAATTTAATATTACAGAAATATGAATACATCAAAATCACAGTTTCTCAATCATCCTCTGAAAATTCATCTTCTTCGTTTGCCTCCTCCTCCTCCTCCTCCTCATCCTCTTCCTCTTCCTCCTCATCGTCACTAGCATCTCCTTCGTCTTCTCCTTCGGATACTTGTACGTCTTCTACACAAGTAGATATTGAATGGGGAACTTCTGCTGAGTCGACATCAACTGTATTTGGTACAAGAGGCAGCTCGTCCTCCTGATAAGCCACTTCGTCGACGTCGTAGGTATTTCTGGCTTTAGTCTTGCATACTGCCCACCAGTCGTACCTCGTTGTTCCTCGTCTAGGATATGTTGTAAAATATACGAGTTGAGCTTGACTTGCTAGGATAAATGGTTCGTATCCTTGGTATCGACGATGGTAGTTAATATCCACAAGACCATGCTTGTCAATTTTCCATCCTTGATCTTGTATGGGATCGAACCAATCAACTTTGAACAACACGATCTTGGCAGGCTCTATGCCATAGTTGTACGTCAATTCCACGATCTCCCGTAAGACGCCATAGAAATTATTGCCTGGAGTGACATCTTTGTAGTTTATAGATTTGATACACAAGCAACTGTTTTTTGTGGAATCAAGATCCATGAAGCTATCTCTGATGAGAGCATTTGTTGACTTGAACTTAAACCCATTCACGCAATAACTTGGCCATATTTTGACGGCATAAATTGGTCCCTTGGCAAGAGTTCTAATAGATTCATTCTCAAGGATGACGTCCGGACGATCGACCTAAACATGAGAAGATACAAAATTAAGTTCAATGTTAAGTTATTTCTTGTGCAGTTGTGAAAGGAGGAAGATTCTAACTAGCTTCTTACGTACATATGCAGTCAACCAAGACGGGAAATGAAGTCTCATTTCTTCTTCTACTTCTTCATCTGCAATGTATGGTCTACTTGACCTCACCTCATCATTAAATTTGCTAAAAACCAATAAATATCGGGATATACTCGTTAAATTATAATAACGTAATCAACAAATAGATGACTTGAACGTTGAAGATTTTCACTTACCACTCTAGCTTTTCCACTTCATCCTCCTCGCAGTTGAGTAATATATAACTGGGCAGCCTTTAGTTCCTCATCATTCAAATATCTCTTTTTCAGTTTTCCAGAAGGCTTTCCAAGAGCATTGAAGACTTTCAATAATGCATCATTATATTCTATATCTCCATCGTCGTTCCTCGGAGCTCTTGTTCTATTTGTAGCAATATGAGGCTTGAAATACATTGAACAAAAGTTTGTAATCTCCTCAAGGACATAGGCTTCACAAATAGAACCCTCGATCCGTGCCTTATTTTTCACCTTCCTCTTCAGGTGGTTTAGATGACGCTCGAACGGGTACATCTACCGATAACCGACGGGCCCACCAACACGTGCCTCATATGAAAGATGAATTGGCAAATGTTCCATAGAGTCGAAGAATTCAGGAGGGAACACCCTCTCAAGCTTACACAATGTTACTGCAATGTCCTTCTCCTGCTTTTCAAGTCGATCAACGAGCAACTTAGTAGAACAAAGATCTCTGAAGAATATGCTAAGCTCTGTCAGTGGATCCCAAACGATCTGAGGTAAGATTTTCCGAAATGCAATCGGGATTAACCTCTCCATAAAAACGTGACAGTCGTGGCTCTTCATACCCTATAGTTTGTTCTCCTTCGGGTCAACACATCTTATCAAATTTGATACGTACCCGTCTGGAAATTTTAGGCCCTGGATCCACCTACAAAGTTTACCTTTGTCCTCCTTGTCCAGTGAGAAAATGGCCCTGGGCTGCTTATACTTTCCACTGCCTTCCTTTATCAAATGCAACTCTGGACGTCTGCATATTTCTTCTAAGTCCAACCTGGCCTTAGGATTGTCCTTCGTCTTCCCCTTTACGTCCATCACAGTATTTATTATATTGTCAAATACATTCTTCTCGATATGCATGACATCCAGGTTATGTCTGAGCAGATGGTCACTCCAATATGGTAGGTCCCAGAATATACTCCTCTTCGTCCAGTTGTGAGCGCGGCCAAATCCATCACACTTGTACCCCGCTGTAGGCTCTTCAATAGCACTTGACAATTCTTTAACTTCCTCCCATATCGTGTCCCCGGACCACCGTGGCGGTGGACTGGACTTCTCTACCATGCCAGCACGAAAAGCATTCATGTTCCTCCGGTACAGATGATCCTTTGGCAGGAACTGTCGATGACAATCAAAGAAGCACGGTTTTCCTTCGTGTTTCAAACGGAAAGCCTTAGTGTGATCCATGCAATACGGACATGCGAGACGACCATGGGTGCTCCAACCCGATAACATTCCATAGGCCGGGAAATCATTGATGGTCCACATTAGTGCGGCCCTCATTTGAAAGTTCTGCTTTCTGAAAACATCATATGTGGTTGCACCTACTTCCCACAACTGATTCAGCTCATCTACCAAGGGTTGTAAGTACACATCGATGTTCCTCTTCGGGTTCTTCGGACCTGGAATAATAACAGTTAGGAACATATAAGGAGTCTTCATACACATCCAAGGCGGCAAGTTGTACGGAGTAACAATCACAGGCCAACAAGAATATTGTGAGCCCGAAAGTCCAAATGGGGTAAAACCGTCAGAGGAAAGCCCCAATCTGACATTACGCGGCTCCGAAGCAAAATTGGGGTACACTCGATCAAAGTGCTTCCATGCTTCCCCGTCGGATGGATGATCCAGTACTCCATCTATTTGTTCCCGCTTGTGCCAACTCATATTATCAGCTGTCTCCTTTGCCATAAACAACCTATGCAACCGCGACGACAAAGGCAAATAGTGCATCGAATCTGTTGGCTTGCGTGTACCAGAAGTCCTTGTTGTACTAGTTGCCTTGAAGCGATCGGCACCACAAAATCTACAGGCGTCTTCATCCTTGTCGTCCTTATAGTACAACATGCATCCGTTGCGACATGCATCAATTTTTTCATATCCCATCCAGAGCGATCTCACCATTCTCTTGGATCGGTAGAAGTCTTTAGGTAACTTGCCACCCTCCGGCAATATATTTTTAATTAACTCCAAGATTCGGTTGTAGCATTCTTGAGACATGTTAAAATCTGATTTTATGCTCAACAATCTTGTAATCACCTCCAACGGTGAATGGTCATCACAACCAGGATATAAATGAGTCCTTGCATTCTCCAGCAACTCTATGAACTTTGCAGCATCGGCATTCGGTGCCTCCTCAGCTGCATATTGATTATTCGGATCGAAACTAGGCCCCGCAGCATCGAAAACCATGTTCGTCTACCCTTGGTCGTAATCAGCATGCTCGTGGACATCTACATAAGGCTCCACATAAGGCTCCGGCTCGGAGGCTAAAGGCACAAGTTCTCCGTGTGCGGTCCACTGATAATAATTTGGCATGAAATCCCTTGAATACAAATGATATGTCACATCCACTTCCGAATGATATTTCAAGTTGTGACATCTCACACATGGACACTTAATTTTTGTACGGTCCATGTACTGAGGGAACGCCTTGTCAAACTGCAGGAACTGTTGCACACCCTGTATAAATTCATCCCGCATACCGCACATGTCATCAGGATGACGATTGTACATCCACAAACGGTTCCGCAGATAGTAATTCATATCCATTTTAAGATAATTCTGCAAAGATTGACATAGATAATAATTCATCAGGATGACGATTGTACATCCATAAACGGTTCCGCAGATAGTAATTCATATCCATTTTAAGATAATTACTGCAGAAAGTGAAGACCGACATGAACTGACGCACGAAAGTGACGATTCTATGGCTACATAGTTTCTGCCTCGCCAGTCGAATGGCTGCAGGGACTATGTCCTGATCACGATGTCGTACCGTAGATTAATGCAAATTCCTGCAAATGTCGTATATAGATATCTGTCTCGCCAGTCGAATGGCAGATAAAAAGGTTATATTCGATTTTTTATCAAGTGTGAGAACAGATGGCTCAGAACACAACCCAAAATTCATTATAGCATACATTAGTGTGAATCATCTATGTTCTGTACATATGGTGTAGTATATGTTCTTATCGAATATAGTATCTGAAGGATGTAACAGAATCAATAAGATGAACACACAAAATATAATACTAAGACATTATCTACTACTAAAAGATGTAGTGATAGGTTGTCGTATCATCATTGCCGAGGGATGGGGGTCGGAGGACAGTCAACTTTATCTACGGCTACATAGTTTCTGCCTCGCCAGTCGAATGGCTGCAGGGACTATGTCCTGATCACGATGTCGTATCGTAGATTAATGCAAAGTTCTTATAGCAAATGTCGTACATAGATTTCTACCTCGCCAGTCGAATGGCTGTAGGGACAGTGTCTGACTTGGTGTATCTCACCATTTTTCCAAAATGCCTGACATTCAAACTCAGAAAACAGTTGCTAACTGGTATCACTGTTCAGTTAAGCCTATTCTCAGGTTAATCCTTATTCCAATATCATTTCCCAATAGAAATTTATCTACGTCCATATCAATAGACAAATTTCCTTTGGGTAACATGAACTAGCCAAGCCATCATACCTAGGGTAACATGATATTGCTACCAATGTTGATAACTAATACTGAAATCTTAACCACTGACATCTTGAAACCTATATGAACACACTTACATAAGTGCATACATATTGAATTATATATAATCAGATATAACAACCCAAAAACCCGAACTCTGAACCAAAACATAGGCCAAGTGCCATATCCAATTACTGCCTAGTACATTCACTCACTAACCCTTCAACCCATATCTTAATTTAAATTCTAAAATCAAAACCCAGTTTTCAGTTCTCCATATTCCATTTAATCACAGTTTGTATATTAATATTCGAATTCAAAATTACTTTTAAACATTGAATCTCATAATCAAATTTAAACCTAAAATCGAAATATTAGTTTGAATTTACAGTGTTAGGACTGATTTTAATGTATCAGTGAAAAGAATTCGAAAACCCCAAATCCGAACTGGAAAACCAATAAAAACCCAAATCAGTTGTACAGAAGTGTCACCCCCCACATGTGTACGTGTCATGGGGTTGATTCGTGTCCACACAAGTGGACACGAAGTGTCCAACTTCACGAGAACATACACATCAAATTCGAATCCTAAACTGGAAAGCGGGGACAGGGGAGAGTGTGTGTGTGTGTGTGAGAGAGAGAAAGAGAGATGGGGGAGCTACCTGAGGAGGAGGAGGAGGAGGAGGAGGAGGCCGGAGGAGGGAGATCGCAGGAGGAGCACCGCGGAGGAGGAGGCCGGAGGAGGGAAATCGTCGGTGGAGCGCCGCGGAGGAGGAGCGCGCGAGAAATTGGGGGAAAATTTTCTGAATCGAAAAGGAAACCCTCACAGCCTATATGAAACGTTTAGCGACGTCCGAAAAGGACGTCGCTAAACGTCGCTGATATTTAATAAAAGACGACGGCACTTAAATTGCGTCGCTAAGCGTCGCTATATCAGCGACGTGTACCGACGAACTTGCGACGCAGGTTCCCATTTAACAAATTGTAGTCGCTAGACGTCGCTAGTAGTCGCTATTGGCGACCAACAGCGACGTCTTAGTTAGACGTCGCTAAACCCCCAAAAATTAGCGACGTTCTACCTTGGAGTCGCTAAATACGTCGCTGATATGACTTATTTTGGTAGTGATGGGACAACTTGTCGACAAGGTGTAGTTTCCTCGAACGGTTGCCTAGGCCAAGGAACCGATTCGGCCCGGGAGGAACGAGTATAGCAAGCGCCAGCCTTACATCGGTGTGAAGGGCCCTTTCACTGCTTAACTAATGCATGTGACACGGGATGAATTATGATAGTTGCTTAATGTATACAGTTTCATATGCTTGCCTCAAAATATGTCAACATGCAAATCGATCATGATGGTTAGAAAGATCACAGAAATAGCTAGCTAACATGTTTATAAAATTGCTTGAATTAAATGCAGAGCTTGAATTTTAATTAGCCATTCGCCAGTACATGTGATCGTACTGATCCTCGCTCTTTGAAGGTCTCGCGAATCAGGAAGAACGCGCCAACTAGCTCGACGACGTTCGTGATTTTTGAAGCTTCGGCCGCGCGTCGAAGACTTGCCTCCGCAACTCCACTTTTGAAGACTCTCAACCGTCCAAGAAAGATGGCTCAGCGTCCCTCCATTCCAGGTGTCACGACCCGCTACCCAAATTGCTGGGCCAGGCCGAGTCATGCCCAGCCTACGTTGAGATAAAACGTAGTAAGCTGTTCTAAAGACAACAGGATAAGACTAAATGTGCTAACAGTTCTATAAGTGAAGAAGAATCATAAATGCTCCAAACACAAAAGTCATCGTATATAGTAAAATATCCAAGTACAAGTAAACTGAAATGTAAAACTGGATACATGTCCAGTTACAAAATGATATAGTCTAATACATGTCTACTCTCAAAAGTCTAAGTAAACAAAAGACAACTAGGCGAGGTTCCCTGCAGGAACATCCTCGTAAAGCAGAGCCGGGTCCTCGGCAATATCTCCATAGTATGTGTCATAGAGTAACTCCTCCTCAGTAAGGACACCTACAACGTTATCCTGTCAGGACGGGAGCAAGTACTAAATCTAGCAAACTAGCATATGAAACATGGAAATGAACATGAGAGGAAATAACTGGAAAGCATGGCATCACACAGTCTATCATGGCAAGGACACATATGTCATAGAGACAGATGTATATGAAATGTTTAAAACTGTAGCAGGTACGTAATCGGTCAATAGATGTACAATGTGCTGGGGGCACATAATAAAATGTACTTCCGTACAAGTGAAACGGCGACAGATGTACATACGTACAAATCCGCGTTGAGATAAAGCCTACGACAAGGTATACATATAAAATGTCGACCTTGCTCGGTACATACGTACGGAAGAAGGGGGCATAATCACGTACACTACTAACAGTTTTCCCATAACCCATATTCTAATCATGTGAGAGATACATCAAGACTGTTCTAAGCATGGTAGTAACTGAAAGTACAATATGTAGAGATCTAACTTGCTACCCCAAGGATCAGCATTTAACATGGTGGGGTTTGCAGTTCATTTTATGTGACAATATGTAAAGTTCGTAGAAAGTACTTGCCTCTAGCAAAGCAAAACAAAACAAGCTGCGATAACAATGCTATGGATGTCTGGTAGCTCGTCACTGTAGAAGTAAATACAACAACTTAGTTTTACACTAAGCTAAAATACTAGGACACTAATTGGTGAAACACGACTTGTGACTGGGCACCTAGCCAAAATGATGACTTGGCATAGGAGACCAAAGTAGGATGACACACTATGTTAACTAATTTTCTAGGGTCTTTACACTAGTGAGGGATGGGGTTCAACACGACTAAAACTCCAAATAACACAAAAAGCTACAAGTCGTAATTAATCAATAAATAAATCAAAAGATCATTGTGTTCTAACAATTTTTAAAGTAGACAAAAAGCCTAGTTTTTTCTTAAAGTAAAGTACCAAGGTGATCCTTGTTAATCATAGAAATTTATTATAATTTTTCTGGAATTTATTAACCAGTACAAATATTTTATAAAAATCAGTTTTCCTAAGTATACAGAAAATAAGTTTTGGTTTCATATGCCAAACTAGGGGCAAAACAGTAAATTAAATACTACAAAAATTATACTAAATTAGCCAACTTAACATAGTATCTAAATACTATTTTTCCATAATTTTAGCAGCACTTTAAGTATTTTTAGAAAATCAAAAACAGCATTGCACACAATAATTAATTATCTGCGTATTTTGTCCATGTATATTATTTGAACCAAAGTTCAAATACAGGACCCAAGGCCATGAATCAAGTCCAATATGACTTGTACAAGTCTTGAATGTGTGAAAACACATTTGGGCCCAAATACCCATGCTAGGCTTGGACACCAAATGGTTGCAGTAATTTAAATACAATAAAAATACAATTTGGTAATAATCAAAATAAATATTATTATTTTAATAAGGTAAAGTTTTACATAGTAACTATAAAAGTATGAACATTATTTTATATAAATAATTTACACTAAGCTAAGTAAAATACATATAGGAAATAATATATATATATATATATATATATATATATATATATATATATATATATATATATATATATATATAAATATAGGGATATTTATATATATAGGAAAATGCTCAACTATATATTATATATATATATATACAAAATAATGTATACATATATAATAGTATATATATAATAATATATATATATACACAAGGAAATATATATATATATATACATAAAATAATAAAGTGTAAAGGATGAAGTATATATATATATATATATATATAATAAATATATATATATAAAAAAAACAGCAAGTATATATATACATAAATATAGTATATATAGTAATACATATATATATACACAAATAAATGTATATACATATATATATAAATATATATATAAAAAAAAAGGAAAAGAAAAAGAAAAAGGAAAGCAAAGTCAGCCAGGGGGACTCGAACCCAGGCCAACACAGCGCGGGGGGGCGGGGGGGGGGGGGGGGGGGGGGGGGTTTAGGCTCTGTCGGGCTGGCCAGGGGGTCAGCCCGTGGGTCGTGTTAGAGATAGGGTTTAGTTTATTTTATTTCGTTTTAGGTTAGACATTATATAAAAAAAAAATATAAACACGAGCCTGTGTCCGGACAGTTTGGGACACAGGGATCCTCGTGTCTGTGCTATGCACGACACGCATGAGCTCAGCCTCGCGTGTCCGAGCACAGCACCATGCTCGTTGTGTCCTGGCGAGTCTCGTGCGTGAAGGCGAGACACGCATGACACGATTGAGTTCTGTTACTCACGTGTCCGACTTCTCGAAGAAGTTTCGAAGGCGGAGGCGGCGGCTTGGGGCGTCGGGACGGTGGCGCTCCAGTGGCGCTGCGTCCAGCTCGGCGTGGCGAAGCGGATGGCGGTGGTGGTGGTCGATGAGGGTGTCGAGATTGTGAGAACGAGACTTCGTCGGGGTTAGGGTTCCGGCGAAGTATTTTGGGGAAGGGAGTGGGCTGTGGTGGTCGATGAGGGTGTAGAGCTAGGGTTTTAGGTCTGGGGGAGAGAGGGGAGTGTTTTATAGGGAAAGAGGGCGGTCGGGGCAGCCGGAAAAGGCGGGGGCTGCCCGTCGGCGTGGCGGTCGTCGCTCGAGAGGTCAAAGAGAATGGGTGAGGGAGGAGAGAGAGGGAGAGTGACTGGTCGGGGGGGGGGTTTGGTAGGTTAGCACAAAAGCCCCCCAAGTTTAGGGTTTTGCATAATAGAATTATTAGTGGGAAAGCGCAAAATAGAATTTGCATTTCCTAATTAAAACATTTCCTTTTATTACAAACTGATATAAAATTATTTCAAAAAATTGCAAAACCTATTTAATTAATTTCTAATAATTTGCAAAGTGATATTTTTATATATAAACTCATTTAGAAATTATTAAAAATTCCTAAAAAATCCTAATAAATATTTTAAGGCCAAAACTAACATTAAAAATTAATTAGCACTAATAAAACTAAAATTGAAAAACAGGGGCTGACAAGTCTTCCCTCCTTGAAAAATTTCGTCCTCGAAATTCACAAGGATTGAAGACCTAACAATATTCTAACATAGCAAGCAATGCAACAAAATGACTAAGGCTGCGATCGAAACTAACCTCTAGGGTATCAAGCGGGAACGGGTGGTTCCCTCGCAGCGGTTGGATCGAACAAGTAAGGGTATCTCTCCCTCATGTCCGACTCCCTCTCCCAAGTAGATTCACCTGGGGAGTGACGGCTCCAAGCTACTCGCACTAGGGGTATAACCTTGTTCCTCAGCCTCTTCTCTCTCCGGTCTAATATCTCCACTGGCTGCTCAGAAACTGTAAGGCTTGGTCCGACCTCCAACTCTGAATGATCTAGCACATGACTGGGGTCTGGAACATATCTCCTCAGCTGAGATACGTGGAAGACGTCGTGAACTCCTACTAGGTTGGGTGAAAGTGCAACCCTGTAAGCTACCTCTCCGATCCTGCCAAGTACCCTCGAACGGCCCGATGTATCTGGGGCTCAGCTTCCCTCCTCGTCCGAACCGGATCGTCCCTCGAGTAGGTGATATCTTCACTATCACCATATCACCGTCTGCGAACTCCATCGGCCTGCGACTAGCATCAGCCCAGTGTTTTCTGCCTATCCTGAGCTACTCTGAGCCTGTCTCTGATCATCCCGACTTTCTCTGCTGCATCCGTGATCATCTCTGGCCCAAGCATACTCTGTCTCCGATATCATCCCAAAAGAGCGGTGTGCGGCATCGTCGTCCATATGCGCCTCGAAAGGAGACATACCAATACTGGCCTGGTAGCTGTTGTTGTATGAAAACTCTACCAAGTACAGATGGCTCTCCCATGATCCTCCGAAGTCCAGCACGCAATCCTCAGCATATCCTCCCTCTGTATCGTCCTCTCGGACTGCCCATCTGTCTGTGGGTGGTACGCCGTACTGAACTGAGCCTACTGCCCACTCCTCCTGCAAGCTCCTCCAGTAGTGGGTGTGAATCTACTGTCTCTGTCTGACACGATGCTCACCGGCACTCCGTGTAGGCGAACTATCTGCTGCTGTATAGCTCTGCCAACTTTTCGGTGGAAAGCCCCACCTTGAAGGGTATGAAGTGCGCACACTTCGTTAGCCTGTCTACGATGACCCAGATGGCATCCTTCCTCCTTGGGAACGAGGAAGCCCTGAAACGAAGTCCATCGTAATATTTCCCACTTCCACTCGGGAATGGGTAACGCTGCAACAAACCAGCTGGCCTCTGGCGCTCCGCCTTGACCTGCTGGCAAACTAGGCATCTCGAGATGAAACGTGATACATCCCTCTTCATCCCGTGCCACCAAGATGTTCCCGCAGTCCGGTACATCTTGTTAGCACCAGGTGAATAGAATATCTCGATCGGTGTGCCTCCTGTAAGACTGTCTCTACCAGCTCTCCCTTCGGCACGCACAATCGGCTGCCATGCCTCAGGGATCCATCCTCTGCTATAGTGAAGTCATCCAGCAATCCAGCTAAGCCTGGGGTCAAAGTCGCGAAGGCTCTCATCTGTAGACTGTGCCTCCCGGATCTGCTCCATCAACCTGACTGAATGTCAAGCGCCATCATCTGTATCACTGATCCTGTCCGAACTAGCTCAATACCGAGCTTCTCCATCCCTCCCTCAAATGCCGATCAATCATCAGAT